>JYDO01000071.1:0-195553 GCA_001447755.1 Trichinella papuae
TTCCAATATGTCAATAAAGCAAATGAACTCGCATGCAAATTTTTATTTTATTCATTTCTGCTGATAAATATGACAAGTGCATATTTTTCATTGCGCTTTATTTACTTAACGAATCTGCTCAGTTGCAGAGAAAATTTAATTGTTAAATTTAATTTAATTGTGTTAAAATTCATGTCATCGTTCTTACTAAGCATATTTTAAATACTAGAAATAATATAAATACAAGAAATAAAATGCATACACATTTTATATTAAATTCTGTCTTGTAAAAAGGCAGAAGAAGTAATGATTTGAAGAAGCAATTCAGATAGAGTGCCATACCAATGAAGACTACTTGAAATTTCTGCAATGGCGTTGACATTTAAAATTCAGTCAAAATATAAACTATCAAACAGAACGCCATAACAAAAAAAGTGAACTAGTCACAACACGCCTCCGCGTGTCTGAATTTGAGATTTGAAAATTCAAAAATGCCCTACATAAAAAAAACTCATCGCAGAAAGCTTTTCACCAAAATATATAAGCACACTGGCTGCACGCGCTGACTAAATTAATCAGACAAAAAATGTAATTCACCTAATGCTTCTAAATAATGCAATTGAATTGAATAAATGAATGAATGCACATGTAATTGAAAATAAAAAATAATATAAATGATAATAAAGTTAAATAACTTTCTGTATGAACTGTAACGCAAACTTTTACCGTAAACGTCAGCATAATGAATGGGATAGTTTACTGTAATGCATATACAGTTTAAATTGCTTAAAATTATGCATCACGCTTGTCGCGTTAAAAAGTTTGCAATCGACAGCATTTTTATGTTATAATATAGTCAAAGGTAAAATTCACAGGCTATTTATTGAAAATTCAATGGATTTTGCTCCCTGAAATTTTGCACCGTAAGCTAATTCACACATGCATTTAATGATTGAAATGAAAAATTTTGAAAATTTTCAGAAAACATTTTCAATCTTCCATAAATAGATAAGGCCATGAAAGAAGATGAAATTTCGAATATACAAACGATTATATTACTCCTCACATCTAGATATCATTGGATAGCTCAAATAAAGTAAATTAAATAAACTTATTAATTTATTTTTAAAGCGGAAGTTTGGTCAAATTGTTTCACCACTGTTAGGCGCGTCTCGTTAACATGCAAATATCCATGCGTTGCCTTATCGTTTGTTTGCACATTTCTCACATTTACAATTCGTCTGCTTCAACTATAAAATATTGTAATATTATTGCTTACAAAATGATCGCCAACTAAAACATAATATTTCAAATATTGAGAACCATATTATTCAGGTTAGACAATTTTGCATTCGCTCTGCATCTAATCTCAGCTATATTTTTAATCAATTATAATGCATAAATAGTATACATTTATAAGGTAATAAATAGTAAACATAAAAACAAAAAAAAATCACATACTTGGGACAATTTGTTAATGAAATTATTCAACATACACGTTAACAAGATCAATGTGTAGTATTGTCGTGTAGATGTGTTTGCTGCTTGTTGATGAAAGGGATGACAACGACTGATGGATGAATGCTGAAGATGATAAAATATTTTTTGCGTAGAAAATCAAAAAAAAAATAGTTGCACAAATAAGCAGCTTCATTCATTTGAACAATTTAATAATCTCTTCACTCTGTAATAAATGCACAAAAAAGATTTGGATCGACAACAAAATAATAATTTCTGTATTTTAGTGGAAAAAATGATTATATTAACACAGAATTTTCAATTTAAAGCAGTTGCTTCTGTTCAATGGAGAGAAAAGAGAATGCTAACAACAGTGTGATTATCATAAAAATGAAAAGAAATATTTCAATATGGTGTGTAATACAGTTGGAAATGTAAAACTCTTTCAAAGTTTTGATTATCATGCTCTGGATAACCTTACATATAGAAGAAGCGACTTCATCATATAATTCACTTGGCACTGATCTGTCGGTCACTCCACCGATTAACCAAAGTGTCTTTTTGAAAATGATTATTCATCAAAATATTCTATTCAATAAACAATGACATTGAATATCTTACCTGTTGGTTGTTTGATTTTTGAATATCACCTTCTTGGTTGCTTTGTTCTTAGCCTGAATGCATCTTTATTTATTGAATGCCTTTTCAAATGGTGTTGCATCGTCCGTGTTTGATGTCACGGTTAGTGCGGAGTTAAGCATTACTCACAGAGCAATGGTTGAAGTAGGGATGTTTATTCACAGCACAACCAAATCGGTTAATTCCAACGCAGCTAACTAACTAATTGAAAGTACAACTATTTAAATGACTAAAAATTTTTCATAATAATTGTGATGTTCAAAGATCTGCACAGTTGTTCTCTGCGACAATTCCATTAGTCTTCGGTTGCGGTTGGGCGTTGATCAACATTGATTTCGTCACTTGATAGCCGGCTGTATTCTTCGCTTCACAACAATATTCTGCTTGGTCAGCTTCACTGGCATGCAAAACTTTCAGTATAGCTTCGTTGCCAATCCTGCTGATTTCATATTTATCTTTGACCGGAAAAATTTCTTCACCATTTCGCAACCAACGAACATCCGGATCTGGCAAACCATCTACTGAGCACTGGAAAATTGCCGTATCATCGGCTTGAACGTAAACATTCTGAAGAAGTGAAGTGAACCTTGGAGTTTCATTTAATGCTTAAAAAAGAACAAATGAGCATAAATTAATCAATTTTTGAAAAACAATAAATTACAAAGAACAGAATCATCCACAGCCATACGATCAGCAATGTCATCTTGAATTCTGTTGCTTAAATCTGATTTCAAAATGTGAGCTTCAGAACGTGATTTCAAAATATCTACATTAGCATTCATCCTATTTTCAGAATAACCATAACGCGATGGAGGATAATATCGGCCAGAATTTAATAAACTTTTCGAAGTTTTATTATTATCATTTCTTGTAGTACGACCTAAATAATTTTCTTAATTAATAGAGCAATAAATGAACAAATTGTACACATATAAAAACCTTGAACATTTAAATAACATGACGTTGTATCTTGTCCGTTTGAATTTGTCGCTGTGCAAGTATATTTTCCAGCATCTTCTTCAGTCACCCCATAAATTTCTAACGAACAAACGCCATGCTTATTGCTGATGTGAACTCGATGACTGTCAAGCTGATGTCCATTTTTGGTCCATTCAATCTAATTTCCAATTATTAAACTATTATTGTTATGTTGTTAAGTGAAAAAAACTTCAAAAAAAAATACCGTTGGATTTGGTTTGCCTGAAACGCAGCATATCAATTTGCAAGAATGATTGAGCTGAATCAATCTTGTCCTCAAATGGAAGGTAAATTTCGGGGGTTCACCAGGTTCTTCCCAAACTGGAAACTCAGAAGTCATTGATGTTGTCATGATTGAACGTGTTTCTTTGTTTGTAATAGAAGGCTTCCTTGATTCAGGCAATTCTGTAAAACAACAGAACAAATTTAAAGCATATAATCAAAACTGCTTCCTTTCTCACTCAGCATTTATAAAATTTTTTTTTGCAAATTTGTCTTTGTAAAATTTTAAAACAACAACAACAATACTGTAAACATACTGTAAACATTTAAAAATACAACTTCTTCTTTAGCACCGTAAGCATTTTTTGCTTTCACTACATATTCTCCACGATCTTCCACACGAACTCTGTTTATTGTTAGCGTGTAATCGTTTGCGTGATATTTTTTCATGTATTTCACGCTTTGCTTCAGTTCAACATTGTCTCGGCACCTGAATTGAAATGAATACAAATGTGAATAAATAAATTTCAATTAAACAACACACCAAGCAACAACTGGTGGTGCTGAAGCGATAATCCGACAAAAGAATGATGCACTTTGACCTGCTACGCAGCTAGTACTGTACGGTTTAATAACAAATCGAGGCTGCGCTTCATGCCGATCTTCAAGTAAAAAAGTAGAATTATTCTGTAGAATTTTAAATCAAAAATTTATACCAAAAAATGTGTCTTTGATATCATATTTTTTCGGCTGCAATTTCTTCAATGAACTATACTGCGCTATTCGTCCCAGAGGTGGATTTGGTTCCGGCCAATCGACATACTTTTGCCGTATAGAATCTCGATATTTAACGTAACGATCTGATGGTATGCGATCCATTACAAAATCAGATTTTTCAAGCTGTTTTTTCAACCAAGGATGCTCTAAGCACTGCTGCACTGTCAGACGACAACTGAACATGAGCACAATTAATTTTATTGGCATTGTATTGGAAAAAAAAATTAATTTTGTCATTCACTTACTTTGGATCTCTAACCAATAACTTTTTAATAAAATCTTTCGCTTCATCAGAAACAGTTTTAAAAGCGTCTGGATCAAAATCCCAGTCACAATTTTTGACATTTTTCAGCGTTTCCACATCCGTTTCTCCACCAAATGGTGAAAGACCACTTAATCTGCAAAAACAAAAAAAAATGCAAATCATTACCCAACACAATTGTATTGCAAAAATCAGAAGAAATACACATTCATGTGATATATTATGATAAAAATGAAAACATACAAGACATATGCTAGCACACCAACAGCCCACATGTCAGTGTAAAAGCCGATCGGTTCCATATCAACAATTTCAGGAGCTGCAAATTCAGCAGTGCCAGTGGTGACTTTAACAATATCAGAAGGATTCAATTTAGCAGCTAAGCCAAAATCGATCAATTTCAAAACATTGCTA
This sequence comes from Trichinella papuae, assembly GCA_001447755.1. NCBI lineage: Eukaryota > Metazoa > Nematoda > Enoplea > Trichinellida > Trichinellidae > Trichinella > Trichinella papuae. Next base: position 4,730 of record JYDO01000071.1, read on the forward strand.
TTATTAGAGCAGAACATCACATTTTCCGGCTACATGATCAAAAAAAAAGAGAAACATAATTTGTCAAAAATTTAAAATTTTCACAATTATTTATCATCAATAAAAACCTTAATGTCAAGATGAACAATGTTCCGTTCGTGCATGTGCGCCAATCCTTCGCAAACTTGTCGCATATAACTGATTGCTTCGTCTTCTGTCATGCGATTTTCTTCGTCAGAAACTTTTTCAAAAAGTTCTCCTCCAGAAAGGCTAAATTGATCAAAACAATGTTAATAATTTTCAAAAATTTTTTATTTAATTATTACATACATGTTTGTGCTAGATTAAATAAATAAAACAAGTAACACTTACAATTCATAAATCATTACAATGGAATTGTCGTTGTCAAATGCATCGTGTAAATGAATTAAATTTGGATGCCGTAATTCACTCATAAGTTCAATTTCTTTCCTGACCATCTCCTTCTCAGCTGGCGTAGAGGTGTTCACAAATTTTGCCGCGAAAACATTGCCAGTTGACTTCTCAACACATCGATGAACAACACCAAATGCTCCACTGAAGAGAATAAAATTCAAATTTCAAACGAAAACAATTATGAAGAAAATTAAAAAAAAATTTATAATTTTACGTTCCAATCTCTTCAAGAATATCATAATATTTTTCCACATCTTGATTTTTAATACTAACTGGCTGCGGTGCGTACTCCTTCCATATGTCGAACACTAAACACACATTGCAAATTTGCAATCACACAATCAAACAATCACTCAATGTACAATAACAATGCAATACCATAGTTATCATAGTTTAGTGGAGAAATTTGTCCTGCGGAAATTTTGGCATTGATATCGTTGACTAAAATTTAACGACTGCTGTTATTTAACATCTACAATCTTTGATCACAATTTCAAGTATCTTACGTTTTTTATTTTTCCCTTGCTTGGTGTCTCGTGTTTCGATAATTATAGAAGATGTTGGTTCACTTGAATCAGAAAGACCAAATTTGTTTTCTGCTGAAACTTTGAATTCATACGTCTGCTGTGGTTTCAAACCTTCAACAGTAACATAACAGTATCTGAAAAAAATTTCAAATGTAAACATTTTGAGTAGCTTTTCTTTTTAAAGCAATTAATATTGCCTTGATTTCACGCAAGGCATCCAATCTGAATTTGGCAGTTGACGTTTCTCAACCAAATAGTTCGAAATCTCAGAACCACCATCATCAACTGGTGGCTTCCAAGACAAAATCACCGCGTTGTCCAAAACTGTTTCAACTGACGGATATTGCGGAGGGTCTGGGCGATCTGGTGAAAGAAAAATATCATTCAATTAGTACAGTGGCATAAGAATGAAAAAAAAATCAAAGAAAATAACTGATACCGCAAATGCGAATTTCAACAGATGAAACATCAAAGCCAATTTCATTTTCAACGCGAAGTTCATAGATTCCGCTGTCCTCTTTGGAAGAATTTGAAATATTCAACGTTGCCAATCGATCGACAGCTTCGATGGAAAAGCGACCTTCAGAAGAGCAACGACTTCCTTGCTTAGTCCATACAGCAGTTGGCTGCGGATAGCCACGGTAAGGAATCTTCAAGCTGACGGTTTCACCTTTTCTGAACTCAACCCTGGCTTGATATAGAGGCGGGAGGAAAATTTTTGGTGCAGCTGTTTCAGAAAATAATAAGTATTATTGAAATTTGAAATAAAGAACACGAAATACAGTTTTTTTTTGTTTACATTTGATGAAAACTTCACCAGTTGTACTACGACAACCAGCGATGTTCAACGCTCTACAGCTGTATTCATCAGCATCTTCACCAAACAAGTCGTTGATCACAAGAACATGTTTGCTGCCAATGGAAAAAATACTGTGCTTGCCACCGTTGGTAATATCCCGAGCTCCTTTGAACCATCGTATTTCTGGTGCAGGATCACCAGTAATTTCACATTCTAAACGAACACTCCTGCCCTCTTCTCCGGACACATTTCTCAACGGTGTCACAATTTCCGGTGCTTTCGCTGCTGAAAATAGTATATATATAAAAAATCAATTCTCAGATTTTAAATTAGTAATTTATTTGTTGCATACAAGAATTTGGAGAGAATGTAACTGCACTGGCGCATTCTGCAGGTGGACTCATTCCGGCTGCATTTACAGCAAAAACACGGAACAAATATTTTCGTCCGTCAATTAAATTTGGCACATTGAAAACAGTTTGCGGAATCAGTACAGCATTGCAACGTTGCCACAACTCTGTACCTTCTTCTTTTTTCTCTATTACATAACCTGCTACAGCATCACCGCCGTCACGCTTTGGACGGTCCCAGCTCAGCGATACATAATCATTCGTCACAGAAATCACATCTGGAATTCCTGGGGCAAGTGGAGGATCTGCCAATGAATACCGTTAAAATTAACAACAACAACAACAATTAAAAATGCTATAACATCAAATAAATATACCAAACGGAAATTTCGCAGTTATTGGTTCATCAACATCTAATGGAGGACCTTGACCATTTTCATTCACCGCAGACACCCTGAAACTGTATTCATGTTTCTCGAATAGTCCAAGAGCTTGAACACTGAGTTCCTATGAAAAAAGGAAAAAGAAAAAATAATACAAATATTAAAACAACTGACAATTCATATTCTATTTACCTTTACAGAGTTGGCAACTGTAGTCCACTCTTCGCGTGCAAGATCACGTTTCTCAACTAAATAATAAAGAATTTTTGTTCCACCATCTTCTCTAGGAGGTTTCCAGTGAAGCACTGCACTATGCTGGGTAATGTCTGTGATTAGCAACGGCCCACTAGGAGGACCAGGTAGACCGGTAACATAAACATAAAATACACAAGTTGCTTTGCCAGATTCATTTTGTACGGTAAATTCATAACGCCCAGCGTCTTGTTTACGAACAGAATTCAACGTTATTAATACATGATCATCAAAAGCTACCAATTTGACAAAATCATCATCTGCGGAAATTTCTCTTCCATTTTGACTCAAGGAACATGAAAATTCTGGATCTCCACGAAAAAATATTTTTATTCGAGCAAGCTCTTCTTCAGAATAAGTTTGATTTCCAGGTTCTTTGTCAATCACCGGAGGTTCTAAAAATTTTGATACAAATTATACTATTCATTTAAGTTTTCTTTCCAATACAAGCAAGCTAGTTTATGAACCTTGAATTTTCAAAACAGCAACTGTGACGTCTGATCCAAATTGATTTGTTGCTTCACAAGCAAATTCTCCGTTGTCAATATCCCACACTTCTTCAATTGTCAACGTGTACTTTGTTTCAGATTCTTCTACTTTATATCGACCACAGTCAGATATATCTCTACCATGTCGAATCCTAAAATTTTCAAATACTAAGAGAATGCTAAAGCGCAACTAGAATAAAATCTATAATAATTTTAATGGCTCAAAACAACGTTTAAAAAAATTTTTTTAACATTAAAGTAGTGTTAAACTAAAATTACCATCTCACAACTGGTGTTGGTTTTCCAATAGCTTCACATTCAAAAACAGCTCTTCTGTTAAGTGGTACAACAGTGTTGAACAACTTTCGTACAAATTCTGGCTTAAATCCACCACTTTCCTGAACTTTTACCGTAGCAACAGGAGAAGGTGCTCCTCGTCCGGCTGAGTTTACAGCTGATACACGAAATTCATAATCTCTGAACTCAACCAAATCAGGTACTGTAAATTCTGGGTCTCTGACATTATAATCATTGCAACGTATCCATGAATAAGATCCCACTTCTCGACGTTCAACAATGTAACCAGTAATTTTCGAACCACCGTCAAGTAAAGGCGGTTCCCACATCAAAGTAACATAATTTCGCCCAATGCGATCAGTGTATGGCAAACTTGGTGCACCTGGAGGGCTGAATTTCGGTTTCAGTTTTATAAAACCGCTAGGTTCGCTGGGTTTACTGAATCCAGCTGCATTTTTTGCTAGAACTCGAAATTGATATTCACTTTGATCACGAAGACTTTCTATAACTAAACGGGGTTCTTTCGCAAGAAATGCATTTGCCGATGTCCATTTGTAGCTGTCTGGTTCACGAAATTCTACAAGATAACCTAAAATTTTGCTTCCGCCATCAGAATTTGGCCTATCCCAAGTTAGCGTGACCCAGGTCGTGTCCATATCAACAGCTTCTGGTGCACCTGGAGGTGATGGAACATCTAAAAAGAAACACAATGAAAATGCGTGATGAATAAACTTCAAAGGTTAGCAGTGAATAAATTTCATTGGTTTTAAATGAAATTTCAAATAAAAAATAATCCATTTACCAAACTGATATTTTGTTATGATTGGTAAATCACTTTCAAGAGGATCTGAGGTTCCGTATTCATTCTGCGCTCGTATTCTAAATTTATATGATGCTTTTGGAACTAATCCAATTACTTCATAACGAAGCCCTCGAACAAAAGAAGATACCTATAATAAAAATCCCAATAAAAAAAACAACGCTATCATTCATCATGAAATCAATTATAAAAAGTACAATTTAAAATTTTCAAAAGTTGCTTCTTCATTGCAAATTACGATTGTCGAATAACTAATTATTGAAAATGCTTTTTGTAAATTCAAAATAATTTTCATTTCTTGAAAACACAATTTATGTTTCAAGAGCATAATAAATGTTAAACAGGCATAACATTTCACTGATTCTGATAAAAATGAAAAAATAGAATGGTAAAAATATTAATTATAAATAAAAATGAAATAAAACTACAATGAATGTTGCGCATTATTACCCTTTCCCAATTGTCCGGTTGATCCGTTGTACATTTCTCAATGACATAATTTGTAACAGGTGAGCCACCATCATCTTTCGGTGATAACCATGAAAGAACACAACTTTCAGGAGTAATGTCAGAATGGATTATGGGTCCCATTGGCGGAGAAGGCCTATCGAACACAGTTACTCTTATCGTAGCTGAATCAGAACCCAACGAGTTCTGAACAACGACGGTATAAATGCCACTATCAGATCTGACGCATGATTTTGTACTGACGACTGAAATAATTATAATATTTATTATACTTTCACTTGCTTAATTAAATATAACATCACCTGCAATGTTTTCATTCTGTTCCACATTTAAATGATCATTTGAAAGCAATATTTCTGAACCTTTCGTCCATGTAACGGTTCCATTTGGAACAGCAGAATATGAAACGTTTATAGACAAAGGATTGCCAACAACCGTGTAAATGTCACGAGTTAGAAGACTGATGTCAATTTTTGGAGCCGATGGAGGATATTGTGAGTATATTGGAAGCGATGTTTGACTAAAAGGTCCAGCTCCGACAGAATTAACAGCACAAACTCGGAATTCATAACATTTGTTTGGAATAACACTTGTAATCTATAAAAGTCAATCAATAAAATATATGGAATCTTTTTGAAGTTCAACATTGAATAATGGAAATGGAAACAATAAACATTACTTTGGCCTTTGTATCTGGGAACATGCCGAAATCAGCACGAATCCAATTTTCTTCACCTTTCTCCCTTTTCTCAACAATATATCCAGTGATTGGCTGTCCGCCGTCATAAAACGGCTTCGTCCATGTAAGATTTACAAAATCTTCTGATGTTCCACATGCTTCTGGAATACCTGGGGCACTGGGCGGTTCTGAAAGCATTACAGAATAATAAAATGCACTGCAGATTAGAGCAATTTCAGATTACGATGTTGGCTTTTTGCAACAACAGGCTCCATAGTAGTCAACGGATCACTGATACCATATTGATTTTCAGCTTTAACTCTGAATTCATATTGGCTACCTTCTTTCAAATTGCGAACTCTGAAGCTTGTGCCCATAACAGATGCGTTCACCGTCTTCCACTCATCACTGTTGGGTTCTTTCTTTTCAACAATGTAGTTTCGAATTTCTTCACCACCGTCATCTTTTGGAGGTAACCAATGCAGCGTAATTGCATCAGCGTCCACATTGGTGGCCTCTAAAGGACCCACCGGAGGACTTGGACGATCAAGAACTTTCACTTTAAATTTGCAAGAATCTTTTCCATAGCGATTACTTAAACTAACTTTATAAGGTCCGGTATCAGAGCGCTTGCTGCACAAATTTTCCAGTATCGCGCAATCATCTGTCACCTTAATATATATATATATATTATTGTGATGTACAAATGATTCAAAATAAAATTGCAAAAATAAATACTGATTCATCTCAAATAATAATAAATTACTGAATAAATTAAATATTCATTATTATCATATTTCTTATGGTTGATCGACAGATTTCATAAACTTTGATAATTTCATAATTGTGAAAAAATATACTGTTAATGTAAAAAGTGAATGCTCATTTAAGAAAACATTTTCAAATATTGAGTTCTTACAGTTATTTTCACACGGTTTTCTTCATCAAAAATCTCAGCATCATTATTCAAGAATGAAACTGTCGGCTTTGGATTTCCTCCTGTGTATGGAATTTGAATTGTGTAAGGTTCGCCTGCGCGAACTGTAACATCCTTCACAGATCCAATGTCAATGTACGGCTTTCCAAGTTCATCCTGGATGATGATATTTTCCGTTGGCTTGCTTGGTTCACCTGGACCTGCTTTATTCACTGCTATCACTCTGAACATGAATTGTTCACCTTCAGGCAAACCAGTAACGGTAAATTCCGTGCCCTAAATTAATGAAATTTGATCTCAGTTGATAATTACATATAATTTGAATTGATTTCAACAAAGCAAACCAAAATGGGTTGCGTATTGCAAGGAATCCATTCATTTGAAACAAATGGCTTCTTTTCAATCATGTAACCAGTAATTGCTGAACCTCCGTCTTTCAATGGTCTGTTCCAAGTCAGATCTACAGACCGTTTCGTCACTTTGCCAACGCGTGGAGAATCAGGTGGACCGGGTGGATCTGAAACTTCTTTGTAAATTATGTTTAAAAGATAAAATTAAAAATAACTTACGAATGAAAGGCTGACATGTACACGGCTCAGAAAATCTACTCGGGGGACCTTCACCTGCCAAATTTACAGCGCGCACACGAAACTGATATGATTCTCCGGGAACCAAATTTTTCACAATACATTCACAAGATGTTGAATGGGATGTATAACAAGGTGACCAATCACCACCTCCTTTCTTTTCATGCTTTTCCACAATGTATTCTGTAATTGGGCTTCCACCATCACTTCTTGGCGGATTCCATTTCAAACTGACATAAGTGTTGTCATATCCAGTTACTTCAGGAGCGGATGGAGCTCCAGGAACGTCTGAATAAATAAATAACAACACTATCATGCCATAACAAACCATTATCAACATTCATGCACAGAAATGATATATCAAACTTACCATATGATGGTTTCGCTGTCATTGGCACGCTGTGCAACGGCTCACCCAAGCCGATCATGTTTTCAGCTCGTACTCTGAATAAATACTGACGGCCTTCGTCCAAGCCTTTTACCGTGTAACTAGTAGAAGGTATGTAATCACGAATCTTTTCCCATACTGGACTTCCAAATTCTTGAATTTCCATCGCGTAACCTAAAGAATTCTTATTTGAAACCTTTTGCCAATCAGCTCCTAAAATGTTTACCAATAATTTCGCTTCCGCCATCGTCATCTGGTGGGTTCCATTCCAGTTTGATTGAATGTTTCGAAATGCCAGTGTAGTTGAAAGGTCCACGGGGTTCACTGGGCTTATCAATGACCACAACCTTTACCAGAGCTTCAGCTGTTCCGCTTTGGTTTTTCGCGACCACTTTGTAATCACCAGAGTCAGATCGTTTTGAATGAGCAATGTACAATTGTGTATGTTGATCATCAGTGTTCAATGATGATTCTGGCACGCTGATGTTATCTTTGATCCATTCAATATTTGGCGTAGGTGAGCCAGTAAATGGTATGTTCAAATCGAGTGGTTCTCCAGCTTTAATTCTTACTTCTTTGCCGTTCAAATCAAGCAAAAACTTTGGCACTTCTATAAAGAAACAAAAACAAAAAAACGGATCATTAGAAATCAATAGAAGTCATCAACACAGAGAAATTTACAAAAAAATTTTAACAGATTCTATTTCATATAATTTAAAATTCTTTGTAAATAATACAATATCACGATTAACATATCCTCACTAGAAAAATGTTTAATTACCAAACATTGGCTTTGCATATACTGAGGACGAAGGATCACTGGGCTCACTAGGTCCTGCTTCATTTACTGCGACCACTCTGTATTCATAAAGATGGCCTTCATTTACTCTGTTATCTTGAAATTTCAACGTCTACAATGCAATCCGTTTAGAACTTGCTTTTATGCTCAGCTAAATTGCGCTCACCTTTACTGGATCTTGATTAATCTTAATCCAACGACCAGTTTTATTATGCCTTCTCTCAATGTCATAATGAGTGATAGGTGACCCGCCGTCATCCATTGGCTTCTGCCACTCAATTGCAATGAAATCTCTATCGTGTGCTTTGATAACAGGAACACCAGGTTTATCAGGAGGGGCTGAAACAATCATGGCTTGCAATAGTTGATGAATTTTACAACATAAAAAGAAATACACATGAGTTTACCAAACGGATCCTTCGCAGTAATAGGTCGAATTGTGTTCAGTGGTTCAGATCGGCCAAATGCATTTTCAGCCATCACTCGAAATTCATAACTATGACCTTCTGTTAATTTTAACGCTTTCACAGTAGTGCCAGGAACAAATGAACTAACCAAATTCCATACATCACTATGAGTATCTCTTTTCTCTACCACATAGTTTCTAAAATAATAAATTATCCGACGCTGCTGATAAACGTTAATTAATAACTTACGTAACTTCTGAACCACCATCATCTAAAGGAGGTTTCCAGGTCAGTACAACTGAGTCTTTTGTTATTTCAACAGCCTCCAGTGGTCCTTCAGGTACACCAGGAACATCTGAACGTGCAAAAATAAACAACTAAGTAAAGCATATTCACATCTGCATAAATATTGCATTTCGCACCTTGAATGAGAAATTGAAATTCTCCTTGATCTTGACCGTACTCATTGGTCAGTCTCAGATTATACGGTCCTGTATCAGATCGCTTTGCAGAACTAATAAATAGTTCTGTTTTTCCTTCTGCATTTTCAACTTGAATCCTTTCGTTCAAAGAAGCCTTTTCCTTTGTCCACGAAACATCAGGAGCAGGTTCACCAATAAAATCTACCGGCATGCGCAGTGGCATGCCAGCACGAACTTTAATCAATCGAATTGTTGTTAAAATTTTTGGTGAAACTAAATTAAACAAAATAAATTCTCACTCACATGATCTTAAAGAAGCATCTCAACAAACTTACGTCTTCTGGGTTTTGCCGCAGCGCAGACAGTATCGCATGGATTGCTAGGCCCAGCATCGTTGACAGCTGTAACACGAAATTCATATGCAGCACCTTCTTTTAAATTCTTCACGCAAAATGATGATTTATTTCCTCCAGTTCGTCCGGCTTCACACCAATATGGATTTCCCTTTTCACGAACATCTATTATATATTCTGATACAGGGCTTCCGCCATCGTTTTCAGGTGGTTTCCATTGCAATGCCACATAATCTCTATCCCAATCCACAACAGTAAGCTCTTCGGGAGGTGACGGCACGTCTTAAATAATATAAAATTACAACAAAGCAAACTGAAACTAAAATCTTTACCAAACGGATCCTTTGCAATAATTGAAGCTTCAGTGGTTAACGGCTTTGACTCTCCAAGTGAGTTGACAGCTTTCACGCGGAATTTATACTCTTTTCCTGGTATAAGGCGGTTAACTTTTGCTTCACAATCTGGAAACTCTCCAACCTGAAGAGTTTAATCATTTTAATATTATACGTTGCTTACGTTAAAATTTTTCAATCTGTCAATCACTAACCTCTTGCCAAGTTCCTCTAGAAGTGTCCATTTTCTCGACAACATAATGAATAATTTCAGATCCACCATTATCATTTGGTGGTTTCCAAGAAAGATTGCAGCTTTGTTTTGTAATATCTTTCACTTTCAGTGGACCTTCAGGTGCCAATGGCACATCTAAAATAAATAATTATTATTAAAAACTACATTTTAAGCTATCGTACTAGTACTCAGATTAAGCATACTGCTCAACTCAACGCTTACCTAAAACTGTGACGTTGACGACACCTTTGTCTTCTCCATATTCATTCTGTAATATAATCGTATAAGGCCCAGTGTCTGATCGCACAGATCTTGGAATTTCAACTGAAGTGAGATTTTCCACATGTTCAATTTCCATACGATCATTTGATTCCAGTTTAATGTCCTCATGCATCCATATTATTAATGGCTGCGGTTCCGCTTCAAATGGAACAACTATACTCAGCGGTTGCCCAGCTTTAATTCTGATATCAAACAAATCATCTAATTTTAATTTCGGTGCCACTATAAAATGAAATGTTTCAACATTAGACACAGTATTATCCAAACAGAAAGCTTACATCTTCGCGGCTTTGCAATCATCGGTGCAGTCTCTTCTGACGGCTTTCCAGGACCAGCTTTATTAACTGCTCGAACACGAAATTGATAACTTTCTCTTGGAGTCAGCCCTGGAACCGTTGCCTTGCAAGTGTCAGCAGACACCTCGACTGCTGGTTTCCAGTCATCTAATCTTGATTTTACTTCTACGAGATATTTTTCAATAGGAGCACCTCCATCATTAACTGGTGGTTGCCATTGCAAATCCATGTGATCTTTGTCCCAATCTATTACTTTAAGATTTTCAGGCTGGTCCGGCGTATCTAAGAAATAGACTTGTAAATAAAGTACAAATACAAATGCATAAATTGTAAAAACAATACCGTATGGATTTTTGGCGACTATGGAAGTCGATGTCGTCAGCGGTTTGCTTTCACCTTGACGATTTACGGCTTTAACTCGGAAATTATACTCTTCTCCAGGTTTTAATTTGCCAACTTTAAATTCTGTATCATAACTCGTACCACACTGAATGAATAAAAATAAAAATAGAAAATAAAAAATAATGCAAAATGACCATCATATTAAAAGACAACAAAAATACCTCAACCCATCTTCCTCCGTCTTCTTGTTTCTCAATGACATAATTCAATATGTCAGATCCACCATTATCTTCAGGAGGCTTCCAGGCAAGATTGCAGCCTTCGCTGTGAACATCGCTTACTTGTAAAGGACCTCTGGGAGCAGTAGGAGCATCCAAAATTGTAACCATAACTTCAGCTTCATCAGTACCAGATTCATTTTCAGCAATAATTTTATATACTCCTGAATCGAAACGCTTCACATCCACTGTACGCAACGTCGTATTGTAATCCTTGTTTACAACACGTGTACGTTCAGAAGATCCTAATGATTCGCCATTCAGAAGCCATCTAATTTGTGGCGGTGGTTCACCCTCAACGTTAACATCAAACTCTAGCTTCTGTCCAGCTTTAATCTTTACTGGGTGCAGAGTACTGCGGTCTATTTTTGGAGGTACTACAAAGCAAAAATCATTCAGAAAATAAATTAATCATGTATATGTGAAAAATCAGGGTAACTTACAGTGCCTTGGTTTTGCAGTTACTGTTTTGCTTGGATCACTAGGCTGACCAGAGCCAGCTTTGTTCACAGCTTTTACTCGAAACTGATATTTCTGTCCTTCTTTTAAACCAGGAACTGTAACTAAATTTTGATCAGCAGGCACTTCAACAGCAGGCATCCATTCTCCATTGTTGCACTTCATTTCAACAACGTATTTTTCTATTGGCGCTCCACCATCACTTTCAGGTTTGATCAATTCCAACTGAACGTGATCTTTATCCCAATCAAGCACTACAGGTGGAAGCATCTTGTCAGGCTCCTCAAATGGATCTCTAGCAATAAAGCTTTCATCGCACACGACTGGCTCTGATTCACCATTTCGGTTCACAGCTTTAACGCGAATGCGATATTCATGATTAGGATGAAGGCCTGAAATGTCTGCCTCACAGCTGGGCGTTTCTGCAGCCTAAATAAACAACATTCCAACGCATTTGAATTTTACAAACAGAACTACTAAATAACTTTTTACCGTAACCCATCGCCCGGTCGCTATGTCTTCTTTTTCTATTACATAATGAGAAATTTCTGAGCCACCGTCATCTTCAGGTGCTTGCCAACTAATTTTGCAGCCATCTTTACGAATATCACTGACTTTTAAATCGTTAATCTTGGAAGGATGATCTAAATATAGAACACTGCAAAACTAACAGATACTTTTCACAACACATCACAACAGTTTTCCTACCAAGTACAGTTACATTTAATCTGGCGGTGTCTTCTCCATATTCGTTTTTTGCTGTGATCAAGTAGAAGCCGGTGTCAGTGCGCAGAGCTCTTTTTATAACAAATAAAACATCATGTTCACGTTGTTCAAATTTTAAACGGTCTGAAACATCTATCGGACTATCATTAAAAGCATAGCTCAGCTGCGGAGCTGGTTCGCCAATCAAAGGAATTTCAAGACGGTAATGCTGCCCAGCTTTCAAGCGAATATCTTGTATAATTTCTTTGTTAAATTTTGGTGGCACTGAAAAGTGAATTTCATATTATAAAATGTCCATGCAAATCAGTATAAAAAACTGACCACGTCGGGCTTTGGTGACCACTCTTTCCGTCTCATCTGAAGGTTCCCCAGGCCCAGCTTTATTTTTTGCACGAACTCGTAACTGATACTCATTACCAGGAGTCAAGTCAGTCACTTTAAAGGCAGTGACATCAGCAGGCGTCTCACCAGCTTTACTCCAAAATGGAGAAAACTTTTCTTTAATTTCAACAATGTAAGATTCTATCGGAGCACCACCATCCTATAAAACACATTTTTTAACAGCAATTTTACATTGGCAGCATATCATTTTAGCATATAACAAATTTTCTCATTTGACATACTGATTCAGGTGGCGTCCATCCAATTTCAATAAAGTTTTCATCCCAATCATTCACCTGAGGCTGGCCAGGCTTACCAGGTTCATCTAAATTTTGCCAGTTCATCCAATAATTTAGTCAATTATATATATGCATAAATATACCATATGGATTTTTGGCAGTAATCGGTCTAGTTGTCTCCAACGCATCTGATTCACCATTCGCATTTTGCGCTTTTACGCGGAATTTATAATCATGCCCAGGAATTAAGTTTTCAACTGTATATTCTGTACTATCACCAGTGGGAGTTTTGCCAGCAACTACCCAATGCCCAAGCTGCGGATCCAGCATTTCTACTATATAATGACTAATTGGAATTCCACCGTCATCTTCGGGAGCCTTCCATCCAAGAGTGATATGATCACCGTATACTTCTTTTGCCTCCAACGGACCTTCCGGAGCACTTGGCTTGTCTGCATGATGTTGTAATGTAAAATTCAAAATACATACATAACATAATGCTAAGAATTACCTGTTACTTCAACAATAACTGTAGCTTCATCCTCACCATTTACATTCACAGCTTTTAGAGTGTAAACTCCGCTGTCACTTCTTTCAGCAAGACGGATGGCAAATTTTGTATTATAATCTCCATTTTCTATTTTTATTCTAAACAAAGCAAATATCAAAATCATCTGTTTTGTTGAAATGCAATTTCGTGTTTCTTACTTTCCTTTTGGTTTCAAGATTTCACTTTCATGAAACCAAGTCATAGTTGGAGGGGGCTCTCCTTCAACTGGCACATCAAAACGAATAACTTGGCCTGCTTTTACCGTCACCGGCTGCATGGCAGAACGATCAATTTTAGGAGGTACTATAAAACAGTTTATATAAATTACCAATGATAATTCATTTACACTAAAAAATTCAGCATAAAACTAGAATGACATTAAAAGTCTTACAGTTCCGATGTTTTGTAATTACAGCTTCACTCGGATCACTTGGATCACTAAATCCACCTTTATTTTTTGCCTTTATTCGAAATTCATATTCATCATTTGGTGTCAAATCAGAAATAGTCACATTAGTAGCATCACCAGGAACACTGGCAGCAGGCTCCCAGCTAAAAATAACGCAATGCAAATATATCTCGATAAAATAAAAAACAAAATAAAATCAAGCTAACCGTCCATATTTAGTGCGTTTCTCGATGACATATTCTTCAATTGGAGCTCCACCATCATTTTGTGGTGGACTCCAAGCTAAGTCAACATGATCAATATCCCAGTCTACAACTTCAGGTTTGTTAGGCTTATCCGGGTTAGCTAAAATAAAAAATAAGTTAAATGTTGGTATTCACTGAAACATTATAACTTTCATAACTGTATGGATTTTTGGCTTTGATGCTTGTGTCTGTTTGGAGAGGCTCTGATTCTCCTTCAGAATTCACTGCTTTCACTCTGAATTCATAACTGTTTCCTTCCAGCAATCCATCAGCTACAAAGCTAAAATAAATAAAAAGATAAATAAGTATTATCTATATTATATATTTATACATACATACATACATATTTATTTATTTATTTATATAACACAAGAAAATATAGATTTATTAAATATTAAATTATTCATTTATATTTATATTTTATTTCTATTTATAATATCAAATTGAACGGTGCATAAGATTCTCTAAAAATATAACTTAAAAATTAGTTAAAGAACACTCACATAATAAATAAATGAGCTTTTAGTAAACATCATGTATATCATAAGAAACATCACAAAAATTCTAAAAGAACCAAGTATAAAGCAAAACCAACTTTGTATCTGCTGTTCGCCCACATGGTATCCATATTCCTGTTGCAGGGTCACATTTTTCGATCTCATAGCATTCAATAGGTGTTCCACCATCATCTTCAGGTGCATTCCAAGATAGCGTCATGTGATCAGCAAAAATGTCATTCACCTCTAGGGGACCTTTTGGTTTTGACGGTTTACCTTAAACATTTGGCAATTTCATTAACTACATGAAAGTTTTCATACATATTCTCCTCTTGAACAAATTGAAAGAAAATTTCAAATTACCCAACACTGATATGGTCACTTCAGCAACGTCCACACCACTACTATTTTGAGCAGTTATCTTGTAAATACCAGCATGTTTTCTAGCAGATTTGTTTATAAAAAATTTGCTCAAATAATCTGGATTTTCAATAGTAAGTTCGGCAGATGAAGATAATTTCTTTCCATCCTTTTCCCAGAATACTTCCGGGGCTGGCTCTCCTATTATGCGAACGTTGAACTTGATCAACTGCCCAACTTTAACAGTAGTCATCGGTAAATCTTCACGATTGATCAACGGTGCCACTACAAACAAAATCTTGTTTAGGAAAACAAAAACAATGCATGCTCATCTGATTCATCCTTACAAAATCTAGGTTTCGCAATCACGCGATTTGACGGTTCAGAGGGCTCACTAGGTCCTGCTTTGTTTACTGCAATAATTCTGAACTGATACTGCTCATCCTTTGTCAAATCTCCAATCCTTGCCTCCAATTTGTCAGGTGAAACCTCCACAGCTGGAACCCATTTATCATTTTTTCGTTTCTTTTCTACAATATATTTCTCAATCTCTGCTCCACCATCATTTTCTGGTGGTTTCCATTCCAAATCAACATGATCAGAATCCCAGTCAGTCACATTGGGCTTTTCCATTTTTGTCGGTGGGTCGTATGGATTTTTTGCCAAAACAGGATCTGTTAAACTCAAAGCATCAGATTCTCCTTCCTTGTTTATAGCTTTCACTCTAAACAAATAACTATGGCCAGGTACTAAATTATGAACAGTAATATTTTCCTCATTTGTACGTCCACATGGTATCCATCGGCCATGATCGACGTCAAATTTTTCAACTTCGTATGCTTCCACTGGCACACCACCATCGTCTTCTGGCATTTGCCAGTGTAAAGTCATTTCATTTTCAAACACATCAGTAACTTTTAACGGTCCTTTAGGAGGGGTTGGGCGATCTGAAATACATAATCAATAAATTAAATTAAGCAATAATAAACACTGTAGCTAAAATAAGTACCGAGCACTGTCAAACTGGCTGTAGCACTTTGCTCGCCTTTCTGATTTTTCACATTTATCATATAATCACCACAATCTCCACGGACCGCTTTCAAAATGGTCAACACTGCTAAGCCAGGTTTAGAATCTTTGAAATGTATTCGTGATCCTTCATTTATTTGTCCACTTCCAACTTTTGTCCATGTAACTTGTGGTGGAGGCTGACCTCCAATTTTGGGCGAAAATTTAGCTTCTTGACCAGCTTTAATAACTAAGTTGCCCAATGATTTCAAATCAATCCACGGAGCAGCTGTATTACAAATTTTTATAATAAATAAAAGTAAATACAATATCAATAAATAACGTTTTCATACTAAATTTGGGCTTCATAACGTGAATACTGGATGGTTGGCTTGGTTCACCAGGTCCTGCTTTATTTACCGCAATAACACGAAATTGGTATTCATTTCCTTCTTTAAGTCCTTGGTTTATGGTAGCTGTTGTTTTAGCTGACTCTCCAACAGGTTTCCATTCTTTAGAATTCTTCTCCTTGCATTCCACTACATATTTTTCTATTGGAGCACCACCATCTGATGTTGGTGCAGTCCAAGAAAGAGATACGTAATCTTTATCACTATCAGTTACTTCAGGCTTTCCAGGTTTTCCAGGCTCATCTTAATGTATTATATAAATAAATAAATTCATAATCTACAACAATTTAATAAGCTTGTCTTATTACCCCATGGATCTTTTATAAGTGTGGCTTCTTTGGTCACCAGCGGATCAGAGAAACCTTCTTTATTTTTTGCTTTCACTCTAAAATTTTTGGCCCGTGAATTACTTTATTTGAACTTTCTTTCTCATTGAAATAAAATTTTGCAAATTTGCTTTTCATGAGGTTTTAAAATTTGAAAGTGAACTTTCTATTTCAAAACAATGTCAAAACAACAGATTGTAACTTTACCTGAAATTATATTTTCCTTTGTTTTTCAAACCTTTGATTACAGCTTCTTTCTCTGCAGGACCACATCTGGCCACTTCAAAAAAATCACCTCCTTTGCCAGATTCTTGAGCTTCGACAATGAATTCTAAAATCATTTTCTTCTAGCATCATCATGACTCATTGTTTCACGCAAAAGACTGAATTACCTTCAATAGGTTCACCTCCATCATCTTCGGGGGCATTCCATGCAACTTTGCATCCCTCTTTATTCACTTCACTTACAACCAAAGGTCCAGTAGGCTTTGCAGGCTTGCTGACGACAATCACCAAACCCACTCCTGTTTCCTCGCCTAATGAGTTCTTCACTCTTAAAGTGTACTTTCCAGAATCGCCTCTTTCAGCATCAGAAACCGTAAGTTCAGTCTCTTTGGCAGTGGTGACAACTTTTGCTCTGATATTTTGTTTAACCGGCTGCTCACCGAACAGCCATATAGCAGTCGGCGGGGGTTCACCTCCGATATCAATTTTATATTTGATCACTTCACCAACTTTTACCTTCAAGTTTTTCAACGCTACTTTATCAAGAGTTGGCTTACCTGAACAAGAAAACAAAAAATAAAGTGCTTTAGAATTTTTTACAATTTTGTTTACTTACAGTCAGGATCTTTAGCGATGAATTCACCACCAATTAAAGGATCAGACACTCCAATTTTATTGACAGCCACAATATTAAATTTATAACTTTGACCTTTAATCAAGTTTGGTACCTGAATAAACAAATTCATCAGCGTTAAGTTGATTAAAAATAGTTGAATAACTTATACAGCTATTTACTTTCATTTCGCAGGCTTTGCTCTGGCCAAGCTTTCTCCATTCTCCAGTTGTACCGTCCAACATTTCCACCAGATAATGGTGAATTGGTGAATTACCAATATCTTTTGGAGGACGCCATTTCACCTTGCATTCTGTAGCTTTCAAATCCGCAATTTCCAGTGGTCCTTCCGGTGGTCCTGGTCGATCTGTAAGGTTGTTTTAAAATAAACACTAGCCATTTATTTCATTGTAAATATTTTCATGCTAACCTCGCACTTCCATTTGAAAATTTGTCGTAGTTGATCCAGCTGTGTTGCTAAGAGTTACATCCCATTTACCATCATCAGCCATTTTTGCATCTTTGAATTCAATTTCAACAGTGTCAGCAGTGACAGTAACATTTATTTTATCCCCAGTTTTCAATTTCAATGCAGTTCCATTATGCGACAATGTAGCTACTGGATCAGCTTTTCGAGTACCTTTGACTAAATGTGATAAATAGTAATAGAAACTTAAATTTTCATAATGAAAAAAAGCATTTCAAATTATATCTATGTATTATTCATATTATCATTATTACTATCATATTTACGTGAGTAAATAAATATGGAATAATTGATGATATTCACTTACCTATATACGGTATTGAAACAGTAATCGGCTTTCCAGCTTCTGCTTCAATCTTTTGAGGTTTACCAGTAAAAATTGGCTTCTTTTCAGCTGAATAATTTGTCCATGTCATTTTACGTGTGCAAAGTCAAAACTATTCACTTACCTTCAAGTACAGACACACTGCATTCGCCTTTAAGACCACCAACTTCAACCTCATATTTATCGTCATCGGTTAGTTCACATTTTCTTATTAATAAAGTGTGAGTTCCATTTTTGCTTTTTGTTTCAAATTTTCCACCAGGCATAGGAGTAATTTGCTTTCCATTCTTAAACCAGGTTGCTGCACCGTGCGTATCTTTAGTTTGACATTGCAAAGTAACATCATCCTTCTCTACCACAGTTTTATCAGTGAGTTTCTCCAAAAATTTGTTTAAAGCTTTAAGAAAACACATTTTAACATTTCATCATCATTTCATTTTATTCATCAATTTTTCACTTACGTTCAACAATTAGTTGCCCCATCGTTTGATCATCGCTTGTCATGCATTTATAAACACCTTCATCTTCAACGCCACAATTTTTAATTACTAATTTTCTTTTACGACCAATGCGAACTTCTTCAAATTTGACTTTGTCAATCTATAAATTTCTACCTTGTCAATTATTCTCATTCAATTATTCTTCAGTTAAATTATAAATTACAGTGATTTTGCTTTCATCATGATACCACGTCACTTCAGCGGCTTTGTCATTTAGCTCGCACTCCAGTGAAGCGTTCTCCTTTTCTTGAACTTTCTGCGATTTCATTGGAGAAATAAATTCACATCTAGGATTTCCCACTGCAACACAGCATGACGTCACGTTATCTTTATTAATTTTGGCAGTGTATTCTCCCATGTCATCATAATCCACATTTGCAATAATTAGCACACATCTCCCAAAGCGATCGATTTCCATCGAATATTTTGATGATGGCTAAATTGCAATTTTATTTATAAAACAAATTGTCATATTTATTTTAAAAAACCGATTACCTTAAGTTCATCATCACCTTTGTACCATTTCACAGGTGCATCTGGATGAGAAACTCTACATTCTAAAATTCCTTCACGAGTTCGAATCAATTCTGTTGTTGTTGGGAGAGGTTTCTCAAAGGTAAATTTTGTAGGAGGATCTACAGAGAAAAAATTTCTTTACTAATTTGACACTGATGACAAATAAAATCTCTATTCAATAAAATACCTTCCACGTAAAGCATTGCTGTTGTTGGAATGCCATTTGCTACACAAGTATATTTCGATGCATCATCCTGATCTGGATTATTAATTATCAACGTGCAAAATTCTTTATCATTAATAATTTTGTATTTCATTCCCTAAAATTTGTATATTTTATTATGCACGTGTGTGTGTGTGTACAAAAAAGACATATTTACAGTGAAAATTTCTTGCTTTTGTTTGTACCATCGAATTTTAGCTTTTGGCCTGCAAAATTTACATTCAAATTTTGCTTCCTTGTGAACAGTTTGCTGAACTCTTTGATCTTGAATTTCAATTTCCCAAAAAGAAGGTTTCTAAAACAAAATATTCTTCTTAAAACAGTTCTCCAGAAAAAAGAATAATTACTTTATCAGGTAACATTGATGCTCGACGTTGTTGATCATCACCAGGTTTCAGATCTCCTGAATCACCTTTATGCTTGTGTTTTCCCCATTTTTCATATTGCCTAATTATATATATATAATATATCATCAAACATTAAAACTATGCACATTACAAAAATAGTTTATATCATCATTACCTATGCTTGAGCAGTGAGCGAAAATCCACACCGGCAGCATTTGTCACGAAAACTTTTATTGTTGCTTGATCTGTACCATGCTCGTTTTCAGCAATTAAATCATACGCATCTTCATCTTCTAATTTTGCTTTCCCAATCACAAGTGTTACCGTATTATTATCAGTATGCGTTAAATGTTTGTATCTTCCACCAGGTAATACTTCTCGTCCAGCTTTCATCCATCGAAAAGTTGGCACTGGATTGCCTTGGACAGAACAAGAAACCAAAGCTGTTTCACCTAAAAGGCTGTGCTTTATAGATATGATGTTCATTTTAATAATATTACTTAAACAACAAACTAATTATTTTAATATTCTCTAAAAATTATCCACATATTTAGTATATAAACGAATGTAAAAGTAGCTAGTTTAATTCATCAATTTCACTGAACTGCATCATTTCTTCAGTCATGTACTTACTTGTAAATCAACCGCTAGTCAGTCGTCCTACACGTGTTTCAAGTATAAAAAATGAAACAGTTTTGAAAAATGTTGGTATCTTAGTTTTTTCTCAGATAACTCTTATGAATAAAGCGCGAAGACTGCTTATTAAAGAATTTGATTTTTTTTAAACTTCATTTAAATTCGACTCTCTAAAATATATACATTTATTAATTAATTTATAGCTCAATTTCAGACATTATTCAACTCAATTCAAATAAAGTGATAAATCTAAATAAGTTTTTTTCTACAACTATTCATCGATTTGCATCAACGTTGTAATATAAAGTTCATTTAAATATCTAATGTACAAATACCTTCCAAGACGGTAACATTTTCTGGAATTTCAGTAATCTTTGGAGGAGCAGGATTATTTTCTGGTAAGGGCATCAAGGGTCCAGTCGGTTTTTCCAATAATTCTTGCACACTGCAATTGAAAAATAGATCAAACAATAAAAGTTAAATTTGAAACAAAACATATACTAACCTTTCACTTGTAATTTCAACTGAGCTGGCTCTTCGCTGAAATAGTTAAAAGTAATAATATAAGAAGACAAAAAAATAACTGCTTTAAACATGTAACATGCTCGTAAAAAAAGGAGAATGTTCAAAGTGAGTATAACTTTCAGGGGGAACGGATGCGCATTAAGCCAATCATAAAAAAAGGAAAATGGAAACGCTTCAACAAGCATTAAATTTAAGCATATTAAAAAAAAGAGCAAACGTTTCACAACTGCTTCAACTGCCAGAGGATGAATTTTTAAATTTAGGAGTATTTAGGGAAGAAACGCGTATAAGGTTTTGGAAAATTGTTTAAACAAATCATGCAGAAAAGGGGAAGGTTGCCTACATTGACCATGTTACCTCAAGATATGACCAATCTGAACTGCGCCTATGACCATGTTTTTCGTTTGAGGGTTCACGCGCATTAGAAGACTACAGAAGAAATGATCACATGGGTGAACATCATTTGTAATAATGAATTTCTTTTTTTTTACATTACAGGTTTTATAATTATTTTTTAGATTACTCAATTCTTATCTATAAATTTTGTAATCTATAAAAATTCATCTTCTACAGAGCTTTATAATTTAATAAATGTTCAGCATGAAAGGAATGAATTAATACAATTCACTTTTAATAAAAACTAAATATTCTGGGAAAATTGTAATGATAAAATAATGTGATGAGTTAAAAATTAAAAATATAAATCATAAACAGTGAAAAAAGCAGAAATATTTATTTTGTCACTGAACATACTTTTACCAGCATATTATATATTAATTACAACTTAAGAAAACATTTGTTAATGAAAAATTTTTCCCTTTTTATTTATTAGTGTTTATTTTCAAATAACATAATGAACATCGATCGTAATTATAGTATTTAATAATGAAAAGCAGTGCTGCGAACTTACCCGTCTGAAAGTTTCTTCAGCAATTTCACCAGGACGTAAAGAAGAACGACGTGCTCCTCTGCCAACATGTGGTTGAGCGAAAAGCTCCGCGTCTGCCTACAAATACATAATATTTTACTGCTCATGACATCAAGCTGGAAAACTGATCGACTGCAAATGATGCAGTTGCTTTTCTCTATTTTCAGATGCTTGTCAAAATTTTTCAAAACTTTCTATACACTTGACTTACTGGGCAAATTTTCAAAACAATCCTTTGCCAGCTCATCAATTTAAAAGCTGATGCGGTAAAAAGATGCTATTTCACTGACGTCTATTAACTCAACGTAACAACATTGCATCAATAACTCACAACACACAACTCAGTCTTTATAAGACCAACAAAAACCAAAAATGTCACCTCTTATTTATAAGTACGTATAATATTTACAAATAATATATCAAATTGTTTAATTGCACTAAAATATTGATATTGAATTTTAAGAAAAATTATGGGCATTTCGTTCTTTTCTTTAATTATTTAAAAAAAAAACTTCATACTTCTGTATGACGCCTTGAAATTTGAGGTGGCTTCATAGAAACTGAAGGCAGTTCTGAAATTGATTCTGTCATTTCATCTTCACTGTAATCCGTAGCAATCGAAGTCTTCGCTTGTGACTAAATAAAAATTATTTAAAAAATAAAAAAAAAAATTAAAATAAATGTAACAATTATATTAAATACTTGATCATCGTCCATCTGCATTTCAATCGTAGGAATGGAATCATTCGCTGAAATAGTACAACAACATTTGATACTTTTTCAAGTAATTCCATTTTCATATTTTCATAGGTTTTAAATATACTTTGATTGTTATTATTATTCGAATAAAATTAAGGATATTTTTTCATGAGGAAAAGTTAACTAAATTATGAGAATGCAACAGATGCATCGTGTGTGCAACTTCTTCTGATGAATGAAATTTCAGAACAATTTGACGTATTTTTTTTAATTTTAAATCTCATAACATTATGATGAAAACCAACTTAAAGTTTTGCAAAACTGAAGCCTCTCCTTTCCTCTCTCTCTCAAAATAAAAATAAACATATTAATTAATTGAGTAAAATAAAATTATGACAATTTTTTAAAATAAACACTTGCCTTTCGATTCAACAGTTAAACGACACGACGATTTCGCATTTCCAAATCTTGATTCAGCAGTACAAACATAAGTACCACCAAACTGCTTTTTAACATTTCTTATTGTCAGTCGGCCTGCACTACCGTCAAAATATGTTTCAAAATTTCCGCCTGTTGAAATCTGCAATCCATTTCTAAAATAATAAAAATTTTCATAAAAATGCAAAAAATAAAAATCTTTCCTGTTACATTATAAAAATCATTCATTGTACATAAAATATTAAAAATTACAGACTGCTCCACTTCATTCTGCATATATATGTACTTGTGCTTTACTCTTAATTCGATCAATGCTCAATATAATAATAACAAATAAAATAAAATAAAATGGTCAATTTTCCCATATAACATATTATTAGAAATGTCAAATCAAATAAATATGTGATACTGTTTTAAAAAACATAAATTCATTTGCATTGATAAAAATTGAATTCAAATTTTCATTGTAGACGTATTGAACATGAAATATGCTTAACAGTTTTAATATTATTCAAATACTTTCAAAATGTTTTGTGAAATTTCATATAATTATAAGAAATTGGTAGAAATTATGAACGCCAAAAAAAGTTGAAAATTCTTGTAAAAATCTCTTACCTGGACCAGATAAGTTTCGTCGATGTATCACATTCCAACGTTACTGCCAAAATTGCGGTAGCCCCTTCTTCCACAGACTAAAAAAGTACTTTATCTTTAAAAGTGAACATTTTGATTTTCTTTCATCATTCGATAACAAAAAAAAAGAAAAACTTTAAAAATGCCAAAATAACCAATTATATAGTTTAATAGATGATTTATAATAGAAATGATATTTTAATTTTTCTCTACATAATTTCAGACTAACTTGGTTATAAATGAATTTCTTATATAAGATATTGATATAATCAAAAATTCAATAAATGATAAAAAACTTGAGCATCACTATTGTAATTTTATAAAATACAGTTTTCTTACTTCATTGTGAAGTTCATTTGTAAATATCGGTGGCTTTGCTGATCTACAAAGAAAAATACAATCAACAATAGAGATGATAAAAATTTAGAAAAAAAAAAGAAAGATTACGATTTCTTTTTTGGAACAGGACTTGGTGATTTCGCCTTTACAGAAGGGCTTAATCTTTTCATTCTAAAAATTAAAGCATGACAGATTATTGATTTGTATAAATATTTCTTGATTTGTATAATTATTTAGAGATAATAATTCAAAAATTAAAAAAATAAAATACAAATTACTACTGTTATAAAGGTAAAAATGGAATAAATTATAATAAATAAGCAACAAAAGCAAAAGAATAATGACAAACTTACTCAGGTACAACAATTGGAAAAGAAGTTTCGGCTTTACCAGAACTGTTTTCAAGAAATAGTTCGTATTTGCCAGAATCACGATCTGTAGGATTCTAGAGATTTGAAACAGAATTAAATGCATCATCACAACAAGTAACGTTCGAATAATAAGCATTAAAAAATAATTTTTTTCATAAATAAATTAATTGAAAATTATTTTTAAAACAACATTTCGTGATACATTATAATATTTGAGAATTATCTTGAGACTTGGAAGTGTTTTTTATTTCAAAAATAAAATCAGCAAAAAATATACCTTCACTGAAAGTGATGCTGTGTATTGGCCTTTACCATTGGAGGTTAGCTTTTTTGTAATTTGCTCAGATTGGCTGAGTATTTTATTATCCTTTTTCCATATAGCTTTCGGAGAAGTGTCCGATTGAAATTTGCATTCAATAAAAATGCGTTCAGCGTCAACAGTGGGTTCAATTCTCGGCAGAAAAATTGGTTTCTTCTCTAATTTCTGTTTTACATCTTCTAAAAAATAAAAGAAAAATATATATATATATGCCACAAATATTAAAATTTGATTAGATTTTTTTCTGCTTATCAAAAATCCATTTCTTCTCACCTGCATCAATTTTCAAATTTACATTTGCACTTGTTTCACCAAGTTTGTTTTTCAAACTGCACTTGTAAATGCCGGCAGATTTTTCTGTAGGATTCTGAAATTTCAATTCTACCATTTTTTAATCAAGCAAAATAGAAATGGATAATTTTCATTGTCACCATTATATCCAGTCGGAAAAGATACAAATTCGGCCCTGCATTTTCTTCGTGATGTACAAGCTTTGCAGATTCTTTCAACGGAACACCATTCAGTGACCATGTGACCTGCAAAAAAGTCAGGATAAAAGTTGTAAAAGAAAATTTTTTATTTTAAATATTGTTCATCAAAAAATAGTCTACTTTTGGCTTTGGCTTAGCTTTAGCCACACATTTCAAAGAGACAACATTTCCATCGGCAGAAGTTGTGATTGAAGGCTTTTCTGCAATAGTTGGAGAAAAATCCGCAGGTTCAGGTGGAATGTCAAAATTGAGAGTTAAATTTGCATTTGTTTCTCCGGCATCATTTTTGACAGTACATTTGTACAAACCACTGTCTTCTGGCACAAGATCCTGAAATTCATTCTCATCGACTCATCAAATTCTCAAAATGATCAATCTCATTATACTTACATGCAGTTCCAATTCAAACAGATACGTGTGATCAGGCTCTTTGACAGCGGTGATCTTCACTCGACCGCCAGCTTGTACTGGTGCGCCATTATGAATCCAAGTGGCAGTTGGCAATACTGTCGATTTCACCCGACATTCCATTAAAATTATGGCTCCATCATTTTTCGGTATAATCTTCGGCTTTGTCAAAAATACAGGAGGTTTTATTTTGGATTCTTCTTCAGCTAAATTAATATTACAACACATTCATTAGTGAAAAAAAAGAGTTAATATTATTTAAAGAAAAAAAAACTTGAAATAATGCATTATTTTCCATTAAACTAATATAAATGTAAATGTTCACTTTACCTGCAAAATTAAGATTAATATTTGCATTGCTATCACCAAATTCATTTGCAACATTGCATTTATACGTTCCACGGTCATCAGCTGTTGGATCCTATAAATAATTTTTGAAATAATAATTGAATTTATTACTTTTTTTTCTGCAAGTATAAAATTTTGATAAAATTAAATCAATAACATTATTTAATGCAATTAATTAATGGAAATAATTTTCTGATTTTTCATTATCTCTGAAACAGTTGTGAAATTATTAAAAAGTAAATAAAATTAGAATTGTTTATTTTTGCCGGAATTAAATATCTTATTTGCTTCAAAACATTCTGCTTGGACATTTGGACGTCGGTTGAGTATAATCACTTCAAGCATTTACGTTTTGCCTTGATCATCTAGTAATCTGCTAGATGTTTCAATTACGTAAACACGTGAATGTCGCCCATCAACCACGTCACGTGTCACATAAAGTCGCATATGCATATGCATACATACAAATAAAAATAAATAAATGTATAAATAAATATATATTATATATATGTATGCATATTTATGTATCTATGTATGTATAAATAAAATTCCATCACTTGGCTGATGCAAGCAAAATTAATACTTAAAAGAAATAACCTTTTGATTAGGAAAAGAAAAATAAAGACAATATAGGAGTAAAAATGGTTGAATTTATCATTTTCACATGCAAAATTAAATATTCTTAATTACAGAGAAACATCAATAAAAATTGTTTGTTTGTTTGAAAAGTTGATCAACTATTAAAAATACACATCAGCTAATACATTCAAAATAAGAGCTTATACAAAATGAATTTTTTAATGAAATAATCAAAGAAAGAAAACAAATGAACATTGCAATTTGTTATTAATAAAGCAACGAAGAAACTCATTAATCAGTTTTAAAATATTAGGCTTAAAATAATAATAAGAAGAAGAAAAATTTTGCACTATGATGTTCATCAATGCAAAAAAATCGTATAATCTGATGAAATTATTATTGTTTTTATAAAAATTACTTACTTCAGAATTGTAATTTGTTTCAACTAAAGCATCAATAATGATCAAAATTAATTCTGATAAATAAAAATATGCACGCGCACGTGTCAGTGTTGTTGTCTTAAGCTAGTTTAAGCGAAAGCATTACCAACGGAAATGAAGATTATTTCTACAATAACAATACAAATGATATTTTGAAAATTTGCATAAAATTCAAATTAAAAATTTATCTTCTTCAACCACTGACATAAAATGGAACAGCAAAAAGAAAAGAATCCAAATTTGTATTAGAATGAAATGATTAAAAAAAATTTTCATAATTTTTGAAATAATATAAACATTATCTATCTAAGAATAGAAGATACAAAAAAACAAAATTGCTTGCTAGTGTCATAAATGAAAGCTTACTTACTTTAATCAAAAGAGTAACCAGATACTGCTCTTTTCCAAGATGCTTGGAATTGAGGGTATAGCGAGCATTATCAGTAACTGGTTTTGAGCCGTGAAACCATTGCACTTTCGGATTAGGCTGCGAATCTAGCAAACATTCCATCAACAGGTGACCCTCTGGCGTTTGCTTGATCACCGGTTTTTGTGTAAACCGTGGTGCTTTTCCACCGGGCATTTTTGCAAAATTTTACTAAACAAAAAAAAGTTATGAAATTTCAAAAAAGAGAAACACATATGAAACAAAAAACAGTAAATTCAATAATGCATTACCGAATGAATGAATTAAAATTAAATTAAAATTATAAAATACACGAAAAACATGTGAAAACAATTAATTGATTAATAATTTGAAAGTGAATTACAAAATGAACAAAAAGCAAAATTGAGAACAAGTAAATAATTATATAAATAAAATGCAAATTTTACAAATAATTTATTGTACCAATTGCCTTGCCCTCGCCTGTATGTGATAAAATTTAAAGTTGAATGTCGACGTTTAAAGTCATGACTTTGTCATGCACAACGCAGAAAATTGTCAAAGCAAAGCAGTTAGTTAACAATTTAACTAGAAACTGAAATTTAAATATAGAAAGCAGTTATGCAATGGCAGCGTCATTGTGAACGCACATCAACGAATTGTTCAATCAGCAAGTAAGTAACATTCTTGCTTGTCTGCCATTTTATTCAATGGAAGCAGGAGCAGAAGAAGAAGCAGAAGAAGAGCTAGATGAAGAGGAAGAAGAAGACAACGATGATGATGATGATGATGATGAAGTTGAATTGATGCTATATGGTGGTTTCAAATTGCGCGCAGCTGAGCCTCTGATCTTGCATGCTTGCATGGAAAATGAATCTCATAAATTTCACAATCTACCAATTCAATATTGTTTATGCATAAATTTTAGCCGAAAAATGAAAGTCCTAGTAATTTGTTTTGACACCATGAAAAGTTAGCCACAACAATGAAGCTGAAAATGTATATAATTTTAACTTTTCCCTCATCTCAAATCAAATCGCACCATCTATTAACATAACACATAAAATTGCATCCTGTAATCTACTGTATATATATAATACAAAAATACAAAATTAATTTTTATTTTCTTCTTGAATTATTCAATTCATTATTTTATAATTTATAATAAAGATATTTAAATTCAATAAAAACGACACATGGGAAAAAAGGAAAATTTGTACAAACTTTCACGACAATATGTCAATAAATTGAAAGCTTGCTCAAAACAACCAGCATCAACAAAGCAATAATTGAAAATACTTGTTTGTAAACTTTTAAATAAATAAAAAAAAATTATCAAGCTATTTTTGTATGAACATCACTTTGTTTATTAATTAAATATAATTTATTGAACTAATTCTTATTTTTAAGTTAATTATGAGCAACAACTTATTGTCTTAAAAATTTTATAATGTTAAAATAAAATACAAAACAATAAATTAAAACAATGACATTTCCCTTAAACAAACATAATAACAACAACTGTTTAAAATATGCTTACTTGAACATACTTTAATTGTTTAAATATATCACAAAAATGAAGTTTGAAAATTTTTAAGTCAACATCAAACTGCAATTGCAAACGTTCAATTACAGTAAATAATGTAAAAATTTACATAGCAAAATATTGGAAATTTATTACTATCCGATTAAAAAGAATTATATTTTTGAGAAAATTAATAATTTTCAAGTAATTTCACATAAACATAAAAATTAATAACAGAAATATTTCATAATTTTCGCAAAGCTGCACAAATATAACAAAAAAAAAATACATAAATTATTCTTGGACATTTTTTCATATAGATAATTGTTTAAAAATAAAACACCACTCATCAATAAATATTGTTATACTATTATTTTTCATGTGTATGAAATTCCATTCTTATCTTGCTTTCATTTTAAAAGTTAATTTTTCAAAAATCAAATTTAACAAATTTGTTGAAGCATTTGTGTTCATTATAAAATAAACATTTTACAAATTCTCGTTTCAAATGCAAAGAAAGCAATTTAAGCTAATTCATTTTCAATTTTCACAAATTACTTTTAAAAAAATAGCAATAACGAAAAACTGAAAATTATCAAGTTTATATTTAAATTTGAATATTTATTTTCAAATAAAAAAACCTCTTCAATATTCATTTTACAGAACTTAAAACAAAAAAAACATAGCATTCAAAATGAATATAGTCTACATTTTTAGCATTTTCTATATTTTAAAAATATTTCTCTTATCAACATTACATTTCATTATCCTGCTTGGAAAAACATTCACCATTAAGCTCGCAGAAAAAGTTTCACGCGCATAGATACGCAAATATTAATTAACAAATTGTATAAAATACCATTAAAGTAGATAACTAATTATAATCTCCAAAAAAAAGCAATACAATTGTTTTAAACAAGTTGCACTAAGAACAAAAACATTACTTTAAAATATTATTACAAGAATAAGTTACAGACAAATAAAAATATTCAAAATAAAATTGTGAAATACAATTTTTAATTATTTTTACTTTTACCACTTGTAGCTTTATTTATTGTATCAGCTTATAGCTTGTGGTTAAGATCAACACTACAGATTAAAAATAATTATATGTAATAAATTATGCAACCTTGGTAAATTTTGACCAACAATTTCGCGCAAATAAAATTGCCATTAACAAATTTAGCTTTAAGAAAATAAAGAAAAAGAAAGAAAAGCAACATCAATTCAAAGTGTAAATGGAAAATATTTAATATTAAAAACCAATATTTGATAATTACTTTGAAGATCAAAAAGTCAAACCTCAAAAATGTAATTCAATTTATATGGAAATAGTTTTTCACTAGTTGCCAACAATTTATTGAATTGTTAATAATAAATTTTTGATTAAAAATAACATTTTTTTTAAATTTAAATAAACCAATTCAAAAATACTTAAATAAATAATAATAGTGCTTACTGCTTTTGCCAGAGTCCTGAGAATCGGGTGAAGTGAAGATGCACGACAACAGTTGTTCCTTTTTCTTAGCTTCAAATGCCGCAGGTGAAGAAACAAAGCAGCAAGCTATAAAGAAAACCAAATCAAAGCATAAAATGAGATCTATCACGCCAATCGGAGTTGAGCACAGAAAGCGGCAAGTAAAAGAAAAAAAAATATATACATATATATATGTATTTATGTATGTATGTATGTATGTATATATATATAGGTCAGAAAAATGCAGTCTGAATCACAACACAACTGGCATTTAGCAAATGAGCCTGACGCCTGAGAATATTCAAGCCAGGTGAACTGCAGCTAATGAAAAGATTCACAATCTTGGCATTTGCTTGAAACAGATCAAAAAACATGAATTGCATTTAAAAAAACAACAACAACAACAATCCCAAGCTTGAAGTGAACAAATTTTTAGCTATACATGTGAAT
The DNA here is from genome assembly GCA_001447755.1 of Trichinella papuae. Lineage (NCBI taxonomy): Eukaryota > Metazoa > Nematoda > Enoplea > Trichinellida > Trichinellidae > Trichinella > Trichinella papuae. Next base: position 35,702 of record JYDO01000071.1, read on the forward strand.
TAACTTATTTAAATTTGTTACTGAACATTCTAGCAATATAGCAGTTCTTCATCAATTTATTTTTGTTTCTTAATAACTAGTAAATAATAAATATATAGACGATTGACAATTTGTCATTTTATTCAAAATGAACAGTTGTGCTTTTCAGTTTGTTTAGAAAAAAGCTAACCACAAATAAACAAGAAAACAAATAAGAACCGGTGTAAAAAGTAATAGTAAAAGAAAATTGCAGCTAATAAATAGCTAATGAATTAAAATTAAAAGCAAAAGCGTTGAAAATAAACGCATCTGAGTATGTTATGCAGGCGCGTTTTCATGTGTTATATTATTCGACTATATTCATTTCTTCAAAACGGCACCTCTGACGACCGATGTGAAGCGAAAAGATGCACAAGCTTGAAACGTTTGGTTGTCGGCATGCAGCCGGCAACACCAACGCCAACGCCAATGCAACGTTTCAACACAGACAGCAAGCTGTGATGTGAAGAAAATAGGAAACAAAAAATAATAATAACATCATCATCAACTGCTTCTGCACGCAAATTCTGACTCGACTAAAGAGACAAATTCTTCAGCATGTGCACAACTGGTCGTCTTCATACGCGCGCGAACACACACACACACACACACACGCACATACACATACACATACACCACACACACATTTAATTCGAATTTTACACTTTGAAAATTTTCAAATTTCTCATCATTGCTCGCCAAGTAGTGATTTTATTATTCTATTTAACTTTTAAAAAAGTAATTCACCCTCAACACTTTTCAACTTTCATCAAATAATTGCTGCTAAATTTGAAAAGAGTCAGTTCAACAACGTCTTAATCAATTGCTGCCGGCAACAGTATTTTTTTTCATCTTCAGCTTTTAGCTGTTCATTTCAAGGCAAAAAAAATTAACATGAACTCAAAATAGCTCAACAATTGAACACGTATAATAATATTCGCTTTCAAAAATTGATTTTCATTTATTTTTTTCACGATAATAATAATTTTCTACTCATTCGACGATGAAAAAAATACACTTAAAAAAAACTTTTTCAATTATTTATCAAATTTATAAATTTATAAATAAACTTAAGCAGAGATCACACCCAAATATATATGTGGTTAACACAACAATAAGCATAACAAATATGTGAAAAATAACAATTTTTATACAAAGTGAAAAAATTCATTACTTGTGGATTCACACTCACCTTAAAAATTTACATGTGAAACACGATGACAAGTTAAAATTGTTGGTAATTTTGTCAAAATGCCAATTCAAATCAATTGAGAACACGAAACTAAATCACTTTTCATCACTTCAATCAAACTGTCCAATAACTGTCCGCCTTTCAAATTTCAAAATGCAACATTTGAATTTAACAGGTAAATACAGTATTATTTTTAGATCTTCATGATATTAAATTTTCAAAATTTGAATTTACAATATTTAAAATTCTACATTCGTGAAAAGCTAAATTTTATTATACTTGATTATAAAATTATTTTTAAAAAAGCACAATAAATTAAATAACATTTTTCAACTATTATTCCAAATGTGGAGTTTTCAAACTTGATAAAAAAAAGTACACTTTCTTTTGTTGTAAAAATTTACATTTTTACGAAATTTGAAATGAAATAACATTCATATTTGTATATCATGCATCAAAATCGAGTTTTTGAAAACTTCATTTAATATCAATTAAACTCATTTTATAATATCAACAATTTTTAATGAAAATAATATTGTAATTTTTATGCACTTTTAAATATTTAATTTTATTTGATTTATCCGTTTAATCTACAGCTTAAAGAAGTTTTGTGAATGATGTAATAATTACTTTTTTTCCAATTTATAGCAATTTTAAAGTTTTTTAATTTTACCAACGGTAGCATTCTTATGATACCTTTTATTTTAACAGGTCGGCTTACAACTCATGCATTTCTTCGTAAATCTCATGTTTCATTGCAATTCGATAAGAAGAAAACAGTTTAGGATTTCAGCAACTTTTCACACCGTTTGTTAGTGCCGAATGATGTCGTTTTTTAATCAATTTGCACTTAAAATTTACATAACAACGCATAGAGAGATTATCTTAACAAAAATCTTCTTCACTGAAAATGACTTGCAGTGTCGCGTGATAAGTTAGCTGGAAAAATCAGGACAGTTTTATTGTTTTACTTTGTTTGTTGAAATAATTTTTCAAAACATATTTTTAAATGCAAGAATATATACTGTTAAATGATGAGCAAGAAAACTATTAAATTTAATGTTCTCTTCCGAAATTTCACTGATCATTGCCTAATTTTGCTCATTATGCAGTTATCACTAGCAGTTGGTCTTTAAAAAAGTTTCAAGAAGAAAACATGTTAATTTGAAAACAACTTCGATTATTAAACTTATTTACTACAACTAACTTATTACATACACTCAAAATTAAAAATAGCTATTGAATGTAATTTATTGTTATTTTTGAAGAAAATTCTGTTACAATAACATTATTAAACATATTTATACATGATTTTAATTAGCATACTGTAAGAAAGCACAAACGCATAAATTTTAAGTATAAAATATAAAACATAAGCAAAAATAAATATTATTTTGCGAGAATTATAATGTTAAAAATTCTTAAATAACATTCTGTTTTATAAAAGTACAAATTAAAAAAATTGGAAATGGAAATGGAATTTACTTTTCTTGAATCGCATCTGCAAAAAGCGCAGCCAGGTGATCCTTCGACCGTACTTCCGGAATGGATTCGATCTGCAGAAATTGTATCACGAAATATAGTGGACGATCAAATCTCATTAGATGAGATAAATGAAGAAATTCCCCAGTTTTTAAAAGATGCACTGCTTGAAAACGGTATAAAAGCTTTGTTTCCCATTCAGCGAGCTGTACTGCCATTTTTTATAAATTGTTGTACATGGAGTGTTAAACCTCCACCAGATATTTGTATTTCTTCACCAACTGGAAGTGGAAAGACTTTGTGTTATGTCTTGCCTATAATTTATGCTTTGCGTGATCGACCAATGCCTAGAATTCGTGCTTTGGTTATTGTACCAACTGCTGAATTGGTCGATCAGGTTTATCAAGTTTTTTCCCAGTTTGCAAAGTATGCAAAATTGAAGTAAGTATTTTGAGGTTTGATATGATTTTTTATAATTTGGAGAAACAAGCTGACTAAAGAAGCTAAGAACACTAAAACTAAGAAATGCGCTATAAATGCAGTTTTGATTTTACAGAGTGGTATCGATATCTGGTGAGAAAAGTCTGAAAAAAGATTATAATAAAATTTACGAAACGACTCCCAGAGGCTTATGTGCAACTTGCGATGTTTTAATTTCTACACCTGGTCGATTGTTAGAGCATTTACTTGGGCCGCATAGATCTTCTTTTAATTTGCAGTATCTTCGATTTTTGGTTTTCGACGAGGCAGATTTTTTACTACGAGATGATTACTATGCGCTTCTTCTAAAAGCAAGTGGTTATATAAACATATAAAATTGGAAAACAACTTATATGATGAATTTTTTTTTTTATTTCAGAGTATAGAAGAAAGTATTTATTGTTGCAATGATGATTCAACAACATGTTGTGATGCTATGGCATTGGACAGAAATTTTGAATTTTACAATCTCACAAGTGATAAACACTTTCCAGCGACAACTCGGATGATCAGCAGTCGTTGTGATCACAACGTGAAAAGAATTCCACTGAATTCTCGCATTCGTCTCAAGGATTATCTTTATCCTCACTATATGCCACTTCAGAAAATTCTTCTATCCGCAACATTGGCCCAAAGTTCTGAAATTTTGTCACGAATTCAACTATTCCGTCCAATAATGTATAAATCAGAGAATAATGATACAGTGCAGCAGTACAATTTGAATGAAAATATTACTACCAATGAAATTGTGTTTCCTAAAAATTTGGAAGAATATTTCGTTGAATGCGATCTACAAGTGAAACCGCTGATTGTTTGTTCTCTTTTAAAACAGTTTGATTATTTGCAAATTCTGTGCTTTACCGAAACTCGAAGACATAGTCACAGGCTGGCAATGCTGTTGCAGCTAATGAAATTCAATGGTGTTGCGGAAATTTCCAAAGACATCAACCTCGGACAACGTCGTCGAACGTTGACCGCCTTCTCTGATGGAAAAGTTAGTCTTTTTTTATTTTTTATTCAAACATCAATATTTCAATGGTATTTTTTTGGAAATTCTAGATAAAGATTATTATATGCAGCCATTTATTATCTCGTGGAATAAGTTTTCCAGCCGTTGGGCTTGTTATTTGCTATGATCCACCAAAAAATTTTCAGTCGTATGCACATGTGGCTGGTCGAACTGCTCGTGCCGGAAAATCAGGAAAAATTATTACATTATTTACTACTGATGTAATATTTGACTTGGGTCGTTGCTTGAATTCATTCATTTGATAGTTTTTTTCTCACAGGAAATTGATCGTTGTTCCAAGAAAGATTGTTATTCAACTTACTTTTCTCGATTACAACGTTATTCTATTGATGAACCGTATGTAGAAAAGTTAAAACAAGATTATGCCGCGAAATTATCAATGCTTGAAAGCAAAGTTAAGCAAGGTAACTTTAGTTTAATTTGACACTTATGATTTGTTGGAGTTAATTATTTTTTTATAACGTTATAGATGAACTCGATGAGACAAAGAGTAACAAGAAACATTGCCAAGCTGTACGAAGTCGAAAAACATCTAAATAAGTGTTTACTAGTTTATGATGATGATTTTTTGGAAAAGTAAAAACAAGTATTTCAAATTGAAAGTTTTACATAAATTTGTAATGAAATTTAAATTAATACTGAAAATGTAAACAAAAAAGAAAAAATACCACGAAAAAAATTTCATATCAAACGCTACGAGTTATATTCGAATGTAATGCTTGAGCGGTTTTTTTGCAAATTTAATAAAAGGAAAATTCTTTTGTTTTTTGTATAATTTCATAAACTAAACATAAATAATTTAAATTTATGAAATTGAAATAAAATTTAAATTTGAGTATTGTATATAATGCGCCTTCAATTGCTATATAATACAGTATACTTGTTAAAACCACATTATACTTTAATTACCGTATGCTAATCTCGCTGACTTGGATATTACAGAAAAGCAGAATTAATTTTCAAAATGGTATGCCAATTATTAAATTTATATTTCATTAAAAAATTAATTTAATAAATAAATTTAGGGTCGTGTTCGTACGAAAACTATTAAGAAAGCTGCTCGCACTATCATCAACAGATACTACACTAGACTTGGATTTGATTTTCACACAAACAAAAGAATCGTAGACGAAATAGCGATTGTTCCAAGCAAAAGGATGCGAAATAAAATTGCTGGGTAACTTTTTTTTATCAGAGATAACTTGAACTTTTTTCGAAAATCATATTTCTCTTTTTCAGTTTTTTAAAGTTCTTATTTTAGCTGTAATCTCAGTTTTTTTTCAATGAATTTTTTTACTTCAGTTAATGAAATATAAATTATCGAAATTTATTTTATATTAATATAAATAAAATTCTACACTCATGAAATACTCAGCGGGTGTCTTAGTGTATGTTATTTAGATTTACAACTCATTTAATGAAACGCATTCAAAAAGGTCCAGTCAGAGGAATATCTATCAAATTGCAAGAAGAAGAGCGTGAACGTCGTGACAACTATGTGCCAGATGTATGTGAAACGCGCTTTAGTGCAAATTATATTTAAACGAAGTAGAAAGTTTAAACAATTTATTGTAGGTTTCTGCCTTATCCGTGGAGACGTTAAACATTGACGAAGAAACAAAAGCTTTGCTAGATTCATTAGTATTTTTGTTTTTCTATTTGTTATTTATTTATCATTTTCACTTTTTCAGTTTGTAATTTTGTCAATTTTAGGGTTTCGGAAATATGGAAGGAATTGAAATAGTTCGGCCTGCTATTGGTTAAAACATTTTTGCAATGAATAACTGTATGTGATGAATAAAGAGACAAAAAATGATAAAGTTTTTTTTTGACAATTTCATCATAAAGCATTGCAACCCAAAACATTTTTCTGAAGATAAGAAATTAAGAAGCAGCAAAAAGTATTAAAGATCAAAACAAAATCACAGTTATATTTTATGCTTCGACAATATTCATGGTGAGCGGATTTTTGGTTAAATGAAATACTTTTATTTTCTCCAAATCATAATCAGCCTAAAAAGTATAAGATAAAAACAAGTAAATACCTTGTGAAAGTTGATAATAGAATATTTAGCATAATATCTTGAAATTTGTGCTTGCGATTATCAGAACTATAAATACCTGATCATCAAGTATTACTAGAGCTGATAGGGAACTGCTAGTTTCCGACATTGGCATAGTGTGCATCTTCGATTTTTCGCTGAAGAAACTACAAATTATGAAAATCATATGCGGAGGAAATGAAATAGGGAATAGTCTTCTAAGTCAGAATTTTTGCCGCGTTTTCTTATTGGTTGTTAAAAGTCGAGTTCTCATTGGATGCGAATGGCGTAACTTTTCATTGCATGCTCATGGTGTAATAAGATGGGTTCTTTTGTCTAACTGTTTATTGATTCAAATTATTCTGTTTTGATTAGCTACAATATTCTTCATTTCATTGGTCCAAATTTTTGATTGCGTAACATTATTACGAGCATGTAATGAGAACTCGACTTCTAACAACCAATAAGAAAATACAACAAAACTCTTGACCGAAGGAAGAAGACCAAGCTGGAGGGAATTCAAAATAAATTTTCTGACAAAGTTCTAGACAGTATAAAAAGCATACTTAATATGTTCGTTACTCTTTTCAGAAATAAGCCCTTTCTTAGCATTTCTGAACTGCTTGTTCATTTTAAACAGCTCTTCATATGCATTTTGTCCGTGGCGTAATACGTATTGCAAATAAACAATGCTTGCCTGAAAGTGAATGATAAAAGTAATAAATTGATCCAAAACTTCAAGCTATAATCTACTTTGTAAAACTTTATTTGATCGTCAATATTTTTACTTGTATTTTGCGTTTCTTCGATATCTTTATCCAAATGTTCTTCATAAGTACAACTGCAAAATTTCTATATGAAACAAGCAAAAAACAAAAACCTGCATTACTATAAATCTTCGGTTGGTTCTTCTCTAATCTCTTCATCATCTGGTAACGTGTCTATTATACTCTCCATATCTGTTTCATAATTCTGCTAAAAATTGCTTGAATGCTTATTTCTGCATAAATTATTTTAATATTACATTGTTTTCTTCATCCAGCTTTTCATTTTCATTCATCAAGTTCTCTTCAAGGCAATGCAAAATATTATCAACAAATTCTTCATCTTCAAGAAGGGAATGTAAATCTGCATGGCCATCACTGCTTGATATGTTTAATTCTTGAATTTCATTTTTCAGATGCTCAATAATCTAAAAATTTCAATAAAAATGTTACGTTGCAGAAAGCATAAAAATTAATTACATAAATACTAAAAGAGCACAAAAAATCAAAACAAACCTTTTGTAGTTTGCTATACGAAATTTCTTCTTCATTTTCGTATTGTTTCAATGTTTGCTTGATATCATAAGGCATGTCGTTTAAAACTACATCATTAATAGACGATATTTTATTGTTTCTTGGATGATCTTTGTCCTTTTTTGAAGCAATATTTTCGATTTTACACAACTAAATGATTCATATTGCATTTTGTTATTCATTGAGTCAGAATATTACGTTCAAAACAATTTTATAAATTGTATCCAATACAGGAATAGCAGCAATAAGAAATAAATATGTTCACAAAAGAAAAATAACAATTATACTTTATAAATTAAAAATTTCGTGATGAATAAATAATAACTAAACGTAAAAATAAAATAAAATAAAATAATACGTCAATATCTTTAGACAATTTCCGCATCTCGGAAGAGTGAATTGCGGAATAATGTTGAAGTCGAATAAATTCAATGTACAACTTTGCTTTGGTTCGTATAGAATTCAATTCTGTTAAGCTTAAATCACCATCAACATTTTCAGTTTTTTCTGATTTCTGCATAATGTTTGAACAGTCTGAGAGCAAGTTTTGCTCATCTTCAACTTCACGATGGGTACGCAAACGCTTTAACGGGGGCGAATCGTCATCCATTTTCAGTAAAAGAAATAATTACGAAGAAAGACCTGCGTATGAAATTATGTACATTTTATGATTAAAATTATAATTTCTTATATTCTACATTTGTAAAAATAGGCTATTTACATGCGCAAGAGCTTTGTATAGTAATTGATTTTCAAGTGTTTTTGCATTACTGTATTAGCGGTTAATAAAGTTTTTGTTGTAATAATAATTCGAATAATTCAAATTTGATAATAAAAATCTACACAATATTTAGTATCATTTTCAGTTTTAATAAAAGCAATTTTCATTAAAAATGCATCTGACGTTTGTTTTACTTTAAGCGTGAAACGGACATGTAATTAGTATGCTGATTAAGCATTTATTATGCGTTAGAAAAGCTGACGTTAATAGCTACTGGATGACTGAACGCCAATGCGCTTGCACGACCTTCGGCAGAAGTGTCGGCTCGCATAAATCGTCCAATTACATCTCTGTCTAAGTATGCTAGTTTGATGTTCGTAGCCAAGTAAAACATTCCAGATGGATGCAAAACAAAAGCCGGCAAATTTGGTCCACCAACGTTGATAATTCTTTCATTTGACGCAAGAGATCTGTTAGGAATTTGGTAAGAAGACATTGAAGAAGCTGTGGAATTCTGGAGCACTGTACGATCACAGTTTTGATAGTTGACACTACGAAGCGGATCATTGGAAAAGGCGGCTTCGAAATTTCTGTTGCTATCACATTTAAAGTGGTATGGGAGAATGTGGTTCAATAAAGCTGAAGAATGATTACGAATTGGTTTGAAAGAATCTATTATTTCTGCACAAAGTGGGTCTGCATAAGAAGCAACAGGTTTTCGGTTTAAATCTTGCTCATTCCATTTCAATTTTCCATTATCATCATTCCATTTTTCATACTGATCTTCACTTTCTTGGAAATTGACTTGAAATACAATTCTTTTTTTAAATTTATTAATCAGAAACTAAAACTCTTCATAACTTACCTCTGTTGGTTACATGTTCAAAATATTGACAAAGGGATTTCAAAAGTCTTGACTTTAATTGATCATTCACAGTGAGTCCATCAGCTCCAATCAGAAGTCTAAGAGTTTCCGCAATACAATCATAAAAGCCTTGTTTGTAACGTTCGAATTGTTGTTTTGATTGTTCTAAATGTAAATATTAACATTAAAAGTTTCCAAAAATTCATTTTCTGATCGTGATCAGCATTACCTAATTGTTTTTGAGAGTCAGTACTAACACACTGGTCAACTTTTGAATGGTCATCTATATAAATAATTTCAAGTTAATGTGAAATATAAGGAAAACAAGTAAATAATTTTAAATAAAATAATAAAAAACAGAATAGCTGGAAATGGAAAATTTGGAGTGCTTTTTTGTATTATTAATTACGTTTGTAAGCATCTGTTTTATACAAATAAATAAATTGAAAACCAAATGTTTTATTTACGAGTATATATTTTCCTTCTATTTTAAGAATAATTACAAATAATTAAACTTTACAGTTAAAACCTGAATTAATAACAATAGTAAGCGAATACTGTATGTTATTATTTTAACTAAATGAATGAATTTGAAAAAATAGTTGAAAAATATCATGAAATTTTTATCTGAAATATTGTTTACATGTAGTATGTTTCAAAAAACAAACTTATATATTTAATTAAATAATGGTGTAAAAAAATGTCGTTAGATGAATTTCTTAGCTACTACATTATTGTGCGAACAATTGTAACGCGTAAATTTTTGATCGAACAATGCATTGATAAAAATAATTAGTTGGTTGCCGCAACCAGATTTTTTTTTAAATAATAATATTATTAATACTGAAAATATAAAATAATAAGGTAAACCGTTTTTTGTCAACTAAACTAAAAATTGGTTTATTAAAGGTCAAATTGTGATGGCACCATATTTTTCACTTTTCTTTGTTTAACAAGTTTAAACTTTGCTTTCATTGAACTTTGAAATTTCAGGTTGAAAGTCCTCTGCTTCTAGGCGAAAATCACCTCATGACACGACAATGTTGTACAACCTTGCACCTAGCAGCACGACCTTCCACTGACACACGCAATTTACAATGCAGAAACTCATAAATACAATTTTAGGTAAGGAAAAAAAATTTTTTTGTTTTCATTTTAAAAAAATGAAATTTTTTAATTAATAATTTACCTGCCGTTTCACGTAAATTATTTTGCTTGAAATGCTTAATGTAGCGAATTGCCATTTCAACAATTTCTGTTTTCTCTACTCTGCCTCGGCTCTGTAATAAAAAGAAAAAATATATATATAATATTTGTGTGAGAAATGAATTTTTTTTTAAAATAATCACTTTTCTCAAATATGTAGTTGGGATCAGTTTACTCAGATTTGTTAAACAATTGTTCATGCGATCACGACGGCGTTTTTCGATTATCCGATGTGATAGTAAATCCTAAAAGGCGAATCAAAAGAATTATTCTGTCAATGAAAATAGCTAAAAATGTAAATGTCTCAGCAGTTTGGAAATTTATTATCTTGGAAAACAAATTTAAATTCAACAATAATCATTTCTATATGCATATTGACAAATAAAATAAGCAACCAAATACATATATGTATATTTTACGTGAAATTTTAGAAATATAAATTTGTTATGCTTGTCATTTGTTAAAGTAAACTCTCGTTTTATTGTCAGTAGAAAATTATCAATTTCACAATGATAAACAGTATTGAAATAGAAAAACAATTTAATTTTATGAATGCATTGTAGCCGTATTTTTTTTTCAAAAGGCAAAAAAAGCTATTGTGCTTGTTTAAAGTTCTGAACGAAGTTTAAAAAAAAAAGAGAATTCTTATTTATTATTTATTTTTAAAATTACCTGCTTTATGCACTATTTATAGAATAGTGTCGAAAAAGTCAATGAATTAATTAATCTTTTATGCTAATTAATCTTCGTTTTTCAATACTCGAACTTGAAACTGCATTTCAGAATTTTCTGATCATCTCTCGTTAATTTTTCTTAACTCTTGATAAAAAGTGTCAAATAAATTTTACTATCCTGTAAAACAATTACGTAAAATTTTTTTTTATAAATCAGAAAAATGTATTTTTTTTCTTGTATATGTCCAATTTATGAAAACTAATGTAAAAATAATTTGTCAAATTATTTCCAATTGTAGCTTATTTTCAAAAAAAAAACGTAGTAATATTGTCTTGGTAATGTGTGATGTGCTTGTATGCTTAATTGAATGTTGATTTAAGAAAAGTGAAAAATTTGCATACTCTCGATTGGCGATTTGGATATGCTCCGTTGTCAAAATCGTCAGTCGACTGATAGCATGGATTCGTTGGCAAATAGCCAATTTCAGTAGTTGAAGTTGGATGCGGTGGAGTGTAGCTTTCATTGCTAAAATTAAACAGAGAAAAAAAATGAACAATACATAATTAAGCAGGTGAGAACATTGTTGAATTGACGTTGTGTTTATTCGATTTAATTACCTTTCGTACATTATAAAGTGAAATTGATAAAATGGTATGGTAAAAAAAAATGTGAATTGTTCTTAGCAGTAATATTTGTGAAACGTTAAATTGCGAGCATGATTTAAATACAGACGTTGAGCGTGAGATCATCGGGCGTTTGTCATATTTTTCAAACCAAGCTGAGTAAGCAAGCATTTTCAGTTTGAAAATCAACGTGAATCATATTTTTTACCCGTAATGCAATTATTGTTTATTATATATATTTTTTTTAATCAGATTAGTTGATGTGAAAAGTTGATTTGAACAAATTTGAACAATCCACTCACGCATGGATGCAAAGTTTACACAGAATAAGGTTTCGAATATTATTATTAATAAAATAATATTTGTTGATGGAATAAATAATTCTACCTGGATTGTTGAATGTCTTCGGCAGATTGATCCGTAAATGCAGGTGATGTACAGCTTACATCAGAGCTCGAAGAAATCGATTCACCGCTTACCATAGTTTAGCGAACTGTACAGCACTGGTGTAAACGTAGGTAAATTTAGGAAATTAAATTTGCACGTGCTAATTTAAAAACAGGATAAAAAGCACTACTAGCTTCATGGCATATAAAAATGAAAACTAGTATTCTTGCGTAATCTCTGGCCAATTGTTTGGTACTGTTTCTTTGGTGCTTTTTAGTGCTGGTTGAAAATTTACCATTTTCCATTTTGATGTGAATAAAAAGCTGCTGTCATAGGTGGTCACAGCTCTTCGTACCAGTTTCAATTGGGGTTAGTCACTTGTTTCACCTAGCAATAGGTGTCATTTTCTCACTGTCAACTAACTCTCTCTCTCTCTCTCTCTTTCTCTCTGTTACTCTTTCTCTACATCCGGACTAGTTTCTTGCACTTGTAGTCCTCCAAAATAATATTAACAATTGCTGCACACATTTCAATCTTATCAACAATTGATTTTTGCTTGGTGATTAAGCTTTCTTGTACAGGATGATCATCTTTCTTGCACAATCTAACAACAATTTAACCTTCCACTTTTGACTTCGTACCAGTCGCGCATGTTTGTCCTTTGCTTATCTATTCTCTCTCTTTCTACCTTTTATTCTACTACAAATGTGATCATATGCAAATTATACAAGCTTAAAATAATTTTAAAATATCATCACATTTAATGCTGATACTGATTTTCAGATTAATTCTATATAATTATCAAAATAATTCTTTTTTGATTATATTATTTTACTGAATTATTTATACAATATTCAATAATAATTGCATAATACTTTTTTATTTTTTTTTCGACGTTGTGAAAAGTGTACTGTACTGTACTGTACTGTACTGTTTTCGAACATGACCATTCAATCAATGACAACAAATGTTCCATTACAGTAATAAAAGAAATTTAATCTGCCCATTGGAAGTGATCGCACCTGCTTTGCTTGTCGTCTTTGAAGCCTACCGGTCTTGCGCAACAGTAAAATTTTCGATTCAAATTTTTTCCCGCCTTTTTCACCGACCGCAAAACGCACCTCTCGCCGTGTCCTTTGCAAAGAGGCGCTTGCCTGGGTTGAGATGTTCGACCGAACAGCTTTTTCCAATTTTCAACACGGATCAATTTCTCTTCCGCATCCACTTCCACCACATCCTCAACTTCGCCATCCGCATTCACCTCTGCCGTGACGGATGATACACTGCTTACTGTAGGTTGGGTGTTATCTTTTGTCGACCACAAATCTTTCAACGTTAAACATTTGCGAATTTTTCGCTTTCTCACAGATTCGTTCAACAACACTAGCTGATCATCAGTATCATCATTATTTTTTTCTACTGCAATTGTAGAATTGTTGTTGTTGTTGTTGGTTTTTAAAAAAGTTAACAACGATAGCTGAGTTCCAGCAGAGGCAAAACGTTTTCTAGAGCTCAATTGCAGTTGCACGTTGGCAGCCGAGATCTTGGTGGACAATTCTGCAATCACTGGACAATGATCAGATCCTTGAATTGTTGACAAAATTTCACAACAATTGCACTGATCAATCAGATCAACATTGGCAAGGATGTAATCGATGCGCGTACCGTAATTCAAAATTCGCGCCCGTTTCTGCGTGTTCCAACAAGTGAACATTCTCACTTTATCCGGATAGTGCAGACGGTACAGGTCGACCATTTTGCCATCGGAATTTTCATTACTGTCGTACAAAAATTCACACAACCAAATTCTCGCTTCGTTGGTGTCGAATTGTTGGTCAGGATCACAATGGTCAATACGTTTGTGACAGAGATTCATGTCGCCCAAGATCAGAACATAATTTCCACTATTTAACAAACATTCTGTACAATGTTGCAACAATTTCAAAAAAGCTAGGCGATAATTTTGACGATCCATTTGCTCCGGATCAACCCTCGGACAATAGACATTGAGAATGAAAAGAAACTCAGCTTTACTACAATTGGTCAACTTGTGACGACTTGCAAGCACACGTCCTTCGTTATCTAACAAATCGAAATCATCAAAATCACCCAGATATTGTCGATCTGGATGTGCGAATTGCAATTCTTGATACAAATCATGGAAGTTGTTGAACACCAAGTCGGGTGAAAAGTTGCTTTTACAATAAGTTGCAACGCCTGAATAGCCACGCCTCACTTGGCAAAAAGCAAAATAACTATCAAAGCCGTCGATCAGTGCTAAACTTGAATCCAACGTGTCATAGCTCAGTTTTGTCTCTTGTAAACAAATTATGTCACAATCAAGTGCTAGCAACGTTTTCTGAAGATCCACTATTGACCGTAGGCCATTGACATTCCAGGTTGCTATTTTCATTTCAGCTCAATAATACAAGCTAAGTCAAATATAAGCTGAGTATTTTAAAGTGATATAAATACGCATCATTCGGCGGCTAAAACCGTCAATGCGATACAAGATATAAATGACAACATTCTTCAAAATGCGTATTTTATTTCAAAACACTGCATGCATTATATCATTGTGGTAAAAACGTTTTAAAAAAAAATAAAATTCACCAAAGATATCGCCTCATAAATCGGTACGTGCCATAGGAAACTAAACCGTAAAGCACAAATTTCAGCACAATCTTGATCCAATCACGCTTTGGCTTTGGAATTCTATTTAGATGAATCAACATATAAAAACATTTATTATTATTATTATAAATTTACCTTTTCAATTCTTTAATGTTGATGTTATTGTTGAAAGTTGCTATAATCCCTTTCACATGTGCAATTCCAACAACGCCTACTATCTTGATTGGCTCATCCTTCTCTAAAAGGTCATTATTGTTTAAAATACAAGTGATTTAAAAAAAGAAAAACATACCCTGCTCTTTCTGTATTAACCAACAATCTGCAAAAGCAGATCTTAACTGATGAGCCAAATATTGATCACGTTCTTTAATAAGCACTTCGGCTAGCAAAGGAAAATATTCAGTTATATCTAGTATAACTTTGTCCAAAACATCCGTATCTTTGAATTCTTCCATTACTTCTGATTTTATATCTGCGTTCACTGATTTGACCATACAAATCAAAAGTTTCATTTTTTGGTAAATATTCAACATCGCGATAGCTCTGTGAAATGTAATTGATATATCGCGGTCACCCAAATAAAACAAACAATTATCCACTTTTGCAGCCTAAAGTAATAATAAAAAATAATTAAACAAATAAGAATAGATGCCACTGTGTAATTAATTCACTTCTTGAAAAGCAACACGGAATTCAGAGCCGGGAAACGTGCCGAGCTGTCTTGCCATGCTTCCACTAATTGCTTTAAACAAAATCATCATCAAAGCAAAGACAACACCATTCTAAATATGTTACTTTTTTTAAATAATTATTTTTAGCCTAAAGAATACCTCTTTAAAAAGCTTTTTAATATTTTTAAACGAATCCGGTGCTTGAAGTTCTCTCAGTAAAACTTCTTCTTCAAAATGCAGTAGAAAGTCTCTTTTTTCACACAGTTCCACCATAACCGCATGTGGATGCACTTTTCGTATAACCTGAAATTCAAAGCGTTGAAAATAAATTATACCATTTGAATTGAATCACCTGCCTCTCGAACATCGCATTGGCTTGCCTTGCTGAAGTGAGCTGTGCCGACTAAGTAAATGTTTCCCTCAACAGATACCTCATCCTCTCCCTCTCCAGATGTATACGAGCAGGACAATTTGGAAACTGAAACAACTTTATATTGGACAAGGAATAAAGTTCTGTAATAAATGATACCTGTTTTTGGAAGCACTTCGTCATCATCAGCAACATGTGCTCTCAAATTTCGTTCAATTTCATTTCTCATTTCCAACATCTATATGTAAATAACCCGTAAATAACGCTTGTAATAAAAGTAGCGGTTTAAAACATGATAAAAGTACCCTTCTTATACTCTGTTTCTTTTTTCACAACAAACTAGCCTGTTATTTTTGAACAGTTATAAGCTATTTGAATTTTTTTTTGGGAGAATGGTTTCTGTGATTGAAAGCCATAATTTCAAATAAAGTGAAATATGCATTGCTTTTTCAGAAAGAATAAAACGAAAATGCATTGTAAAGTTACATGAGCAAAAATTGTTTAAAGTATTGATAGAGAAATATCGAATGAAAATTTTGCTCCTAAACATGAACAGCTAAAGCAATACGTATGTATTTGTTAATAAATTGAAGCATTATTAATTATTGCAAACAACTGATTTTCATTACTAATTTATCGCAATGAATTTTCTGGTCAATAGTAAATATAACAGAAATAAGTAAATGAACTTAAGAATGTTAACATTCCGCGAAAAAACTGATATAAACCTAATATTGCGCAACTCACCGTTACATCTACCGTAAAAAAACAGCAGTACAAGGTAATGACGATAAGCTTACTGTAATTATGAACTTTCGAAAGTCAGGTAAATCCTCCTAATACGGTTTTGCAAACAATTATTCAAGAACGGTTTAAAATTTGCATTCATAAGTTTTAATAAGCAAATACAAAACTAAGAACTACTGTTAATCACATTCCAACCAATAGAAAACTGGTTTTTTTCAACTTTTAAGAGCATTATCTAACATGCTACACTTTAACTGAACTTCAATTGAAAGTGCACTATTCGTTATCAAATGATTTCAAAGGATGAGCTAACAACAGATCAACATTTGTTTAGGATACTGTATAAAACTTAGAAAATCTGTTTGTATAAAAATTTGCAATAATTATATTTCATAATTTTATAAATTATACAAGGTTATGCATTGCTGTAATTATTTTATCTGAAAGAATATTAGTCGGCAACTTTAATACAGTGTGGCATTTGAACCTGCTCGTTATATTACATTTTTGTAGGTTGTTTTCTTGTCACGCAGTGATAAACACCTGAGGTAATAAATTTTTTATTTTATCATTAATTGTTATTGAATTATTAAAGTGAATATTGTTCCACTCATTATTTAATACCAGATTTTGTTGAGTGAATATATTTCAATGAGAACAATCAACGTTACAATGTTGTTTCATTTCATGTTTTCATCATTTTGTTGTAAAAAATTCACTTGTAAATAACATTTTTGCTTTTGATAATGAAAATTTTTATACTGACATGACTGTTATTTGATAGTTTTTTTATTATTTATTATTGAAAACTTTATTTCAGTTTTGTTTTTTCAGAAAATGGCACCTGGTGGTATACCTCGCGTGGGCTTTGCACGCCTTCTTAAAGATGGTGCTAGGGTAATTGTTTGTTTGAAATTTGATTTAAGAAAGTTTTCAAAAAAAATGTCAAATAAATGTTTTGCTTTTTGATTGAGCAGTTTTTAATATTGAATGTTATTTTTTTAGCATTATCGAGGAGTCGAAGAATCATTATTTCGAAACATTGAAGCATGTTTAGGAATTGCGGCTACCGTTCGATCTTCGTTTGGCCCGAAAGGTTTGCATTATTGTATTTCATTATATTGCTATTTATAGAACAACAAGTATTTGTATTTTCGTTGAATAAAATTGAAAATACTTTTAGGAATGAACAAAATGGTCGTCAACCATTTAGGCAAATTATACGTCACTAACGATGCGGCAGTGATTTTGAGAGAATTGGAGGTGAATTTTTATTTGAAATGAAGAATTGAAATGTGAAAATTTATTTTTTTTTTAAATAAAGGTTGAACATCCAGCAGCAAAATTACTTGTAATGGCAAGTGAAATGATGGATTCACAGATCGGCGATGGCACTAATTCTATCATGATTTTATCTGCATCTCTGTTAGACAGCGCTAAAGAACTTATTCGAATGGTTTTCAATTTTATTTTATTTTTGCTCTCTTTCAATTAACATTTAATTAAATTTAAGGGCTTAAATGTTTCACAAATAATTTCCGGATATAATATGGCTTCGAAAAAAGCTCTCGAAGTTCTACCAAGTAAAAATTGATTGGATATTATTTTATTGTATTTGTTTAAAAAAAGTTGTTTGAATATTATTCTAGAATTTGTTTGCAAGTCAGTGAACGACGTTCGCGATGTTGAAGCAGTGAAAACAGTAATACGTTCAGCTATTGCTACAAAAGTATACGGACAAGAAGATATGCTTTCTGATCTTGTTGTTCAAGCTTGCAGTAAGAAGATTATTATTGCATTATTGTAATTTTTGTATCGCTTTTCACCTTTTTCATTTGTTTTTAGTCATAGCTTTGGGCGCTAATTATTCAACGTATCACGTGGATAACGTGCGTACATGCAAAGTTCTTGTAAGCGAGCAGTTTTGTTCATTGAATTCAGTCGACGTGTTTGTAGAAATAAATGGATTTTCATTTTCATTAACAGGGATCAAATGTTGAAGCATCAACTGTGATGAATGGCATGGCTTTTCAAGATTGCGTTTCTGGTGAGATCAAGCTGATTGAAAAACCCAAAGTAGCAGTATACAGTTGTGCGTTTTCTGTAACAAAATTGGAAAATCCGGTTTGTTAATTTGCATATTTTTCATTTTGCATACTGTATGTAAATGGTTTTCTTTCTTTTTTTTTTAAATTTCAGTCTAGCATAGTTATCAACACCGCTAAAGAGTTGATGCAATTTTCGAAACATGACGAAGAGCACATTGAAAATGTAAATATGGGAAATATGAAATGTTTTTATTTAAAAAAAAAAATTTTTTTTTTGTTCAGTACATCAAAAGTCTGCATAATGTTGGTATTAATGTAGTGGTTTCTGGCGGCAAGTTTGGCGATTTGCATTTGCATTTTTTGAACAAATATAAAATGATGGCAGTCAAAATTAGTTCTAAATTCGACATACGCCGACTTTGTCGATGTGTTCAAGCAACTATAATTCCTGATATGGTATTGCACTTTTTCTTTTCTTTTTTTTTAATTTTATTTTTATTCAAATTTATTTTTTAAGAGTCGTGTTCCAACAGCAGATATGATTGGATCTTGTACGAAAGTGCAAGTCCGTGAAATTGGTAGTGATCAATTGGTATTCTTCGAGCAGAGTAATTTTATTTATTTATTTATTTTATAGAATTTAATTTTTTTTTTGAAATTTTCAAACTTTAATGTTTAGATTTGAAAGGAGGAAATTTGTCGACAATAATCATTCGTGGATCATCGCAGAATGTTTTGGGCGAGGTGGAGAAAGCTGTCGACGACGGCGTGAACACTTTTAAGCAATTGTTAAAGGTTTTCCATTTTGTTTGATTTTCAAATTTTCGTATTATGTAAATTTTTGTCCTTTCATCAGGATAATCGATTGTTGCCAGGAGCAGGTGCAGTGGAATTGGCAGTAGCTCGTGAGATTCGTCAGTTTGGATTAGTGAGATTTATTTATTTATTTATTTATTGTTTATATGTTTATTTATTTTTTTCTTTTTATTTTTTCAGACATGCCCAACGTTGGAAAGATATGCTATTGAAAAGTTTGCTGTCGCGCTTGAATCATTGCCGAAACAAATTGCTGACAATATTGGCGCAAAAGTATTCATGTTTTTTCATGCAAATTTTATTTTCACATATTTGTTAATTTTTTATTTTTCAGTGGGTTGAGATTTATCCTCATTTGATGAAGAAACATCAAAATGGAGAAAATAATTATGGAATTGATATCAAAGTATTTTTCACTGAATTGAAAAAAATTTGATTATAATATTATTTGTCTCATCTCAGGCACCGAAAGGTGGAATTGTGAATGCTGTTTCTGCACAAATTGTCGATTGTTTCCCAGTTAAAGAATGGGCGATAAAATTGGCAGTGAATGCGGTGAACACGATCATCAATGTCGATCAGGTAATTTTGCATAAAATGCCACAACCTCTCTCTATATATGTGCTGTGATGTACAAATTTATTATTATCTCTTTAGATTGTGTTGGCCAAACCTGCCGGTGGTCCACCGATTCGTCAGCCGAAATATCAAGAAGAAGAAGATATTTGAAAGCAGCTTTGATCAATATTGATAATTAATAAATAAACTCTGAATATTGATTTTCATGTTCATGTTTTGTTTTTGTACAGGATGTCGAGAATTCCTGTTGAAATTACTTTTTCTATTGAGAGTTTTTAATTTATTATTTATTTATTTTGTTGATTTTCAAGAATAATTTTTCACGATGGAAGAGAGTTTTTCTCATCGAAGTGGTCCATGGAAGCAGCAAAACAAACGGCACAATCCAGGTCGACATCGAAGCAGAAACAGCGAACAGGCCAATGCATTTCAAATAGGTATTTGTTTTGTTGGAATTTTTATTTATTATTTTTTTTCATTGTTTATCTATGTAAATTTTCAACAAGTTTTGAGATATTATTGTAAAAAGAGGTGAAATGTGAAAATTTAACATCCAAATGGTGAACAATAAATTTTTTTTTTTGAAATTTAGATAAAAATCGACTGTTGCAAATGCCAATGGAAGATCGCTGTTTGATGAGTCGATTGGCACGGCGAAACAGGGTATAATATTGTTGAATGATTTGAATTTTCAAAATTGATTTTTGATTCTTTTTGATTTTTTTTTCTTTATTCATTAGGAATGGCAACTGCGTGCACAGAAAGTGGAAAAAGTGAAACGTAACAAAAGTGAATACGGCTCATTCAAAAGTCCACCTATAGCTGTGGTGAGAACTTTTGAAATCTGTTTTCTGGTGTGCATATTTTCAATGTATATTTATTATCAGGTTTTTCTTCCATTGGCGCCTAGAATAATAGGCGAACAAGTGATTAGTACTATTCTAGCTAGTCAAAGTGATGCTGTTGTTACTAGCTGTGACAGAAATATTCACTTTTTGAGGTAATTGAAAATCAATTTTATATATTTATTATAAATTAATAATTGGATTTATTTTTGAAAAAAAATAATAATATTTTTTTTTTGTACAGTGTACCCTCAATGAAAAAGCGATTTTGTTTTCTAATACCTGACCACAGGAATGTGATCGAAGTTTTGGATGCTTTCAAAGTGAGCATTTTTTGAATGCATGAAAAGTTGAAAATGAATTTCAATTTGCTAAATAATATAACAAATGTGCTTTTTTACTAGATTGCTGATGTTGCAGTTTTTCTTTGGGATTGTGATGCAGTTAAATTGCATGATCAGTTTGCGTCGCTGTTGACTGCAGTTGCTGCTCAAGGCATGCCATATCATTTCAACATTCCACTTGTAAGTTTTGTCACATGTTGTGTTTGAAAGGATTTTGTTTTTTTGATTTGATTTTGTTCAATTAGACTTCAAGAATTACATACAACTATGACAAGAAAAGATTATCCTCTTTGGTGGAAAGATGGTATGAGCGTATAATGATGATATGTATTATATCTGAATATTAATTTTTTTTTTAACCTTTATCTTTCTTCAGGGGTTTGCGAGCAAAGTTCTGCAGAGATTTTGCATTATTGCTTAAACTGATAGCAAACTGCGCCAAACAGCCTTTATCATTGCAGCAACATCATTCGCGCATTATTGTCGAATGTTGTAGTATTGTGGAACAAAATGATGATGTAATTTTTGTTTGTTTGTTTGTTTGTTTGTTTTTCATGTGTATTTGAATTTGTTTCAGCTTTCTTCGTGCACTTTAAAAATCGACGGATATGTCAGGGGACCTCCACTGGATGTCAATCGCCTATTGCATATTCCAGGATGGGGTGATTTTCAAATGGGTAAAATTGAAGTCATTACGGATCCACATCCTTTACACAGGAACGGCAGTGTATGTTAAGTGTTAAAAGTTCAGTATCATTTCATTGTATTATTGTACATCATTGTAGAATGATGTGATCGAAACGACCACTTTTGCCGTTGCGGATCCGGAGAAGCAGGAGAATCTGGAATCGCAAGCTGCAGTTGATGAAATGAACTCTGATCAAATATGGCCGACTGAAGAGGAAATTGTTCAGTCACAAAGTAGTAGTTGCTCGCTCAGAGATGAAAAGGAAAAATTTTAAATAAATCTTGCTGCTCTTTGTAGGAGATACAGAACATTTGATTAGACGACTTCCTGAAGGCACATCCTCGTATCAGGCATGTTGGATATTGGAGGATGAAAATGAAGCTAATGTTTCACAACTAAGTGTATAAAACTATTTTGAAATATTGAATAATTGATGTTTTTGATACTTTATGTTTTTTTTTGTTTGTTTCAGCAGGAAAATGAATGCAACACTATAGTTTTCAATTTGGATGAAGATATGGATTCTTTGATTGCTGTTTCTCGTGCTGAATCTGTTGATGACCAAGAGAGTGTATGATAATAAATTTTTAATCAGTTTTTTTAAACAGTACAAGTCATTGAAAAAAATACACACAGGAGGTGGAAATGAGTGAAGATGACGAAACTGAATGTTCGGACGAGAATGATGTGGATGAAGTTGAAAGGTTAGTTGGTTTTCTTTTTTACAATTTTTTAAACACTGCACAAATCTCAGTGTATACATAGACATATATATACTGATGATGATGATTGTTATCTGTTTTTTTATTGAATATGCTTTTATTTTTAGATGTCGTCGTGAGAGAGAAGAACGAGAAAATGAAAAATTTCCTGACGAAGTGGATACACCATTGGATATTTCTGCTGCAGAACGATTTCAGAAGTATGAAATTTATTTTTTCAAATATTGAAAACACCCAAAAAATTTTTAAATGATTTATTTAATTGATTTGAAATTAACTAAAGCAAGTTTGAAAAGTTGATTGTTCATCATTATACGTTGTTGTTAGAAATGAAAATTATTATTATTAGTAGTAGTATTATATCAAGTAATTTGTTCAAATAGATATCGTGGTTTGGCCAGCTTTCGTACGTCTTACTGGAATGCGGAAGAAGAATTGCCACCAGAGTATGGTAGAATTTTTCAATTTCAAAATTTCAAAGCAACTTACAAGCGCATTGTTAACGAAGAAAAGCACGGAGCTCCAGTAAAAAAAAAAGAAATCTGGTGAAATCTATCAGTTTAATGTGGATTTCATTTTTCAGGCTGGCTGGTTCACGTCCGTGCATGTGCTCAATGTGCCTTTGAAACTTGTTGAAGGTGAATAATTAAATTGTTTATCAAATTGAAAAATTAATTATATTTTATTCACATTTATTTTTTCATTCAAGAATGCAAGAAGTTGAAAAAAGAGCCGCTTGTTGCTTATGAATTGTTGCCTCATGAGCAGAAGATGTCGGTTGTGAATGTGACCATAAGGAAGAATCATTTGTTCAACGAAACTGTGAAATCGAAAGATCGACTGTTGTTTCAAATTGGCTATCGTCGCTTTTTTGCCGCGCCCATTTTCTCTCAGCACACAATCGGAGATAAGCACAAAGTATTTTTGTTTGTTTGTTTGTTTGTTTATTTGTTTGTTTATTCAAATTGTGTAAAAGTAAACTTTTCAATTTTCAGTTCCAACGATTTTTGCCAGCCGACGAAGTGACCGTTGCATCCATGTACGCGCCGATTATATTCGGTCCAGCCGGCGTTGTTGTACTCAAAGTTGAACAAGATGGTAATTGAATTTTGTTTAAAATATGTTTAAATATATATATATTTATTTTTTTGTTTATGAATTTTGTTCATTTCAGGATCTACTCGTCTTGTTGCTACTGGAAACGTTTTGAGCGTCGATCCGACTCGTTTGAACATCAAAAGGGCAGTTTTGTCCGGCGTTCCGAGCAAAATTAACCGAACTCATGCTGTCATACGTCACATGTTTTTCAACAGAGGTCGCGGCTGTTTGATTTTGTGAAAATTAATTAATCGTTGCGAAATAATTCATTTCATCTTATTTATAGATGATGTTCTTTGGTTTAAACCTGTCGAATTAAGAACAAGCAGCGGTAGACGTGGTCACATAAAAGAACCACTTGGTAAATAAATAAATTTAAATAAATAAATATATATATATATATATATATATATATATAATTATATTAATTTAAAATACAAAATTCTTCTTTTTTTCAGGTACTCACGGACGTATGAAGTGCGTATTCAATGGTCAACTGACTTCTCAAGATGTCGTCTTCATGGACCTTTATAAACGTGTGTTTCCGAAATGGATATACGATCCTGATGTAACCATTCAGCTGCGAAAATTTAAAGAAGAAAAAGAACGTGATGAATTAATGGAAAGTGATTGATTGATAGATTGATTGTTATTTATAAAAAAGAACGAAAAATATATGCTGTTACGTTGTCATCTTCCATTTTGAAAAATTGTGTACTCGATGATATTTATTATATATATATATATATATATATATATGAAAGTTATTTTTCTTTGTATTTATTTACTGTATTTGTATTTAATTATTTATCTTGTATTTAATTTATTATCGAATGAATTTAATATTTCATTTACTGTAAGTACGTTTGATGATTTTCATGAACCGAAAAGTGCGAGAACAGAAAATCAAAACTCCAAAGACAAAAATACAAGCTAAATCAAATTCAAATGATGAACTGGCTAAGATTTTTACTTTATGTAATTGCACAAGCTTTTATTTGAAATATTATTGGTTGATGAAATAAAATTGAACCTGATTTCCTACAGTCATTATTTACACAAAAGAAGACGAAAAGTGCTGTAAGTGTTTCTTTATTTATTTTTTAATTTTCAAATATGAATCTTTATCATAAATATTAAATATAGAGCTTTTTTTACAAATGTTTTGTGCATCTCTGTTTAGCTTGAAATGAAAAGCAAAATTCATTTTCTAATAAGAACTTTTTTTGTAATGATCAGTGAATTCGGACTAGTGTTTAGTTACTTTTGCAGCAAATTTCTTAATACAAACCTTCTACAGTATTCATTTGAACTGTAAAAATTGAAAATTTCAATACTGTTTTATCGTACACGATAAGATAAAATCAGGATTGAGCTTTTTAAATTTTAAATATTTCTAATTGCAAGTATGCATTTGAAATTTTCATTTGTTAAACAATAATGTCACACTAGTATTTGTTATTCTAGCGTAACGGAAATACACGGTAGCAATATTGTAATAGCTGAATTTTTGCTAAACTATTTTCAAGTAGGCGGCAGTGCGATGTTTGAGGAATTTTATTTTTCACTTTTTTTCTGCGTTGATAATTCACTGAATAATTGGCATGATTACATGATTGTTTTACACTGTTTTAATTTGCCTCTTCTCTTCAAAATACCTTTAATATCACGAATGCTTTATCGTCTTCTGCATTCGATTTCATCGAATATTCAAGAAAACTGATTCTTCAACTGCCAAACATTATTGCATTGCATTGTAACTTTAAAATTTTCCTTTCACACTGATAAACGAAATTTTTAATCAATCGCCAGTTAATAACACTTCAACTGAATGCATTTGAAAGAGCTCTATGTGGAGAATAAAATTTAGAATTTTTTCAGAAACTCATCTAGCGCAAACCGAGCTCGGGTTTTCAAAGATAATTTCAGATCAGATATTTCTTTATCAATTTCTTCCATGAATGTTATGATGAAGCTGATCAATTTGTGCTTGTGCATCTCTTCTATGTGAGAATTAGTAATCAAAAATGATATATCATAACCAGGAATCGGCACCCTTCTCAGAATTAGGAAATTCTCTGCGCGTCTCATCATAAACCTTGTAAATTTTAGACACAGAAACTTTTCCATGTCATCCACCTAAAATTGCCGAAATGAAGTTGCTCACATTCAAAATAATTGTTTCAAATTACCTGTTTCACCGCAATGCTGATTCTGATAGAATTAACAGCAGTTTCTATCAGTACTTTCTCTTTTTCATTACGACTCACAACGACAGGATTCAAAATCATTTCCATTGAACTGCGCACTTCCACTTCCGGTTTGTTGTGCTGTTCAACTAACTGTGAAGAATAATCTCGTAAAGTGAGCGCCACATTCAGTGTAGCCTCAACAACTTCTAAATAAGGCCTTAACGATGAACTCATTTTGCAAAACAAAAAAACAAAACAAAACGTGCGAACGAAATTAAAATTTTACAGTAATAACAAATTAAGTACAAGTGTAGCTTACAGTTTATTTTTAGCATAAGAAAAAGAGATTTGAAACATCAATTAAATGAATTTAAATTCCGTGCGATAAATATTGCTCTTGATATTTATTTCAATGGAGGAAATTCATAAATCGAAGAACTTGTCATTGACAATAACAACTCATTGTATGTCAGTTTATATATTAATAATATTACTATTTTGAATTAATTATTTAATAATTTTTGTGTTTTGTTTTGTTTCTGGTTTGTTATATGATTTCTAAAAGTAAAAAATTCAAATAAAAACTGGGTTAGTTTTTGACAACTTGCATATAATATTTACTGTAGATGGTTTCATTGTTTTTTCATTGTTTCTTCTACTTAACGTAATTTACGTTGTCATATCTACGTTTTGCTTTGATTATTCATATTATAACTGAAACACAGTAACTGAATGCAAATGCAATGTTTTGCGGTTCATTTTTTACTGCTATTATAGTTGATTGATAAGATAGCAAGATGCGTTTTTAGACTTTCGAATAAAGCCATGCCGAAGAACGAAGTTTCGGGAAACAATGAAATTTCAGAATATGTTAGAGATTTAAAAGCCCAGAAGGAATTGGTTGATCCTTCTTTGAATCTCGTGCACGAGATTCTGGAAAATGGTATATTCACGTAATGTTGTTTGAATTTATTTACTAATATTATTATTGAATGTTTCAGAAATTGTGCGTTCGACTAATTTTGGCGAACCCGAATATTTGGATATTTATGCCAATAAAGTTATCCGCGTTGTTCGAAAAGTTGCTCTTCCTGTCAAAGAGTGCCCAGATGTGTGACAACATTTAAATATGTTATGTAAAACTTCAGATAACTTTTCAAGAATTTAGGTAAACTTTGTCGGGAAATTGTTGGGCCCGGGCGGAGGAACTGTGAAGTTTGTGCAGCAAACTGCGGATGTGAAAATAAGTATCATGGGCAGAGGTTCCGTGCGTGATCCTGAGGAAGTAAGCACTGAGTAGCAATTTCCGTTTGCCATCGTGAGCTCTTATTCACTTCTTTTGCATTTTAGGAGGACAGATTGCTTAGATCAGGCGATCCGAAATATAAGCATTTGAAAGATGACTTGCATGTGCGTATTTCTGCATATGGAGTACCTTCGGATGCTTATAAGAAACTTGGCGTAGCAATTAACCAAATTCAACAGATTTTGTTTGATGTAAATTTTTACAGTTTTAATTTATCACCTTAACCAATGTACTTTAGGATGGCAATCAGGCGAATTACAAATACAGTGAGATGTCTAGAAAGTATGTATTTTTAGATCAACTCTTTTCACAATTTTCGAAATTATTGTTTAGTGCTTTTATGAATAGTGGTGGTGGGTTTAGACAGCGCGGAACGGCTCCTCTGGGTCGTGGAGCCCATCGTGGAAGAATGAGACGCGGCGGACGACGTGGAGGTATAGGACGTGGTTTTGAACATGATGCGACCGTGCATTTCAATTGATGAGGTTGATGCATTCTGCCTTCGTTTCTGGTGCTTTGAGTGGGCTATTACCGAACAAATGGTTTTCACATTTATATTGCATTTGAAGAATAAGCTTCGAAGTCCCACGAAGAATGTTTTTAAAGTAGATTATATTTTATACTATTGAGGGCTGTGGTTTTTGTTGCGAATGTTTCTTTTAAAGTGAAGTAAATTTGTTACATGTCCACACAGGCGCCATTTTGGCACGGTTTAACTTTTTTTAAACTGTCTGAACGATCGTTAACAAAAACAAACAACAAACAAGAAATACTTTATTTAAATTTTTGGACACTGTAGTAGTTAAACTTCAACCATTATTACGAAAGCAGCCTGTCACATGACATGATGAAGTTGAACAAACGATTGGTATTATTACTGGTGAACACTAGCAGATGTTGGGTAAGTTGTGCTTAAACTTTTGTAAATGTTTAAACAAGCCGTCTGGTTAATCTAAGTGAAGAGTAATGAATAATATCGAAACAAAAGAGATGATACAAATGTGGCGTCGTACATTGTATTCGGTGTGGGCATATGTCTCAGATGAGGGATTCTGTGTTTAATTTAAGAAAAAAAAAATCACCTCGCTAATTTCAGTTAGATTACAGAAAATTGTTGCAGAAATGAATTTGAAAAATTAATTTCGTAAATAACGCTTTCAAACATTATTCCACACCTATTAACAATTGATCGATAACACTTTCGTTGGAACAAAAATTGATATATTTTAATTGTATTGAGTTCATTGCTGCAGATCTTTCCCATGCGACTGGGGATTTGGTGCTTTAGTAGGCTTTACTGTTTGTACTTTTGGTGGCGGTGCAGCTAACGACCCTTTCAAACAGTGCACCAGTTGCTCGATTAATGGCGCATAACTGGCCGCTTCATCAAGAAAACTGCATCTGAATTGAAATGTCCTTTTTATAAAAATTTCCATTTAAATTCAACAATACTTTTCAAATGTATTGTTGAATAATGGGAAAAAAAAACAAAATGACAGTAATCGGAAGATAGGATACAGTGGACGAAAATCAAGTTTTAATCTCTGCAATTTGCATATATGATTTCAGGTGCTTACTTATTTACAATATATCATTGAATATCAAAAGTGAAAATGTTCATGTGACAGGATAGAATCGAAAAAAACTTACCTGTGCAACAGATATGCCATTTGTACATCCCGTTCGTGCAGTGTAGCTTCTAGTTGCTTGCAACGTTGTTCCAACTTTTCCATGTCCTGTCGATGAAAGGAGATCTCGTTTTCTTTTCGTTGTTGCAGTTGCTTATATTGAGTTGCGTGTTCAATTTCTCGACGCTCCAGTAGCTCAGCTTGTTCTCGAATACGCTGTTCCAGGTCATTTATTTTGACGTGAAGAGCTAGCATGTGCTGGTTGGCTTCTCGAATAGAATCTGCGGATGGCTGGTGATCAGATTTAGATGAGAAAAATGAAAACATCACTTTTAACAAAATCACACTGCTTTGCGCTTCTTATTCAGCTGGTAGAAAGCGAAACCAAAAGCGGACAATGAAGCTAATATTAATAGGCTTGCTTGTACGTACAAGCCGTTTCATCCAAGGCAAACATTTATTGTTCAACATATTTGCCTATCATTCACTGACACTGAATCAGCCCAGCCGCTCTGCTGAGTGGCTTGCTGTTTATAATTTGAAATCTTTTTCATTTGACGACTTAACAAACAGTCGACTCTATTAGTCGGCAAAAAGTAGTGTTCTTTCTGTTTAAATTTGAAATGCAAAAAGACCAGTACAATTCGAAATTAACTTTACAACTAATCATCATCAAAACTTTACGATTGATTTGATTTTCAAATTGTTAACAATGTATTTTGAATTTAAATTTTTACTTGTTTCCAAAATTATAACTAATTACACTGTCAAGTTGTACCTAGAATCTCTACCCATTGACTTCTGTACAAGGTATTGCTAATGCTGGTCAGGTTCTTGATATAATTTATTGGTTTGTTTAATTTAAACCATTTTTTTAAATTTCTAACAAAAGAAATCTCACTTTTGATTTTCTAATAAATTGGAAGGGATACTGTAGTGATATCCTGCTTGTTTGTATATCTGTAAGTGCTTCGTATAAAAAATATTCGTACAGTTTTCTTGTGATGAGATGTTTCAACGATATGAATTGAAGAAATTTTTATTTTATATGTAAGTATTTTTTGAAAAAAAAACAGTCGGCATGTTTTGAGTTATACTGACAGCAGTGTGAATGTGAATTTTATGTGTAATGGTCTGATGTCTGAGTTGTACTTTTTTGAAAGATAAAATTAATCAAATGCACATCAAATGGCTGTACAGCAATGCGTACTGTAGTATTAATTTTTCAGCATGTTGATTAGTGAGTAATTTCTTTTAGAACAAAATTTCCAATAAAATATGTAACTGATGATTTGTTTTACATTTATGTAGACTTTTGTTTTACTTTAGTTTTTTATTGTTAATACTTTTACTCGATAATATAAGAAGAATAATATTAAATAAATAAAGAAGATTTTATATAATGTTTTTGCATAAATATAAATAGAGTTGATCAGTGCAATTGAACTGCATTTAAGCGAGGCTTGCGACATTTTGACAAACGAAAGAAAATGTATAATTGAATTTCAATTTTTCTTTATTCTTTTTTTTTATCACTTGTTTAAATGTTGCATGCTATTATCATTCGTTTTATTGTAATTGTAATAGTGACCTTCGTTTGAGCAGCGTCGTTCAAGCGGGAAAAGAATAATTTCTCATTTTTAACATTAAAAGAAATGATGAATTGGAATTGTTAGCACATCGTTTAAAATTTTTTACGATTCATTTCAAGAAACTTTTTGTTGAACAAATTATAATAACTTTAAATGTCGTTCAATGATGCAGCAGTGCAATGGTTTGTAATGGTAGAAAAAATTTATTTCTCTGATTATTTGTTCAATTGATGTATAAAACAAGTATTTTGTGATTTTCATTTATAATGTATAATTTTTGTCTTCTTATTTATTTATTTGTCGCATCTAGTTAGTTAGTTAGTTAGTTAGTTATGTGTACATCATGTAAAAGGGTGATTGAATCGTGTTAATTGTTTTTATTCGAAACAAGACAATTAATGTTGCCAATTTTAGTTTATAGCAACGTGATTTGAATGATGAAATTTTGATCTCTTCATCTTACGAATGGCAAATGTTGGTTGGAAATGAAAATTTTGAAAAATGAGAAACTATTTGAAGAAGAAAAAAAAAGTCGTGAAAAATATTGCTGCTAGCCGTTTAATGATGATTGAGTGGAAATTGCAAAATGCAGTTTTTCTCAACCTCAACAGCAACAACAACTTGACAAATGTTTGGAAAAATGCAAGCAAATATGAACAATAAGCTTGATGATGCAAGAGATGTTTGTTGAAATTAAAGTAAGCTTAAAAATGAAATTAATCATTTTCATTGTTTGTTGTTGTTTTGAAAACCGACCCCATTGCATACTTGTATTGCATGTTTACAATTGTATATGCATGTATGTATAAGTTTTGTTGAAATGGCTAAAAGAAAGTTATTATTTCTTGGAGCTATTTTTAATTCTGCTAACTGGTCTGGTTGGTAATTTTACATTTCGGACAAGGCTAAAATGTTAAACAGCTGTCTCTGTTGGTCTGAGCTGTCCAATGCGGAAAGGAGCGTTTTCTTATTCTTCTTATTTATCACTTTTAAAAAAAGCTTGTTTTCTCCAAACCGCTCTGCATGCTACTAGATTGTTTCTTCATTTGTCTATTTTTAAATAAAAATATTAATAATATTATTATTATTGCTTTCATATATTCATCAATTTATATGCATCAGTCAAGGTTAGTTTTATTTATTTTAAATTTTTTTCAATAATGATTATTGTTAAATATTTCATATTTTTTGGTTCAAAGTAATTTTCAATAGGTAGGTGTCAATTTTATAGAACTGTGATAAGAAAAATATATAGAGAAGAAGAGATGAATTATTAATATTTTCATGACGTGTTCAAATAATTTTTCCCACTACGTCTTGTAAACAGATTCCAATTCAAGATAACGTAATCTACTTGGATTGGAAGCTGTTATTCTTATCATATGGCTCATTGATTGGTTTTCAACCAATTCAATTTCTCTAATTGTCTGTTTTAATGAAACATTATTTTCACGTTTCTAGTTATTTTTAGTGAATTCAAATTTATCACACATCTATTTGTTTCTTCTCTTTGAAAGGCAGTAATGATTTTTTACTGAGTAGTAAAAGAATTGATTTTTATGAATAGCAAAGTTGGATAATTTTACGTTTGATGTAGGTAAGAATTGTTTTGTTTTTGTTTTTTTTTTTTTGGTGATAATTTTATTAATAATTTTCAATTTTATTTATACGATTCGTAACGAGCAGCAGCTTATTTTATAAAGTTCTATGATGTGCTTGTACTGTGGATTATTTGTTGTTGTTTTTTATTGTTAGCTTTTCAGTGTAGACAGACGATCGTTTGGTAGCTTGTTGATGACGTAGTTTTAGCACAAACGTCACAACTGATGTTCATTCACTAACAATAATAATATTAATAAGAATACAGTCAACCACCGTATGTGTGTTGGTTGTAGTAAATTGATTGGTTGAAAGTGGCGGTTTCAACGATGTGTTTCAGTGTTCAGTGCAAAAAAAAATAGTAATTTTATCTGAAAATTATTTTTGTTCAATGATTTCGTCTGCTTTACAACTCGGACAACGAGTTTGTGATTTAATATCTGAAAATTTGACACACCCTACCACCACTATTGCCACTGTTTCCGTTATTGATGATGATGATGCTAATGCTTCGAATTTTATTGCTAAATATTCAAACAAATCGGCAACATTTAAGAGTAAATTGTTTTTTTTTAGAACAATTTTTAACAACAAGCTCTATTTTCAAATTAAATCAGTTTATTGATTGAAACTCATTTTAGGACAAATTGACATGATCAAGAGATTCAACAGCTACAACAACAGCAGCAGTAGTAGTAGTAGTACATCGAAGCTTGCAGGAAGTGAGTTTGGAACTTGTTCAACGACGTGGAACTCTCAAAAGTCGAGACGCTGGGCACCGGTACAATTTTCACCGTTGACCACTCCATTGAGATCATCATACGTGCAACAAGAGCTGAATGGTTTGCAATTTGCATACGACTGTGTGCAAAGCTTGCCAGTGACTCCTGTACCGCCGTCGTCGCCGACATTCAGTGAACCGACCCTTACAAACTGCGGCAACGACCATGAAAGCAGTGGTGACATTCTTGAACATTTCAATCAACTCCAAGAGCTTGCTTGTTTCAACAATCAACTCAAAAAGGCTTCTTCTTCTTCACAATACGCCAAGCCACGCCTTGTCAATTCAAATTTCTCTTCAGGTATAGAATTTTGTTTTATTATATTCAAATTTTTTCTCCTCCCTCCCCTCCTCTCTCTCTTTCTCTCTTTCTTTCTTATCAAGATCATCGATTGTTGTTCAGCTTCTTCATCAAACATATATTGTTTGCGTAATTTTTAAAGCAACATCAATATCGGCTTAAATTTTTTCTTGGATAATGTTAAGATTTTTATTTTTACATATTAATTATAGCATTGACTTGTTGTTTTATTTTTTATAAATACATTTTTCTTAATTAACTTAATTCAAATTTATTTGAATTTTTCTTTTTTTTTTGAAGAAACAGCATTGATTTACTTGTTTTGAATACAGTACAGTAACTTTCCAACTGTATAATTTCTACGAAAGAAATTCTACTGGGATAACTTTTTTTACATTTTATGAAAATTACTTTGCTTGTTTATTTATATATTTATTTGCAGTATAATATTATTTAAATAAATATATATATATAATTTTTATGAAGTAAAAAACAGATGAAATTTTAACGGTTATTATCTATCATATATTTGTAATGTTTATTTATTAATCTATATTT
Organism: Trichinella papuae; assembly: GCA_001447755.1. Lineage (NCBI taxonomy): Eukaryota > Metazoa > Nematoda > Enoplea > Trichinellida > Trichinellidae > Trichinella > Trichinella papuae. The sequence continues at coordinate 69,240 of JYDO01000071.1, forward strand.
TTAGTATTCAATGAACAGTATTATTAAAAAATTTTTTCTTTCTTCTGTATAATATACGCGATCTAATTTAGGAGTTCGAAGATGTGATAAATTTGGTGTTTCCTTAGAGGCCATCCGAGAGGGCATCGAACTACGAGATTGCAATAGTAAGTGTCTTTGTGCATATATTATTTGCACCGTTGTTGATCAGTTGATCTTGAATATCCTGTTAATTAATTAATACAGTAATGCAGTTGATTACACAGTTTCTAATGTTATCTCAACTGAAATCGTGTAACGATAAGAGTTGTCATTGATTTCTTTGATTAAACTACCAGTTTTCTATTCAAAATTTTTCAAATTTAGTATATTTTCAATAATTAATAAATATTTAAGCATACCTTGCAAATTGTTTATCAAGATTGTTGACTGATATGAATGAAAAACTTTGTGCGCTAATAGGGACAGAAATCTTATACTATACATAAATACAGATTGATAATGCTACTGATTAATAAGTGTGAAAAGTAGGATTATTTTTATATATGTTGCATATAGTGTTACTTTATCAATATATATTAAATTACTTTAAATGCTTTGTTACATTTTTATTTAAGTTGCAATATTTTCTGAGCTTAATTGTTTATGATTATTTTATCCAAATTACAGTATTTTTATTTTCTTTTTTTTTTTAAATTTCAGATTAGTCAAATTAAATTATCTGGTATGCTTTGAGATTTATGAATGCACAGTGAATTTAGTACTATTTGCAATATTTTTGAAGTGAATTATTATTGTGTATTTTTTTTGTAAATTATTTTACTCTCAAAATGCTAAAGATTAATGTACACCATATATATCAATTTGAAAATAATAGAATTGCAGTAAATTTAGAAACAATCTTTTCTGTAAAATATCACTTTGTTGTTCAATTACTTCGATTAAGTTGATCAATATCAAATTATTTTTCTAAGAGTTCACTTCTATTTTACTTTCTGTAGAACAATCGATGCTCACATTAATGCACTTCAAAGGCAGCCCATTCATAGCTTTGTTTTCAATGCTTTCGATTTTGAACACACTTACAGACAGAGATTCCTTATAGATGCATCCACGTTCAGTCATGAAGATTTTTCATTTACAAAATGCAGTGGACCTTCGCATGCTTTGCCATTATTTCATCACGGAAAAGAACAATCAGCATTTGAAAATGAGAAGTATGAATTGAAATTTATTTAACTATTATTATAATTATATCTTTTTAATTGTGTTTTAACAATAATTTTATGTATTATTAGAATAATTTAGTGATATTAAAATATAAAAGTATTGATGTTTTTGCTTGAAAAATAAATTGTAATTCAAAAATTTCATATGAAGGAATAATTATTGCTTCAAAACAGAAAAATATTATCTATATTGAAATGTACAGGAGGACAGATGCATAATTTGTGATGGCATGTTACAAGTATTTTGAGAATCAATATTTTCTTTTATCATTTTCAAAATGAAATTCTTATTTGTAGGATAATAAATCACAAGCTACATGCAGTTGGTGAGATGGGTTGCTGTCAGTCGTGTTCACTGCTAACTGTATCAAAACGGGATTCAACAGAGACGGAAAAATCATCTTCAAAATCAGATGGTATGTTTATTTACTGCGTGCATATTTCTTCGTTTATGAGATTTTGATTTTCAAGTTAGATTCTTTGCTACCATAAGCATTCAAAAAATGATTTGTTCTTTTCTCCTTATTTGTGTTTAAAATTTCAAATTTGAAACGTAACTTTAGTTATCAAATATTGTTGTGAGTTGTCATTGCGAAGTGTGAATTTTATTAATTATTCTAATAATGCAATAATATTTTATAAAGAAACGATTGAAAAGGTTTTGTGAAAATGTATTTAGGAAGAGGTTATCTTTTGAATCAGAAATGTGAAAAAACTTAATAATTAGCAGCTGCGTTGGAAATTTGCTTCTCTAGAAACATTTCAAAGTATATAGAAATATAAAAAATGTTGAATATGTTTTAAAAAAAAATTTCATTTTTCATAAATGTAATTACTGAGCTGTTAGTTGGTCAGTGATGCATGTAGTGTGATTATATCTGAACAAATGAATTTCTTTCAAAATTATGCGCATTTATTTCATTATTCATTGTAGATTTTTGTCTATTGCTTTTTTTTCTTGGAAATGAAATAAGCATTTTGAATGAATCATTCAGCAATTTAGCACAACAATATATGAGTTTTGATTAGTAATGTTTAGTGTGGCAAGTGTGTAGTGTTTGAAAAATGAATAATACAATTTCAAATTTCATAAAACAATGTATTGAAATTGGAATTTTTGAAGTTTAATTAAATTGTCTACTTGTGAGAAAATGATTTCTAACAGAGAGATGTTTAAATTTATTTTCTTTTATTGTTTAAATTGAAATGAAATTAGCAAATAGTTTAATATCCAGCGGTTGAAAATAATTGAAAGGTAACGTAAAGAGTGAATCAAAAAAAAAAAGAAAAAACTAAAAATCAGATTGATAGCATGAAAGTTGTGGTGGTATGCAAGCATGAACAACATGCATATGAAGTAATTGATTGGCAGTTTCAATCGGTTTGTGTTCTTCTGGCTCATGGTTGGTTTCAAGCAAAGCAGCTGACTTTGTCGGAAGCGAAGCTTTAAGCGTATATATATATATATATTTTTTTTTTCTCTCTCTCTCATTTGGCACGTGACGACTGACCACGGTTTGAAGATGCATCTAGCCTAGTCCACCTTGACGCCAGCTGGTGATTGACAGTTTTACTTAAGCAGTCTGTGTTAGCATGTTGAGTTTATAAAAATTCAGTTCTGCTGATTGGCACAACCTGAAGTGCTATTTTTAATTTGCCTCCTCATTCAAATCAACATGTGCACGCCGCATTCTCAACAATATAACTACTACGTTGGCTGTTTGTTCATCACGACGTTAGCTGCTTTGACAGCCGTTTTCTTCAAAATCAGAGGGAATGAAAAGAGAGTTCGAAAATGATGATTCTTCACGACAGCTACACACTGGTGAAGAATATTATTATTAACTCTTTCTTACCGTGCTTTATTATTGATAAAGACTTTTGAACTGCTTTTTTTCTGTTGTTGTTGGTGTTGTTGTTGTTGCAGTTGCAGTTGCTGTTGCTGCTGTTGCTGTTTTATTGGTTAGATTAATATTTAGCTAAACATCTCCAATATTCATTCAGGTATTATATTTTTAAAATATGTATACGTACATATATGATAAATTATTTTTTAAATTATACTGAAATTAGGCAACAATTTACAATCAGGTTATATATGCATTGCAATCACTGTAAAATGCTTGTAATTGTAAATTGTTTGAAAAGTTCACTACAGTTATTATCTTTTCAATTGTATTTTATTTATTTTTATTTTTGTTTGCTGAAAACTTGTTGCGCTTGTATGTTTCATTTGTTAGGACAAATAAGAATTGACCAATTGCTCGCATGCTTTCATCATCATCATCATAGCTTGTTCAGTGTTGAATATTATTTGAAGTTGGTCTTAGTTGGTTGGTCATATTTGTTGTTAGTTATGTGATTATTTACATCCTATACTCATAGCCTCTCACTATTCTTAATGTTCCATGCCTATGTGTTCGTGTATACATATGTGTGCGTGTCCATTAAATGTATTCACTGAAACTGAACGTTTGCGCTAAACAACTAGCATATATATATATATATATATATGTATATGTAGATGTTGAAATATATATATATATATATATATTATCGTTGACAATCTTGCAAAGCGTAAATGCGCAGTTGTTGCCTGGAGCAAGGCATGCGTGGTTTCGATGAAAGCAGTTAGTCAATCAGAAAAAGTTTTAATAGCTTAGAAAAGGAGAAAGTATATTACTCTGACTGGCAATATGATAATATAGCTTCTAGAATTTTTCAAAGCATGTTGTTTATAAGGTGTATGATTACGTATATTTTGATATTTGTTTTTGTTTGATATTTATTTGTTTATTGAATTTCGTTCTTTTTTTAAAATAACCAAATTTTAAAGCAAGTTGAAAAATGAAGGAAAAATTGGCAGTGTCAGCATTTCAACACATATATACATATATGTTTGATCTGTTTCAGCAAGTAAACAGCAACCGTCGAAATCAATGGACAACATCAACTCAAATACGAATTATTCATATTCTACTCTTCGTGGCCCAACATTCAAAGCTAACAAAGTTATGGATCAACCAGGTATCACGTATTGTTTACTTTTTTGCTGCTTATAAATTTCCACGTTGATTGTCACTTTGATGTGAAATATCAATTCATCATATATGAAATTTATTTTGAACATAATTTAGAGATAATTACAAATAGTTCTGCGGTTTGATAAAATTTGTAATATTTTAATTATAAAATTCAAACGTAAAGTATAACTTAGTTACACATTTAAAATAGTCAGCTTATTATTTAATTATAATTTTAGAAGGAAATGCTTTTATACGATTTTATTTCACTGTTAATTATTGTTTGCATATTTGGAAATATCATTGGATATTGAAAATAAATCACTTTTCATGTGCTCATTCAATATTTATGTGTGTATTCATTGATGCAGATTATGGTTAAATATACATTTGTAATCAATGATGATGATACACTTTGATATATAAATTCTATAGAGGATATGAATTTTATTCAATCGATCATTCTATTTTTGTGCAATTTCTGTGAAATAATATGGCAATAGTAATTTTCAAATGCTTTCAGAAAAAAATGCATCAACGATTTTATTATTATCATTAATATATATATATCTTTTCGTCTTTTTTAATTTTATCAAGAAATATGTATTGTAATTTAATTTTTGTTTATTTATCTGTGTTAGCTGTGTGGTCTCCGAAAGCACATGTTCAAATGGGAAAAGAGGCAAGCAATGCTAGCCGCACGGCAAGCTATAAAGTAAACGCCGATGCTTGTTCACATACACATACTGGTAAGATTGTTTCAGAATAGTGAAGCTGAGCAAACAGTGATTCAAAAAGTAAAACTTAAATAAAAATTACAACAACAACAACTTTCAGAATACCCTGAATCGAACTGGAATCATTTGACGAGCAAGCAGTTTGAGAAGAATTCAGCAATGGTTTGTGGTAAAGAATACAACAGATCACCAGCAGCAGTTGAATCAGTAAATTATATATAACTGATGTATAATTTGTTACTTGCAGTAGTATGGTTGATTGATTTGTTTTTTTAATTATTATTTGAGGCTATGTCGAACGAAACAATTTCAACGTGTGCAAATAGCGCATTATCCCCTCCGCCCCCGCCTCCTCCGCCGCCCCCACCTCCTGTGATAGCAAAGGATGAAATTGAAACTTCTCGCTTGTATAATCACAATAGCAAACCTTTGCAATCGGATTGGACAACAGCCAAGCGACTGACGACGATGGATGTAGAAGAAGAAGAGAACCGTTCGACGGTTGTTATTCCAGAAACGCAATCTGTGGCCACGTTGAGGAACAAAATTCAATCTCAACTGAACGGATCCATGCCAGTGAAGAAGTTCACCGGCATGGCGACAGAAAATATGAAGCAACAACATGAACAAGCAATGACGGTGGCTGAAACTCGTCCCAAGCCGGCCGACACTTTTTCATCAATAAGCAACATTGTCAATGATTTCGAATGGAAACGCTGGCACGCTTCGTCTCCTTGTTCTTCTCCTGCATCCAACAGCATCACCAATCAAACTGGCAAGTTGTTCAACAATCGACCACCGTTCACAGAAACTCTGCCTCTTGGCAATATTCGTTCCAGCAGATCCGTCACACCGTATACGGAAATTAGCAAACCACCATCGCAGCAGCAGCAGCAGATATTGTCTGAAAGTGAACCATCAACGGTGAAAAGTTGTTCAATTTACCAGAAAATGAATTCATCAAATTTATCATCATCATCATCAACAACAACAGCGTCGAATCAGCGCTGGAAGCTGAATTCACAGGAACCATTGAATTGCTCACCGCAGTCTTGTTCCACACAACCGTTGTATACTGAAGTGAAATCACCATCACCGCCGACGATTCCACCGACACCAGTTGGCTTGCTTTCCCCATCTTGGCATCCGGCTCCTTTCACATCAACGCCAACAGTTGGTGAGGAACATTTTCAACTTTCAATGCATTTTTGTTAATTATTAATTTCAATTCACATTCGTGCAAAAAGTTTCAAATGAACATATAGTTTTCAAAATTGTACATTTCTCTCTGTTCATGGTGGAAAAGCATCAGGCAAAGTTTTTTAAGGTTTATTAATTTTTTTTGTTTTTTAATCATCGCTACCGACGTCGACGACGATTATGCTGTTAGCTTATCAGAATGTGTAGTAGTGAATAGTGTGGTAGGGGATTGATTTTTTTTTTTTGAAGTCAAGCATGTTTCCCTAGTGGAATATTGATTGAAGCTAGTTTTATTTCTGAATCGAAATGCTTTTTAGCTTTTGATCAATTTTTTTGATAATAACTACGTCTACCTCTCTCTCTCTCTCTGTGTGTGTATGTGTTTGTGTTTTTTTTTGTTAATGCTGCTAATTCGACGTTTTTTTGTTTTTTCTTTTATTGCATGTGAAAAAAAAGTAACGCATAAATTTGCGTAAGCAATGAATTAATTCAGTTGATGATATTTATCATTATTATTCTTGTTGTTTTACTCTGCTTGCTTGTTTATTATTTTATTTTACAATTAATCATTTTACAGGTAATTCCAGTGGAAATATTGGAAATCGACCGTTGGATCAAGCTGCTGCTACTGTTGCTGCTGTTTCAAGTCTTCGATCAACAACCTCTGCGCCGGTTATTCTCGGTGGCAAGGGACTTCTTCTTCAAAAAAGTGACCAAAAACAAGAAGTAAGTCTCTGTTAAGCAAACATTATTTTAATAATATATATATATATATATATATATTTTAATTGTTGTTGTTATTTTTTTTAATTCATTGTCAAGTCTCCGCTTTCAAAAAATTATCAGCATCACTGGTACAAAATGATGTTCAAAAAATTGCATCAAGTAGACAAAAATGATGGTAAAAATGAAGTTTGCAATGTTGAAACAACAGAAAATTATGCACAGTATGTAAAATCCTGATTTTTTTAGAAGAAAATGCAATCATGCGATATCGTATTCGGGATTATCCTACTGAAGGCCAATCTAAAACCGACAATCCGATTGGTATTTGAGAAAATTATCATTTTTTCATTATTTTATTTTTTTTAAATATTATTTTCAGTTGAACAGAACCGTTCGCGAAGTGTTCTATCACCAGAACCGTCGAAACAGTTGACAACTTCAAGTATCAGACGACTAGATTATTGTTTATTATTAATTAATTAATTAATTAATTAATTATTCTTTTGTGAAGCAATAACGTATCGCCAAAATCGGTCCAAATCTCTTGGTAGAAATAGAGCTTTCTCACCAGCTGGACAGAGTGAAGTTTCATTTCCAAGTCAGGGAAGTTCTTCAAGTGTTGGATTTCACCATCAGCCTAGAAGAATAGAAGAATACACGCCTGGAAATTGCTCCATTTTGGAAAATGCATCAACAACAAAAGTGAGAATGGTGATTTTTGTTTTTGTTCCTTCTTATTTGAAAATGGATTCCTAAAAAAAAATTTTTTTAAGAATTTCACAACGCAAGATAATGACAGCATTGATCAAAAGCTGCAAGCCACTCTTGACACTAGCCAAGGACTGATTCAACGCATTCTGGGAGATTTGAATCGTGAAATTGAAAGCAGAAAGGTTCTTCGGGCTGAAGATTATTCTGATATCGGTAAGCTGCCATCCTTTCAAGCTGCTTTCAATCAGTGCATGTATTTTGTTTTGTTTTTTGTATAGATTTTTTATTATTTTTATTTTATTCATTTTCAAGCAAAATATTCATTATGAATATTATATTTTTTTAATTTAATGTGTTCTGTTTGGAATATATTTATTGAAAAAAAAATGTTGAAATAATTTCAAAAATTCCTTCTCAAAATGAGAAATTGAAAATTGAGAACGTAGAGAAATTGACAAAATGCCATGCTTGTTTGCATTGTCATAAATTTGAGAGCATAAATTAGAACATTATTAAATTTTTTTAAAATGTTTCCTGTAAAAACTTTAATTATGTGAAATGCGTCTTCCCATTTCATAGAATTCTCTGATCACATGAAACTGCTTCTTCTATAAGTTATTAATTAAGTTATCTTCGAGTTTCAATTTTTGATTAAATTATTTACTGCGGTTTAGTTTGGTTTGGTGTCATCATCAAATGATTCATCAAATTAAATTAAATTGAATTAAAAAATAATTAATCTACTAGATTATGGAATTTAATAAGTGTGAGCTTTTTGTTTCGTTGAATGATCAGTATTATTGGAAATAATCTTATTGGTTAAGGTCGCTGTTATTATTTTATCAAATTGTATGCAAAATGACTGAGCAAATTAAAATTGCACGATGACATTTGCATGCGTAAAACCTTTTGCTTGATAAGTTTTTGCTTCCTCTGATCCCAATTGCAGATAAATAAAATGAATAATCATGAAAATAATAAATATGCTGTTGGTCATACGTTTGCTGTATTGCTTTTTTGATGTGTTTGCAGTGGTTTTGTTTGTTTGTTTGTTTTACTAACGACGACTTTTTATTGCATGTGAGTAGTTTTTAGATTTTTGGTTGCAATGCTATCATCATCCTCTGCAAACCGATTGTTCTGCAAATTATGTTTCTGTGAAAATCGATTCATCGACACAGTGTGGCAGTTCTGCAGACGTCAATTTGCAAAGCTTGTCAATGATCCGGGATGAGGGATTTTGCAAGCAGGGGAGACCGTATTTTTTGAAGAATGCAACAACTTTGGCGAAGAAGCGAGATTCACATTCTATGGATGATCACGATTTCAATCATTCGTCGTCAGGTTTTCGTTCTCCAAGCAGCAGGCTTAGTGCTTGGTCATTTCCGGTTTGTTGTCGAGATGGTGGTTCCAAATTGTATGCGTTGGAACGGTCGAAGACGATCAGTTTTCACTTGCCTCCGCACCGGTTGCGGCAGGATCTAGAAAGCGAACGTTTGAACAGAACTGTTCAACTGTGGCAGGCTGGAGCTTACGAGATGACTTTTGGTCGATCTACGGATGAAAAATCAGTACAAACTTTCCAATCATTTTGCCAAGCTTTTCCAGTTGTGCAAGAAAGCTACTCACGTGAGGTGGACTTTGAAAAAGCTTACGATGAAGTTTTCCAACAGCTTAGCATGGCACTTGATGAAATTGAGCAAATTAGCTCGACTGCAATCACTGTTAATACTGACGATGATGATGCTCATTCAAATTACAGACCAGCATCTCAGGTGCTACAACACTTGCACTGGTTACGTGACAACAACTCTGAAAGTGTAAATTTAAACGACAACAGTGTACTGTTTGTTGATTCGGATAATCAGCTTTGCAAAACGAACGTTCATGATGGAATAAAAGAAAATACTTCTAGTACGTGTTCTGAAGATTTGAACATTGTTCTCGCATCTGAATCACCAACTGCACCGTCTGAACTTGAGTACAATAGTTCAGCTCAAGATGCAATGCAATGTTTCACCCACAGATGGAGATGGGAATTGAGTTGGTCACCTAGGTGTGCTTTAACAGTTGACGATCGGTATTCCGGGTCATCGTTTGCTCAACATCTTGTTCACGCTAATGACCTTATCAAACGCCAAGTTACTACTGGTAATATATAATAATGATGATGTGTATTCAGTTCCATTATTCATTATGCTTCCAGTTGTGTTGTTGTGTGTATTGCAGTATGTGTTGTTCGATTGTGATGATTCACTGCATGATTTGTGAATATTTATAACTTATTCATTCATTTTGAGCATTTTTGAAAATTGTTTGCACATTATTTATTATCTATGCTTTCGGCGGTATCTAGGTAGAAATTACGATTTCAAAAGAGAACGCGCTCCTCGTTCTAGATCAGTATTGGATGAACCTCGCTCATTTGATGATCATGTAAGTGATATATTATTTCAAGTTTTTATACAATGAAACTTATGTGATGTTTTTTTTTTACTTTTCAGTCATTTAGAAAGAAAGCCTTTGAGTCTGATTCTAATGAACCAGCAGCAGCACTTCGTAGGACGTAAGTGCGGTTGTCCATTTGGAATTGTTGAATCTGTGTTTTTTCACTTGCTAAGATTTAAGATTTTAATTTTCAGAGATTCGAAATTAATCAAAGCTCTTGCTCTTTACAACTTTCAAGCTCAAAATGCGAGGTAAATTTTTATTTTATTTTTTTAATTTTATTAAATAGTGTAATTTTTATAAATAATTTTTAGAGAATTAAATCTCGAACCTGGAGATAAAATTATAATTCGTCGTCAAATAGATGCCAATTGGTGTGAAGGAGAAGTGAATGGACGTGTAGGAATATTTCCAATTAATTACGTAGAAGTATGTGTTTTTTCTTATATATTTATTAAACATTAGACACGATGAGTGAAACTGATTTTGGTTTTTTATTCAGGTAATTGCAGAATCTCCAGCAGCGGCGAATAGCTCCAGCTTGTTTTTGGATCAAATTCGAAATCGAAGTCATGGTACTGCAAAAGCTTTGTTTGATTTTACCGCACGTCGACCAAGAGAGCTCACAATTAAGCAGGTTCACAATTGTTGAATTGAATATTGCTCATCAAAATATGAGCACTAAATTTTTCACTTCAGGGTGAAGTAGTGAATTTAATAAGAGAAGTTGACAAAAATTGGTCATTCGGTTTTAATGGACGTGGAGAGCAAGGTATTTTCCCTTCTAGCTACGTCAAGCCATGTACAATAGACAAGAAGTCAAGTATGTTTTTAATTTCATTTCAATTTTATTTGCTAATTTAATTTTCCCTTAGAATTTGCATCCGTATTCGACAAACGTCCATCTAAAAGTAAAAAGTATGTTCTCTTCATCACTTTTACAGTGTTCATAATGAATGCAAATTTAAACAGAAATCAAGTTTGTATAATTTGCCAAGCGAAAAGTTTTAAAATGAAAGGTTAAAGTTATTAAATCAATCACTATTGATTATAATAATGCCAATTTTACTATTCTTTCTTCGATTGAATATTTTTTTTTATAAATAGTGATGCTTTTAAGGCAAAATGATGATGTCAGAAAACTTGTTGTCGACGGTGTAGTTTATGGAAAAGCTGATCCATTGGAAGCAATTTTAAATGAGGTAATGCAAATAATTTGGTTCTCCGTATTATTTGCACATTCTTTTGTACGTTGTCGAATTGTAGATGAAATTGTATTCTGCATCTTTACAGTCTAAACCCAACGAAACAAAGTCAACGACTTCACTTTTTTCTCCTGGTAGAAGCGTATCTACGTCAACGAAGCATACGTCTCCTGCCACGTCACAGATTGATACGTGAGCAATGAAAGCAGTATTTGTAAAAATGAACGAAAATGTAAATTTTCTTTTCTTAGATATGAAGCTATTTATGAATATTTGCCCGCAAATTCAGATGAATTAGAACTGAAAAGAGGCGACATTGTCTACGTGGTAGAATGTTGCGATGATGGATGGTTTATTGGTACATCCTTACGAACAGGGAAATTTGGAACATTTCCTGGAAATTACGTTAAGCACTTATGATGAATACCAGTGCTTACTTACTGTTTTTGCTTGTAAGAATGAATTGAGCACCACAGTTATTCTATTCTACACACAACCTGAAACATCGTCATCAGATTTTTTTGAAAATCTGATTTCTTTTTTTTTCATAATTTTTTTTTTGTTTTTGACTTACATTTCTAATGTGCTTGGACAAAAAATGTATTATTGCATAGAATGCCAGAAAATAATGTGCACATTTTCACCGTTTGTCTGATCAATAATAAATGGCAAATAAATGACAGAATTTAAATTGGTTATTCTTTTTTTTTCAGGCATTATTGTGAGACATGTTGAAAAGAAACATTCATGCAACACATATTGAATGTTCAAATTTTTCTAGTACAACTGTAGAGGAAGGAGGCTGTGCATGCTTTTTACCAACCCACGGACAACAAGCACACTTTGCAATTTATACTACATTTGAGCGTCTAAGTAACATTATTTTTTTATTTTATTTTATTTTATTCAATGCATTGCAATTTGAAACTTTGATATGTTAATTTGATTTGAAATAATTGTCTCTTTTCAAAGTATTCTAATTACTTGGTTCTTGCACAACTTACTGATTTGTTAACTTTCAAGAAAAAACAAAATTTTTTCTTTTAATTTGATAATTCAAGTTTGAATGAATCAATTTTGAATTGTTCATTACACATAAAGCAGTATATTATTATTCATCCAATGGTTGATGTATTTATTATTTAAAAAATTCATTTAACATACTTATCTTTGATGGTAATACTTTCCAAAGAAACGTTTCAGTGTCTAAAATCTATCTGTAATACTTGCTTCCTAGTTGAATGTATAAAATTTATAAAGCAATCCAAAATTAAGATGTTCCAGTTTAATTAACTGACATTGTCTGGTACCAAAGTACATCTGGAAGCATTCATTGTTCTCACTTGCTTAAGAACGACGATTCCACACGGTCGGTCATCAAGTTAATGGTTCTAGTTTCGATTGCAATAGCTCTTTTTTGCGTTCAATTTGTGGTATACGAATAGCTCTGAGTTGGTTTTGCAATTGTTGTTCTATTAATGCCACCACTAACTACTATTATTAAGTAGGAAAGAAAATCTATTTCACTACTTTACATTATTATTCACTGTTTTGCGCAGGCAGATTTTTTACTTAGCAATTTAGTCAGTATGCAGTGGGTTAATTAATTGCTTGACAGGTGATATATATCTTTATAATTTTTATTAATATTTTGAAAATGAAACATGTCATCTTTCCATTAAATTTTTGCGTGTAGCTGCAGTAAATTGAAAAATGTAAGTTGATCAAGATTTCAAGCTCTGTTTATCTGTTATCTTCATAACTTCAGGCAGATTTGAAAAATAGGCAATCCATTTTTATGCGTAGTAAATTAATTAAATTTTACCCAGAAATGCAGAGAATAAATGACTTTTACTTGAAACTAATTTTTGCACTGGCTCTTTTGACTTATATGATTGTATAATATATGCATATATATATACATAAACTGTTTCGACTATTCAACATGCAAGCATGTTCGATTGTCATTTGTAAAGTTGAAAAGTTGGTTATTTTCTTTTATTCTGTGAATGCGTCATTCTTGTAAAAATGTTTTTCTCTATTTTCTGTGAATATTTTATAAGGAAATGTCATTTTGAAAATAATTGTCTTTCTTCATTTTTCAAACACGAAGCATATTGTCATGTTGTGATTTTTTGGTGAGAATTTTTCAAACAATTTAAAAATTTTTTGTCCGTGATAATACAATAACAAATTTCACCGACTTATAGGTTAAAAGGTTACATTCTAATAATTTGTCAAAAATGAAAATTGAAGAAAAATTATTTCATGCGAAAATATTTCACAAAAATGAAATCTTGACAAATGATGGTGGTAAAATGGAATAATATGTTGTAAGTATTGTAAATTTTCAGGGAAGTGATGTGTGCATGAGATGATGAACGTTCAGAAGGGTAGATAGATATATGTTTAAGAATACGGAAAAGCCATACAAATGCACAAGAATAGCTTTCATTTTTCTCGTGAATCATCTCTACATCTGACTGGCTTTGGTGCTTTCCGTTCGATATCACGATACAGGCATCTGTTTTTTTTTTAAAAACTTGCCTTGCAGAAGCTAGATTTATTTGCAAGCAAGGTTTTTGCCAATGAAAAATTTTATTATTTTTCTCTTTTTTTATTTTTCTTTTTTTTGAAAAAATTTCAAAGTTGCATTGCCATCTTTAAATGAAATTGCATACTCCATCCAGCTCTAGGACAAATGAGAAGACCCATAGTGTTGATACGACAATACCAGTTGGTTGTTGTTGCACACTGACTGACTGACTGACTGACTGACTAACTAACTGGCTGGTGTCAAGGTTAGAAGGACATGTATGTTCAAGTTAGCAGGTCGCAGGGGCGCATGCTGCTTGGTGTGGGTGGCAATGTCAAATTGAAAGTCATCACAAAAATAGGCTAATCAATTTCTACAAAGACGTGCAAAAGGTGCGTGAAGCGAAGTCAGAGATGCTCAGCTGTTGTTTGTTCACGTCTCATCCCGTCGAATCTGGTTAAGCATAGGCAATGACATTATGAAAACTGCAATAAAATAACCGACATTGAAAAATCACTTCATACTTCTCACCTTCCATTTTACCACTGTTTCATAGTAATAATAACAATATTAATAATAATTGTTAAACGAACGTGCTGTGTTGTTTGTTGTATTGTTGGTTCCGTTGGATGTTTGTTTGTTGTGTTCATAATTTGAAATTTGTTTAAACTTTTTCAAGTGTTTATTAATTTTTGTTCATATTTTAGAAACTTTTGACAGGAAATGATTTCTCGATTTCTGGTTGTGTCAATTGCAGTGCATCATGTCCTGATGATCTGCTGCTTCAGGTTGGTGGATTCGACGACAAACGACCCTAATGCTGCACTGCAGTTTGAAATTGATGAAAATGATCCTCGATTGGTGACCATTTTTTGGAATCAGCTTTTCACTGCCAAAAAGATCAAAGAAATATCGACCAGAGAAATTTACTTTCGAAATGCAACCGGCAAACAGTATACTGAAGAGCCGGGTGATTGGGAACCGTTGTTGATCGATGAGAAGGATACCAGAAAGGTTTCCCGGTTTGTTTTGCTCAAACATGAACTGTGCCGGGAGAAGGATTTCAAAGTGATCTGGTATGATAGTAAGGATGAATTGCACGAGCCGAAATTGATCCGACTGGGTCCATCACCAACTTCTTTGAAGACCAAGTTCAGCATTCAAATTAGCAATTTGAATTTCAACGCCAAAACTGAGATGATAAGTGGAAAATTGAGCTTCACCGAAGAAACAAAACAAGACAACAACAACATTGTATCGACATTTCTTAGCATATCTCCGTATTATTGTAAGACAGTGTTCAATAAGTGGACATTTGAGCCGGAAATTGATTCTACAAGTGGAAACTTTTTAATTCCGTTGAGTTATTTGAAACACGACTGTGAACTCAGAGTTCATCTCAATCAAAAATTGTTCAACTCCGATGATAGCTGTATGGAACTTCGTCGGACTGAATTTGACGACAGCCCAATTTTAAATTTGAAATGTGAATCTGTGAAAAATTTACACTGTCCCATTGAAATGGGCAAAGCAACATCAACTTGTGATGTTGACTGTGACGTGAATATTGAAAGCGATGTTTCCAAAAGTTCAATACAAAACAAAATCGATCCAAATGTAATGGTTAAATGGAAGTTCCCAAATAGCAAAAAGCCAACAAAGAGCTATCGATTAAGGACAGCTGAAGTTGACTATACGTGGAATAACAATCCGTTGGCCGAATTTAATGTAACCACATCAAACTTATCCAGCACTGTTGAGCACATTGAATTGAAACAATTTTCCAAAGCATCCGAGTCGTTCTATTCACTGCAAATATGCGCTGTTCACGATGACTGTAAAACGGATATCGACTGGTCTCTAGTACCGAAATATGCCATCTACGTTGCGGACATGATCAACGAAGCGACGAATGCTTTGTCAACTGCTGATCAAGCAAGTGTTGCTGCAACTGAAACAACGTCTAAAACAGCCTCTGCTGATGCTGAGCAAAAGAAAACTGTTCAAAGTGTTGAGGATGTGGATGCTAATTTCAAATCCACCGGTAAGCAACGTCAAACTCAGGAGAAGTTCCACTCTGCCGCTGTGAATGGTGATCAATCTTTAGAAGTACCCCTGTCACCGCCTGTACATGGCATCAGTTCAGCAAGTCCACTTTCCACAGTGAATCTTTTCCTTCTTATTTTATTGTTCAACGGATCACTCGGTGTTCTTCTATTCTGATATGCCATTCGATGCAAACAACAAATTACTACGCTTATCTTCTTTTTACTGGTGAACTTGTTTTCTTCTTTTGACCATTTTGTTGACCACAATTACATACATACATACATATATGCAGTCAGTCTTTGTTGAGGTTTGTTTATGTATAAATAGAAAAAAAAAGCAATGCTTATGTAAGTGCGTTTGTATAAATTTGATGAAGTTGTCAAATATTTCCTTTCATAAATTAGAAATGAATACTTTTTTTTCATATTGTTCACTTCGATGTGTTTATTTTTGCAAATTTGTCTGTACTACGATTATATGTTTAATTTCATTTAATTATGCCAAAAGAAAAGAAGTCATTTGCTGCTGTTGCTGCACTTTAGCTTGTTGCTCGAGTTCAACTTTAACAAATAGCAATTATCGTTATTATTATTAATTAACATTTGCATTATTGTAGATGAATGTGAAAAATATATGTTTAAATAACAGCCAAAAAAAAATATAAAAATAGTTAAAGTGAAATAAATAAGAAATTGTGAACGATTGAAAAGTTTGTTTGTTTTAGATTTTGCATTAGCAACATTAGCAGCAGCGTTTGTTGGGCAACAATTTTTATCATTCTACTTTATTTGCATAAGCGATTATATTTGCACTAATTGCAGAATTAGTTAGTGTCAATTAGTAGTTTCAATTTATTACATGAAACAAGCGCATTCAATCAATTTCACCGTCACTTTGGTTCGGTTCGGTTCAATCATGCAACGACGATATTACACCTGCATATTAATAAAAGTAACTTCTGATGCATGCATCATAATTTTTACATATTTTATTTTACATGATTATATTTATTTTCTTTGAAAGGATAAATTAAAAGATTGACTAAGATTAATTGTAATATAATTTAAACCGATGATTCTTGAGCAGATGATGATAAAACACTTTTATATTCAACTGTTTTCCATTTGTTGCCAAAAGAATGAAAAAGTTTCTTATTAATTAATTAAAACTGTCAGAGTTTCTTTTATTTTGATTATTATTTTATTAATCAGTTGATATTATACGTTTTTTATAAAAGAAATAAATTTGAAATATTCAAAAATGAATAAGAATTTTTAAATCAATTTAAATGTTGAAATGTCAAAATACAACATGTTTCAAGCATTGTTTTTATTCAAAAATTTTCATTTCAAATATTCACATTTCAATAAAATGAAAATGAAAAGAAAAATTAACACAATTGTATTTGCTTTTCAGGTAAAAAACACTTTGATCATTATTATTTATTGGCGTATTTATTTAATACGGAGAGAAAAATTTGCATATATTCACATCAGATAGCAACGAGTTCAAGATTAGCAACAAACAGAGAAAGAAGTTTTTAAGTAAGTTGAAAGTGAAATTTCTTTCTTTTGAAAACAAATAAAGATGAATTTTTATAAATTTAATTAATTAATCAATTAATTGAATTTTACGAATGAATTTAATTAATCAATTAATCAATCAATCAGTTTGATTTTATTATAATAAATGAAAATAATAAAGTTTTGTTTTATGTTATTGTTTTTTTCTTCTTTTGGTTAATAATAATAATTTTTAATTCCCTATCCATGTCTGTAGGCTTGTGTGTGTGTGTGTGTGTGTGTGTGTGTGTATGTGATTTGTAAAATGAAATTAATTTCATTTTTCAAATTACCCTCAAATTGATCCATTTGAAAAAGTGGAGAGGAGTAGTGGAAAAAGCGAAAGTAGATTCGGTTGCTCAGATGCAAAAACAGTGCAACACTTTTCTGTGTGTGTGTGTGTGTGTGTGCAAGGGAAATGTGTAAAATAGATGTCCACTGTAATTAAGCTGAGATAAATTGGAATTGCTCGTTGTCATTAAGCCGGCTAAGAGATTGATGCGTCGAATTCGATTTACCGCCAGTTTCCTATACAATTCCTAGAAACGGCTGATAAAATTAAATTAAATTCTAATAGACTCTCATTTTCTTCATTTTCAATGGTCAAGTCGAATCACATGCTAAATTTGCTTCACATGACCAACAGGCTGATTTGTTTTTATGTGAATAAAACTATTCTCTACATTTTCAGTGTATACTCTGACTTTTTTCTTCCAATCTTCTTCTTTTCCTTCTTTTTCTTCTTTCAATAATTTTTATTTTGGAAAATTTTTGGTAAGACTTATTTCCAATCAGTTCAATTTACATATTTTGTTCAAATATGATTTCATTCAGTAACGCTTTTTCATCAAATTTAACTTTTAATTTCAAATTTTTCTTCTTCTTCTTCTTCTTTTCCTTTTGTATACACTATAATGCAAATTTTAATGATGAACAAGAACAATTCAAATTTATTTATTTTATTTCATTGTTTCTTTTTTAATTTAATGAAATAATTAATTATGTTTTAATAAAAATGTTTAAATTTGAATTGTATTGTAACTTAATATATATTTTTGCTGATTATTTTTAAACTGAATTTTCAATATGATAAATTTTTATGAAAAAGAACCATTTTTAGTGAAATGACTTTTTCTTATATTTGAAATTATTCTTAGTTATTTATTATGAAAATATTAATTTCAGTTTATTATTAAATTTAACAACAATGAGTAAAATTTTCAAAAAATTAAGCATACTCAAATAAATATAAAACAATAATAAGTTTCTTTCTTTTGTTTTCAATTTCATTCAAGTTCTATGTTAATTTCAATTTATGATTTTTTATTTTAATCATATTCAAGTAAAATTTTTCATTTCCTTTACTCGTTCATATCTTCTTCTTTTTCTTATTCTTCTTCATCTAGGCAACAAGTAACGAAGTTTCATCCCTTAATCAATAACGTTTTCTTTTTTATAATTCAAAAAATATGAAAACAAATAAATTTATTTGAGCATCTATTTCAATATTATTAATTCAAATTCAATTAATCCAAACAAAATAATGAGCAGTACTTTTTTTCAATATTCAGTTTTGTAAATTTAAATTATTGTATTCATTTTAAAATGAGCAGCAATTCAATAATATCCACTTACTTGTTGTATCCGGCTTGTAATTATTACTGCACTTGCAAAATAAGTGCTTATGTTATTATTATTATTATTATTATTATTATTACACAGTTGCTTTAATGAATCCTTAAGCTGAAGCAGGAATTACAATAATAAACAGCTAAGTAAGAAACAGTGATGAAAATTAGTATTCTTGAAGTGTTATTTTAAAATTATTGATTAAATAATATTGTTTGAAAACTGCATACTATATTTATTTATTCATTTGTTTGTTTGTTTGCTTGTTTGTTTAATAAATAAAATTGGTTTTAACATTATTTTTTTCAACTTATAGATGTAAAGTAATTAACAAAACAGGTCTTCATTAATTGTAGTCTAAGTGATTACAGTAATAATTTTAAAAGAAGCTAAGCTTCACTATTTTAATGGATTTTTTTTCTTCACACCCTACTTACAAATTTACCATATTTATGACAAATGATGCCATTTTAGATGATAATGCAGTAAATGATAATGGTAGTGTATAAGAGGAATGTCGATTAATTGATTGATCAAATGGCGTTAACCGCTTACTTACAATACGCTTACGATCCAGCTGAAATATTTAATTTTAAACTTAACCTAATTTTTTACTTCAGAAATTGGACAGTTTAGACAGCAAAGCTTGAGCACGGGCAAACCTGAACACCGTGAAACACTTTTATTGCTGAATTTATTACAAATAAACATCTTAAACATCAAGTATGTGTTTTTATAAAATAATTTCATTTACAATAAAAACTATATATATGAAAAGCAAACAACAAATAAGTAAATAATAATTTAAATTTCTTTAACAGAAAAGTATTAATTTTTGTACAAAAATTAGATTGAAAAATAAAATTTTTCATTAACTTTAATTTCCATATCTATATCCAATATAAAGTACTGTTTATTTGTTTGTTTGCTTTTCGAATAATCTTTTTAATAAATCAATTTATAGCAATATTCTAGCTGTGTAGCTAGCTAGCTAGCTAGCTTGTTAGTTAGCTGTTTCATTGAAAACTTGTTCCCCCTCCCCCCTGTCTCCTTTTTTACCCTTTTGTAAATGATGTCAATCAATCATTTTTCCATACAATCTTGATCAGCGTGTTATTCTAGAATTTTTTTAACAACCAAATTTTATTTATTTCAATTTTTGATTTGCTTTCTGATCAATATCGGCAACTGAACAGTTTTAGGCTCAGTTAAATTGGTCACCGGTGAGCAGCAGTGGATTAAGTTAACTTTTGCTGAATGTTTGTCTGAAAATTTGCCATTGTCAATGATTTCGTTGGCGGTTGTGTTTCTTGTGGTCAATTTATCCTTCACTTTTACCCAAACGTTGAAAGCCAATACTGCTCTTGTGAATACGACAAGCGGTTGGCTACAAGGAACCGTTTTGCATATGGAAAATGCCACCACCACAACTGTTACAGTTTATGAATTTTTGAACATTTCCTATGGACATGCACCAGTGGGCAATTATCGTTTCGCTAAACCGTTGCCGGCTTCGTATCAGTTTGGTATAATTTTCAGCAACACATCCGCTCCTCCTTGTTATCAATACGTTGATCAATCCTATCCAGGTGAGTGAACATTGTTCATTGTTTGTATTCCTCTTTAGGCGTGTTTAGGCTTTGCCGGAACTGAAATGTGGAATCCTAGCTTTGAAATGACCGAAAATTGTTTAAATTTAAATCTCTGGCAACCGGCCAATGCAAAAAATGCACCAGTATTGGTTTGGATATTTGGTGGTGGTTTTGTCAGCGGAAGTCCATCATTGGATTTATACAACGGGTCTACAATTGCTGCAATGCATGGAATAATTGTCATCAATATCAATTATCGTCTGGGTCCATTGGGATTTCTTTACTTGGATGACACAGAAGCGCCTCCGAATGTAGGCCTGTTGGATCAACGACTGGCATTGCAATGGATACAAGAGAATGTTCAACTGTTTGGCGGTGATCCCAGTAGGGTAACGCTGATGGGCGAAAGCGCGGGCGCGGCTGCGGTGATGTCACATTTGTTGGCTAAAAACAGTTGGCATTTGTTCAACAATGCAATTTTACAAAGTGGAACGATGAATTCATCCTGGGCTACTGTAGATAAGGAGATTTTGAAAAAACATTCCAGGGAGTTGGCATTCAGTTTGGGATGTTCAGGAAGTGATTTGGAATTGTTGCGTTGTTTGAGAGAAATGCCAGCGCAGGATGTTCAATTGAAATCTGAGAAAATGTGGAATGGAAAATTTCTCAGTTTTCTCTTCGCTCCGGTTATAAATGATGAACTATTTTTTGGTGAAGAAAGTTCACACAATTTGATTACCGGAACCATGAAAAGTACGACAATTTTAGTCTGTTTCAACAGTGATGAAGGTTCATTCTGGTTGCCTACGTATATGCCGAAATTTTTCAACAACATCGGAGATGGTATGATCAATCGAACTCAATTCTATTACGCTGTTCAGGAAGCTTTTGGTGATTTTCAAAATCATCATCAGCTTGATCAAGTGATGGAATATTATCTTGAAAATTATGCAAATGAACGAGATGCACTTAGCGCTATGATTGGCGACTTTTATTTCACTTGTGATCTGTTGTGCACTGTGCATTTGGTAACTCAAAAGGGCGTTCATGTATACCTTAGTCAGTTTGATTATCGATCGGTAAGAAATCCATGGCCACAGTGGATGGGTTCCATGCATGGATATGAAATTGAATTCATTTTCGGTGTACCACTGCGTGCGGAAAACGACAATTATTCTTCAAATGACCAATTCATAAGCAAACTTTTAATGGAATATTGGAGTTCGTTTGTTCATAACAAGTAAAAAAATTATTTATTATTAAAAATGAACAAACATGCAAAATATGGTAATTTTTTTTTTCATTTCAGCCAACCAACTGCAAATTCAACTGCGCACGTGAAATGGCCTTTGTATACTGCAGAAAATCCGGCATATTTGATGATCAATGAAAACGGTGTATCTGTTCAACAGAATCCTTTAAAATATGAATGTTCCTTGATGCGACAGCTAAAACTTGGTAAACTGAATATTATTTAAATTTATGCATTCAATTGAGCTGAATTTCATTCACCGTATGTTTTGCTTCATTGATTTAGGCAATGCAACTGAGGATTTTTATCAGAAAAAGTTTACCAATTTTTCAATCCAAACAGGAATCACACATTCCAACGCATCCCATTCAAAATTGAATTCATTGTTTTTTATTTTGTTTTTCATTTTAAAAGTTTTGTTAAAAATTATTTAAGCGTTGTGTATATTGAATTTCAATGACCAATTTGAACTAGAACTATTTTATTTTCACTCTAAAGAAACAGGCTTCAGTTTTATAGTTAAGATTTTAATGCAAATTGTGAACATTTTTTAAATGTGAATATTTTGTAAACGTTGCAAATTGTATCTTTTACTTGTATGTATTTATTTGAGAGTATAAGAAAAGAAATGCTAATTATAGGAAATGCTTAAAATTTATATTCACAATTTTAATAGCTTTAAAAAAATTCTATGCTTTTTTTTGCATTGTTCACATTTTACCGTTCCTTTAATCAGGGTGATTAACTGCCAAATTTAATTATAGATTTGTAAAATATTAACCGAATAAAATTGTATACAGTTATTTTATTATTTAAACTTCAATATTTTTAAAATAAACTGTCAATTTTGACATTTCGTTTTGCAACAACAACGACAATAAAATGGACAGTTTAAAATTTTAAATTTCGCACGTCTGTCTAATTTTCCAGCTTTGCAGTGTTCCAGTTGCAATTATAATTTCATAATTGATAATTGAAATTAATATATTATTGTTGAACAATCAAACAGGATTGATTCACTGCATGAATATAATGGTGAAACTTTCGCATCAAATTATTATTATCATCATCATCATTATGATTGTTGTTCAATTGAGATTTGCATTGACAAGCGAATGTCAAGTAAAGAAGCATTCTTGTTTATTGTTTTAAGCTTAGCAAATTGAATGAAGAGTTTTGCTATTTCGCAGTGTTTTCAGCGTAGAATGAAGAATCAACAAATGAAATTTACCAACATCGTTGAAACACAAAAGCTGGATAATTGAAATTGTAATCGTTTTTTTTTAATTTTTAAATAATAATTGTCAACCTTTATGTGATTTTTACAATTCAACTTCTTTAGTTAGCTTAATTATTATTGTTCAATTTGTGTTGTGAACATTTCAAAAATTTGCATAAATGATGATGATAATTGCTTGAGTTGAGGAAATGCAAATTTTTCAATAAGCAATGATTGAAAAAGCGCTCGCAGATTTCAGACGACGGATTAGTTACTTAAGACTGCGGAGGCTGTGTTGAGCGCACAACTGCTATTTCTCATCTTTCGTTTACAACTAACTTACTTCTTGGCTGCTTGCATTGTTTACTGACGTTTACTGAGTGTAATTCTGAAGTTCATTCATTGGCATTCATTCACATTCATTCATTCATTCATTCATTCATTCATTCATTGATCAAGACGTGAATTTTACGCTCGCCTGTTAGTTGCTCGCTTTTCGCTAAACGCCGCTTATAGCTGCCGGATGTTGCTGACTGAGGTCAATCAAGCCAAAATGCCACCAACCAAAACATTCAGAAGCACACTTTCACCACCACATCGGCTAGCTGCTGCTGTCGGCTAATATAGCCGGCCATTAGCGTCACTGATTGCTGATCATAAATGCCATTTTCATTCAAAAAGTGGCCATTAGAAGAGAGAAGGAGAAGAAACACCGGCGCTTGTGATTTGATTATTGAAAAATGAATTTTGCATAAAGGTGCAGTTTGGAAAATGATTACCGTTGCATCTCAGGTGAAAGCAGAGCAGGTTGACATGCAGTCAGCTAGTGAGATAGCTGACGAGTAAGAAGAATTTGAATTTCTGGCTTCAAGTAGTTGCATAGGATATAAAAGTCGACTAGACGAAGAGAAAGGCCACAGTTTTGACGTGCATCGAAAGAAACACTGAAAAACACACACACACACACAGCAAACCTACTTCTCAATGGAAAACAGATGGCAGCTGTTGATTTGCGTGTTGTTGAAAAGCATTTTTGCTAGCAACTTTAAATATGCAAGCGAATGTGTTTCATCTGGATAGCTTGAAAACGTTAGAACAAACTGACCAGATCTGATTCGCATTGTTAGTTAGTTATTTAGTTAGTTAGTTGGTTTATTATTATTAGCTGGTTCTTAAAATAGGTGAAATAAAACAAAGAAGTTAAAGAGGAAAATTTTTTTGAAAACCAACCACACATCAGCAGCAAAGCTGCGGTCAGTAGTGGGGATTGATCATCGGTGGGCAGTTGAAATATTTGATGATCAATGTCTACTGCAGGCTTGTTGGGTAGTAGTGGTGATGGTGATGGTGGCGGTGGTGGTGGTGGTCATCGGTGCTTTAGTAAAGCAAAATCCGATGACCAACGGAAAAGTCGACCAAGAGCGGTCGAAGAATATGAAAAAGTTGAAAGTGAAATTCTTGAACAACTTGAGAAGATTCGATTGTCGAGGAAGAAAGCATCTTTGGCCACGTTCACTGGTGCTGGCTCTTGGAGGCGTCGAGCCGATTGGAGCTTCAATCAAAGTACGTCAGAGCGTGGCAGTTCGTTGCTGTCAACGTCGTCAACGATGATGCAACCAATGCCAGGCAATATGCTGCTCACGTCCATGTGCCATTTGATGAATTTCGTTGTGCACCTTCGTCGAGAGAACCGACATTTGCGTAGGCAAATTGTCTGCTTGGATGAGATGAGAAAAGTGGAACGTTTGCAGTGTGAAATATTGCAATCAGCCTGCGCTTGCATTGCCGTCAACCGCCAGCAGTCGAACAACGCCAGCTCTTTGGATGCAGAAAGTGGTTACGAAGCCAGCAACTGCAGTCAACCTGCAACAGAGGGACCAGCGGCAGGATCTCAGCTGATTTTCAACTCCTTGAATCACCATCACCAGAGAACCGATTCAAACAACACCAATACTGACACATCGTCTATTCAATCTCCAATTTTCACCAGTCATCTGAATTCGTTTTTGTCCAAAGCTGACGACGTTCATTTCTTGGACAATCAGCTTGTGAAAAATGACCATCCCAATCAACCGTCGTTGTCTACTACAAAGCAACTGAAGCAGATGGACCCTTCGAGACGGGATTCTGATGATCAGGTCATTTTTTCCGAAGTTCTACTGCCCAGCTACAGTAGCAGTAGCAGTGGCAAGAAATTGTCGGCCCAAAATCGACAATCCTTGCCGACGAACAATTGCAGTTCCACAACGTCGACCGCATGCTATTATGCACCATTGTCATTTCCTGAAACCAACTCTAGCCGGGTGAGTCGACTGCTCGAGCGTTTCGGCATCAAAAGGCATTCTTGGAAAAAATCCATCCGCTCTTCTACAAGTGTTGAAGAAGAACGACGACAAAGTGGCCGTGGCGCCACTTCGTCGGAACCACATCTGCACCACGGGTCTAGCAGTAGTCCTACGTTTTCGCAGCTTCGACCGCAAACTGAATTATGCTTCCACAACAGCAGCAGCAGCAGCAAACAACGACTGTTGACCAGCCGGAAAGCATTTTTGAAGAAGCGTAAACGAAAAATCTCCGAATCTGATTCATGGGCATCATCCGAAGCGTCCAAAGTTTACTCGGTTATTGAAATTCCGGAAAAATTAGGTAAGCATAACATGATTGTTCTATTGTCATAATTAATTTAAAATTTTCAACAATCTAATTTCCTTCTCTTATTTACAATATACAATTTTAAACTTCTTTTCATCTCTTTCATCTTTATGCACTTTTAATAACAGTAAATAGGAAGCAATTTTATAATAACTGTTTTTTGCTTTGAATGAGTTTTTGCAACTAATTCAAGTATGTTCAGTTTTACTACAAATTCCATTAGATTATTATAAATACAAACGTAATTTTAAACTGAAATTATATAGCTCAACTTGTATATTTTTGCTTTACGCTTTCTCCCTCTCCAATTACTACCCTTCAAATGAGAACATTCATTCATTCATTCATTCATCTTCAAATAAATCTAAAAATATCATATTTCATTCAGATAATTTTCAAATCTTTTTCATTCCATTTTATTTTCTTCATAAAACATTGCGCAGTATTATTTTTACTGATTTTAATGAAAATTTGATTCTTTTTCTTATTCAGTACATATTGTATTTAGTGAAATACATTTTTTCAATGATAAATTTCAACAATGAATATAATTCCGAAATTATATTCGTTGCGTTTTGTAAATATACTTGAGTTAATGTTTTTTCTTTGTTTTTTTTTGCTGTTAAAACTAATCGACAAAATCACAGTGTTAAGGTATGCAGGTACATTCTTTCTGTAAGTATAATTTTGTAATACAAAAATGAACATTTCGATTAATTGAGCATTTAATTAAAATTGAAATCAATATTTTTCACACTTTTCTGAAAAGGGCAATTTTCCTTTTACCGTTGCAGAAGATTAATATAAATATTTCTTTTTTCAAATAATTTTCTAAAAATGAAAAAGTGTTATTGATTTAAGTAAAATTTTTGTTTTATATTTTCATTTGAAAAATATTCTTGTTAAACACAAAGCACGTTAAACATCAATTGTCAAATAGAAATGCAACATGTGAAAAGTTGACAAATTTTTTTCATTTCAAAGTCACAATTGTTTGTTTTTTCTTTGGTTTTTTTTGTTTAGCTTAATTTTGCTTTAGCATATTGCTAAAAATCTGCAAAAGAGCAAATGCATTGTCGCCGTTGCTATGTTATGATGATGATGATGATGATGATTGTAAAATGTGTATCTTGTTTTGAGAATAGCTTTTTTCACTGATGCTCAAATTTGTCAAAATTTGAAGAAACAGCAGTTGCAGTCGATCAACGCAGTGGGCTAGCAAGCAATCACTTTTGGCATTAATATGTTTTCGAAATATTTTACTCGATAACATTGCCAAGCACGTGTAAACACAAAAAGATATCATTAAATAGACATCATTCATCACAGATAAGAAAATATACAAAATAATTGTAAAATTAGAAGCAAAACAACTTTTCTTTTTCTGAAAAAAATAGCATGCAATTATTTTTTAGTAATAATAAAATGGAAAACGACAAACAAATTAATACACTATCAGCGGGCCGACAGTATTAAAAATAATCAAGGAGTATTGTAACTGTCAAAACAGTAATAAAATAGAATATATCAGTTTAAGATGTTTTGTTTTTTATTTTGATAAAAGTTGTAAATTAAATAATTTCAGATTTGAAATTTCGGGGACTCGCAACAAAGCCATTTTCTTTGGTGAAGAAGAAGGACGGCTTTGATGAAGCATTCTCTGCCGACGTGCCGCGCAAAGAAGCGATTGAAAGTGCCATGGTGGAAAATCAATTTTACCTGGATGACAGTGTTGAACCAGCGAAAGAATCGACAATTGTTCCTTTGAGAACAACAAGACAAGCATTGAGGATAACTTCTCCAGAAAAAGCTTTACACCATGCTTCTGTAGAAAAGCAAAGAATTTCAGAAAAATGTCAATCCAATGATAATAATAATAGTAATAATCGATGCAAAACTCTTGTTGCCGATATGGTTTCATCGTTTACGCATTCAGTCTCTGAGACGAATATCAATCATCTTGATCAGCTTGATAAAACTGTGCAAAATAATCCACCTTCACAACTCAGCTTACAACCAGGTAAAAGTAAATTTTTAAATTTATTACAATCTTATCATACTGTACATATATATATATTTTTTGCTTATCAACCACAGACAGTGCCAATTATTTCCGTACAGATCCAGGATTGAGCAATCTTCTACAGACAGCGGGTGTCAATTTGTCGCTCACTCCAAGTCAAATGACAGTGAGCAATGATTCAGTTTTTACATCCCACGAGACGGATTTGAATCGCTACGTATCCGGGATGAACGTGCTGAAGCAACTGTTAGCTTTGCAAGAGAAAAATTCTATACTGATTCGTCAACTGCGAGAAAAAACATCCGAATATGAAAGTATCGTTGAACGAGTTGCCAATTTGGAAGGAAGCATGAAAACGTTGCGCAACAGGTTGAAATTCAACAATCTATTGGAAAGCTTATTCGAACGGAATATTGAAAAGCACTGTGTGCCGTTGTCTGTGGTTAAAGATTTGGAAAATCATATTCGCACTTTGGAGCAGGATATCAAAGAAATGAAAGCTGAAACTTATCACGATCAGGCAATATTATTGTTTTTTTTTCTTTATAAAATTAAATTTATATCTTGATCAATATTATATTGTTGATATATATGTTTTTTTATTTCAGCAATTGACAACGGAAGCTAATGCTAAACAGCAGATCATAAATCAACAATATTGGGAAAAATTGGAATCTCTCCTGATTAGCAAAGAATTTTTTGATAATGACAACAGTATTGTTTTTTTTTATTTTAAAATTATTTATCATTTATCTTTGATGATGTATGAAATTAATGTAATATTAATCCATTGGTTTTCTTTTGAAAATATTTTGTAGATGCTTGTTTTTTCATTTTGGATAAAATTTATACAAATATTTATTTTGTATTTATTTATTTTTTTAATTTAGAAAAATTGAACAAAGAGGAGAGTTCATCATCGGTGAAAGATTGCCAAATTGAGCGAGATTATCAATCTCTGTTCATATTTACCATAAAACTGCTACGAAAGGTATAGATACTTTGATTTTTTTTGATCCTCCAAAAATAATTTATTAAAAAATGAATATTAATAGTGTACAATTATGAAAACTTTGAAATATTTGTTTATGATTTGTTATGTATTGTTCTTTTTTTTTAAATTAATTGATCAAAATATATTTTTTATTCTTTCATTCAGTTGCATACAGTTCGAAACAGTTTGTTGGAAAAGTTGAACGCCTATTCGAATGTCAACGTTGAGCTGATGCAAACTCAGTCTTCATTGTTGCTTGCTCATGCTCAGATTGAACGGCAAAGACTCGAAATTCAACAACTTTCCAACAAAAATGCTCGAATCCGTCGAGCCGATTCTTATCATGGTCAAGATCTCGTAGAAAAATTGGTAAATCAAAATTATTTGTTTGTTTGTTTGTTAATTTTGTTTACTTGTTTGTTTACGTTTGAGGTGAATTCAAAATTTTCCTTCTATTTGCCGTTCAAATTATACGGCTCAAGGATGACGACAGTTGGTGGTGAAAAGAAGAAAGATCCCAGGTCATGTTTGCCGGATGAATTTTTAGAAGCAGAATTTGCAAATTTTATTCAATCTATGAAAAATTGTAATTGTTGCAAAATAATTTGCTTGTTGTGTTGTGATGTGAAATTTCATTGCAGATTTGTCGAAAGATTCATCCAGTGATGCAGCAGTTGCAATGCAAGCGTTCAGCCAAACCAAGCTGCTGAACAATTCAACTCCGCCCATTGGGCGAAGAATATTCAAAGCAGAAAAAGAGTCCAGAAATTCTGTGATCGAAACTCGACAAAGGACAACCATGCCCGGTGCATTTGAAGGTTCAACTTCTCGACTGCCTGCATCATTGTTGGCCAAAAAGCAATCTCCATCATTGCAAAGGCTTTCCAAGATGGGCCACGTGAGGGCGTTGGCGGCGACGTTCGACTCGCCAAACGGTTTGAAAGCGGATGAAAAATATTCTCCCGGCACGTCGATGAATCCGTTTGAATACAGTCTTCATTATGGTCAGCAGAATTTTCACTCTCATCTACAAGATGCGAAACGATCCCAGCATGATTCAGAAACTTCTAGCAACACAGCAGTGGCTGAAAAGCCACCACCAGCACCAGCACCAGCACCGTCAACAACAACAACAGTTAGCCAATGTTCCAAAATTCCCGCTCTCGGCAATTTTGCTACAGTCACCCGGCTGAGAAAAGCAACCGATGCTGTATCGGATGTGAAAAATGCAAATTCTCGTCAAACGTTTTCAACCACTACTCGACTTTGCAACAAAACTACTTCTCCTAAAGTGCTGGTGGCTGTTGCTTCAAATCAAGATAGAAAAACCAACTTCACAGGCAACAAGGCCAACACTTTTGCTGGCCGTATAACGTCGGAAAGTGAAGAAATTTCACGTAAAAAAAATAACAACGCACTTTTGACATCAACAATGTCCACTACCTCCAGTGTTTCTTGTTTGAAATCAAACATACCCATGAATGTGAATATCCGAGATGTTTCTACTCGAACTGCCACACCCAAGAGTATCAGTAGATCGGTGACAAATCAATTCCTGCCAATTAAATCTGCGAATATTTGTTACGATAAAGAGTTGAGAAAATCGAACAAGTCCGATACCACCACCAATGTTGAAGTTCCATCAAAGACTACAACATGGTTGCAGAGGTTTAGGAAAAAAATGTAATGCAATCTATTTGAAAAACTTTTTCTTTTTTTAAACTTTAATAAAGCTTTTTTTCAATAATTTTTTTGAAGGTATGGTGATGATTTTGGAAAAATTTAAATAATCAACTTAGTGTTGTACCTAAGTGCACAAATTTATGCCTACAGAAGAAACCCCGAGGATGTTTGTTTTGCATAATGCATCACGCACGTAATTGCGCGCACTGG
Organism: Trichinella papuae; assembly: GCA_001447755.1. Classification (NCBI taxonomy): domain Eukaryota; kingdom Metazoa; phylum Nematoda; class Enoplea; order Trichinellida; family Trichinellidae; genus Trichinella; species Trichinella papuae. The sequence continues at coordinate 99,899 of JYDO01000071.1, forward strand.
CGGCCACGTACACGTAATAATTCACTGAAAGAAAGCCAAGTTCTCTTTAAGAGCTTTTTTTTAAATATATTTTAAGGCGTGAAACATTTCAACAACTCAACTTACTGTGCTTAACAGAATTCAAGTTTCATTTTTCCTACAGTAGGAGAATGAAGTACTTTTTCAGTTTGCAGGTTGGGTATGTTTGTTTGTTCTTGCTTAAGTCTTCAGTTTAACTCTCTGCTTGGTTATTGCTGTCCACATTTGTATGTATGTAAATTTTCATGCACATTCATTGCTGATCTTGATCGCCCAAACGAAGCACATCTTATTTCGTTAGAAATAATTATTTAACCAAAGTAATAAGTGAAAAAGCACTTATTATTGTGTAGTTTTATTTTAAAATTTTATGTTATTCTTAAATTCAATAATTTCCAAATTTACTACTTGCTCATTTGTTAACGCGATGGTGTTGATTACACTCACATTTTGACAACGTGTTAGCTTGTGTTGTAATTGGAAAATTTGCTTGTTATTTATTTATTGTCTGTCCATTTTTAAGCAGAATTTGAATTTCTTCAGATTTCACTTGAAGAGACACTTGTTCAGTTGTTATGGTACTTCTCCGTACTCGGGTGTTAAGCAATTTATTACGGCTGCAAAGAGCAGGTAATTAATTAATTTTCATTTGTCGAATGATTATAAGTCTCAGTTTTGGAAAATTGGTTAAGTATAAATTCATATTTACAACAATTTTTTGTTCTCACTTATTTGCAATGATTTCCATTCATGTGTGTATTATATTTGTTTGTCGAGAGATGTATGATGATATTTATATGTATTTTACTTTTGCATGAACGTATTTGTTTTATTTCTTATTTATAAAAGTAGGTGAAAATTGAAGCTATTTATGGCATTGATATTTTTGAAAATTTTATTCGTTTTAATTTTATCATTAATGATAATTTCAAGAGATGAAAGAAATTGATCTGCTTTGCTTCGAGCATTTATAATATTACAATTATTCGATGAATATTGTACGATGAATTTTTGAGTTGGTGTTTCGCTTTTCAATCTCAAACGCACAATATCCGGATGTTGATGAAGTGCAAAAATTCTTCAGCAACAAAGTGCATACATCAGTCCACTCTGCGAGCACAGTTGTCGTTGAAGGATGCTCGCATACAAAGAAGCTTGGTGTTTGAAGAAGAAAAAGCTAGACAAGAAAATTTGCTGGGAAAAGTGGAAAAAATTGTCGTCAACATGCAACTGCCGAAGAGTTATCTGCCGGAGAATAGTAACAGTGTTGAGTTGGTGATGAATGCGAACATGTCGACACCGCAGCACTGCGCCATGCACATTAGCCGAACGTTAGCCGACCGCAGTGCACTGGCTTTGGTGAACAATAAGCCCTGGGATATGCATCGACCGTTGCCGTCAACGGATTGCAATTTGCAATTTCTATTTTTCACCGATTTAAATCCCCATTTAGTCAATAAGGTTTTTATTTTATTTATTTATTTTTGATTTGCCCATTTTACAAATTAGCTTACAGGCATTTTGGAGAACGTGCAGCTTTGTTTTGGGTTATATATTTGAAACGTCATTGAACAAGTCAATCGGTGTGACGTTGCACAGTTGGCCATTCGTTAACGGTAAAGCTCAGTTATAATAACGTACAAGGAGTAGCTTTTTAGTATATTGAACGTTTTTGCTACTTTTGTTTTTTTCAGTTTCAAGCGGCAGTTTCATATATGATATAGCTTTACAAATGAACAATAACTTAACCATAAAAAAAGTAATTTTATTTGTTTTTTCTCAAGATGATTATTCTATTTAATTTAGCCGGTTAATTTCAGGCAGATTTAGACGTACTTGGTCGTGTTGTTGTGGATGATTTGCGCAAGAAAAATTTCCCATTCGAAAGATTGGAAGTTGCTGTTGATGTATTGGAAGAGATGTTCAAGAACAACAAGTAGTAGTAATTGTTGTGCTTTTGTCCCGTTGCAATGGAATTTCTGTAGAACATTTCAAATTTCAGTTTCAAATTGGAACAGATTAAAAATATGGCCAAGAAAGGCGGTGAGTGTGGAAAATTTTCAGTTTATCGCATGGGCGATCACGTTGATATCAGCAAAGGGCCAATGATCTCTTCCACTGCCCAGCTGGGACTTTATAACATCACTGCTGTAAGAGGAGGCTAATTTTTTGTTTTATTTTTTCTTCTTTAAACAAAATTGATCGAATTACACCGATTTTCAGATGCATCCTATTCAAACAAAAGATAATTTATCACTTTATCGCGTTCAGGGTTGTGCATTGCCATTCAATCAGCGAATCAGTTCCTGGACTTGGGAAATGGTTTGCCGCACATCTGCTAATTTGGTACAATTTTTGCTGCTGTTGTAAATTCTCTCTGTATTTTGCTAATTTATTCCTTTCATTTTAAGAATCTTATTCCAGAAGAGAAAAGTATGCAACACAAAGCTTCAACTTAAGTGAATAAATGTTTATTATTAAACTTGTTTAAGCCAATAAAAAATCTTTGACGAATATCACCATATGGTTAGAATGATATAATTTTATATATCTACCTTAACTCGTCTACCACACCCATACAGACACACATGTATTTTTGTATATATATATGTATATATGTATATTATAGGGAAATGTCTATCTGTTGAAAATAGTAATCTGTTAACTGTTTAAAAGCAATTCAGCTGCTGTTATTTGGATTAAATGTGAAAGATGTTGACCAATCTGGGACGCATCCATTTTGCATGTTCAGAAGTGAAACAGAACGATATGGTACGATGTCAAGAGAACCGATCACACTTCCTGTGAAGTAAAAAGCAAAGAAACAACATCTATATTTACATATAATAATATAAACATAGAACCAACCTCCAAGCCAAGCCATGTAATTTTCAGCTGCTGGTGATTTAAAAAATTTAACTTTTCTTATTGCGGTTTTTTCAGCAAATCGGTCACTTCTGTTCAAGTTGTCAAGTAGTTCCTCTTTCAATCGTGCCATGAAGCCGGGCATCATGCATCCTCCGCCAATGACCAGAATTCTCTCCGCTACAACTTTTCGGATGTCTATGGGACACTGAAATTTGAGTACAGACATACACCATCATCGAATAAGCAAAAATAACAAACAACAACTCTGCCCGTACTCGTAGGATGCTTTCGATGATCAGTTGAGGAATCGAATTGCCATCTTCATCGTAGAGGAAGATAATTTCGGCGGCTAATTCTCTGATACATCCGTCAATGATCAGGATTTTGTCCTCGTCAAGAACGTATTCAACGTTCGGTGGTGGAGTTGGTTTCTGAAATTTCTGACTTACAACCTCTGTGACATCGGTGAAATTGCATCATTTATTATATACTTCGGCATCTTGTTCATTTTCGGCCCTGTCATACATGTGCCCTCGCTCCATGTTTGTGACAAAGCAAATTTTTGCTGAAAAAGAAGTTTACCAAAAGATTTAAAAGAACACAACACAGTCTTTCTTGATCTCAAAAATCAAACCTTTTATATCTTCAAGAATATGGTCTTGGAAAACTTCGGCACATTCTGACGCTGGATACATACCGTCTTGTGAATAGGCAAAGCAGCGATTAATAATCAGTTCTCTGAGTCTTCTAAAGAAAGACAAAAAACATGCACTGATATTATTATTATTATCATTAATTGTATTTGTGCGAAGAAGCAGACGAACTTCAGAACAGCACGAGAAGCTATGGGAGCGACTTGAAAAGTTTGAATCAAAGGCACACCGTCAAAAATGGCCATAACTTGGGTTTCATAATTGCCAACGTCCACCACCAGAGCAGTCTGTGTTCCGAGTGGGAAAGCAGCGCAGAGGTGAATTGGCGGAAAACAAATGTACGCAATCTTCAAATATAAATCAGTTTTCAACAAAAACTGAACACTGACTGAATCGGTGACAATAGTTACGTCGAAACGAGTGAACAACACTTTTGCAATCAAATCCCGTCTCAGTGTTGGCGTAATCATGCTTTCAACTATCACCATCCGTTCTTTTGCAGGTGTAATCAACAGTTGTCTGAAAACTTTTCACTGGTCAAATAAAAGGATACAAGCAATACCGCTAGACTTTTTCGAATAAAATTTGGAAAAAATAAGACAATGAAACCTGAAGAATATGCTATCAAAAAAATCGATGACCATCTGTAAACGGGTTTGTTCTTCGTGGATACTGAATGGTGTTACGACCAATGTATTCAAGGCTGGCGTTGTTGGAATAATGCCACGAGGAACCAATTCAGAACTGAAACCATATCTGAAATGACAAATCTCTTTACAATAGAACAATTGTTCAAAATCAAGATCAAGAAGTACTTCGTCAGTGCAGTGCCGATATCTAACACAATAACCTTCTTCTCAGTGTAGGATGTTAGTCCTTCAAAAATTGACATTCCGACTTCTCTGACTAATTTGTATAGTGTAAAAGTTTTGTTATTTAAGATAATTGAAACTTTAGAAGTGGAGAAATTTGTTCTGTTTAAACTGAAGATACAAAAGTTAACAGTCTTCGCACTGATTCATTCGTCACTTTCAGATTTTGCTTGAATAAATGAAGTACACTGAAAAAAGTAGCACCGGCTGAAAGCAATTGTTCAGGATCGAAGAAAGTTGCGGTTTAAAGAACGGATCTATCGTGGAACAGCTTTAACGTCTACAGTATGCAAGTATACAGAACTAAGAAAATCACGTTTAAATAAATTATTTTTCAAAGAAAGACATTTCAGTTGGCATAAAAAATAGGAATGTTGGAAAAGTTCGATATTTTCACTTTTGTAAATAGAATAAATAAATATTTGCAGTTAATCAAACGGTCGCATTTTGTTAAAAACATGGACTTTTATCAATTTTACAATTGTAATAATAATAGATTTAATAATTTAATATTGCATAAAAATATTATCGTTTAGAAAATAATCATACGTCAGCTTGTAATTGTTGATTTTTTGGCAATAATAATGTCTAAGTACATACAGTACAGTGATATGTATAATTTCAGTGTAAAAAAATAATATTGCAAAATAATATTCAAGTGATATTTAATATAGAATTAAATAAGTAACAATTTACAAATTGAAGATGAAATTAATTAAATTTTTTATTTAGAATGTATTTTTTTAAGATGCTTAGTATTTTTACTTGATTTTCTCATGTACAGTATGCCGATTGGTTTTCCAGGATCGAATTTTTCAGGCTGTTTCGGTTTTTGCTTTAATATTGCTGTGTGGTGAATGCAAAAGAGAAGAATTCTATCATTTGCCGAGCATTTATCTGCATGTTCGTATCAAGTAAGTAATAATTTATGTAGAGTGGAATTAAGGGTGTACACTTGAGCAACCGTCAAATGATAGAAATAATTTTCATTAAAAATTTGTCCTTGTGTTAAATTATAATTGTTTAACTGATTAATTGAATCACTGCCTATGATTTGAACTTTATAATAAGGTTGAGTGTTGATTTCGTTTTGTCCACGGATATTATTTTAGTGTGCTGCCTATGGCAGATGTGTTTCCAAACATGCTGAGGATATCAGGAAGGGCGTTTGTGAGAAAGAATTTTTGGAACTGATTGCTTGCATAAGAAAAGTTATTACTTTACGTAATTTATCAACGATTTCAAGATCAGTAGTTTTTTTCTAAATTTAGAAATCAAAATTGTCAAGATCACGCCATAAAGATGAAAATCCGTCGATATAAGAAAGCTCAACGCGTGCTTTCATTTTTGAAGCACAATTTTTCATTTATTCCACCATATCGAGTTGTGGTAGATGGAACGTTTTGTCAGGAAGCTTTGGAAAACAAGGTGAACATTCGCGAACAGATTCAAAAATACCTTCAAGAAGATGTATTAATTTACACTACTGCGTGCGTTTTACAAGAGCTTGAACTTTTGGGTGGACATTTTCACGGTGCGTTGCTTATTGCTAAGCAGTACAAATGTTTGAAGTGCAAGCACATGGTGCAGAAAGAGAAGCCTTGTTCCGCGAGCTGGTGTTTGCAGAAGTTGGTTGGCAAGGAGAATAGTAAAAAGTATTTCATCGCTACTCAAGATAAGGATTTGCGAGCAGAGTTGAGTGAAAAAGTTGCAGCATCTCCGTTGCTGTTCTTGCAGCAAAAAGTTATTCACTTGGATCGTTTGTCACAGCTTTGCAAAGAAAAGGCGAATCGTGAAATTGAATCCAAATTAAATTTTGAATCTTCTAAAGATACAGTTGCGATGTTGAAAAATAAGCTCTTGCCAAAATGCTATTCAGAAAATAAAGAAGAAAATTTTATTCGTCGAAGACCGAAAGCTCCGAATCCTCTGTCTTGTCTTAAGAAGAAAAAGAAGGGGAATAATGTGCCGAAAAGTGATGGTAAAAGAACTCGTCGACGTCGAAGAAGAGCTAACAAAAGAGATGGCAACATGCACGCTGTCGTTCAAAATGCATCCAGTTCTTTACAGTAAAATTTTTTTTCTTCTCGTATAAAAAAATTGCTAATTTGCTTGTAATTCATTCTTCATGACGTCGTTATTCATTATTATCTGAATTGATTAAATTTTCATCTAGTAGCTCTTGTATTTGTATAGTATATTTGGCTGTATCATGTGGCTTCATATAAATTAACAAAACCTCACTTATAAATAAATTCACATAAATTATATATAAAATTAATATTGTTTGGTAAAGTTTTCTAATTTTCTGAATTTCATCCAATTTTGCATAAATAATCTAACAAAATACAAATGCGTTGTAGTTTCTTTACTTCTCATAAATGCTTCTTGGTTGCAGTTTTTCGAATTTTTGGAAAGTTTTGCTTTTTTTATAGTTCATTTTAAGTTTCTGAAAACGCATAAATTGGTGAATATATTTTTGCAGATGCGTAAACTCTGCATCTAGTTGCACAATAATATTAATTATTCAAGCGTCATACTAGGCATTGAGTGCTTTATTTTGCGCTAGGCAAACATATGCACATTTACAGGTCAGCAAAGTAACTTTATGCTAATTTAATGGTGAACTATGCCGATGGCATTGTGATGAAAGCACTTTGTGCCATTCAAATCCGCAGGCGATTTCCTTTATATGAAACCTTGTTTATTATGAACAGGCGATTATTATACACACTACTGCACTGGGTAATTTGCTCATTTTTGGTTCTTCACTTCAACAAACAAAAGCCTTGTGAATGTTATAAAACACGAACAAGTGCAAAGTTTTGCTCTGCATATGCACCAAATACTTCAACACCAACATGCTTGCTGTCAGGTATGAATTTTTACATATTTACTGTTTCTTCTTTAGTTTTCTTTCGTATTTTCTTCAAGCACTGTGCATTAAACATGGCTACTTTTTCCACTTCTCATAGCAGTTTAATTTTTTACTTTTGTGAAATGAAACTAAAACTTTTTTTCATCTGTAATGTCGTTCAACAAACAAACGTCATTTTGTTAGATACACGTCAAATTTCCAGTAATAATGTATGTGTTCAGTATGTTTCAGAAATACGTTTATCATTACTTTTTCAATTCATAATAATGGAAAGTAAAAGCTTTAAAAAACCGCACTTTTGAATGTATAATCACAGGTTTCTCATTTTTGAACATTACCAAAGAGAAAATTTTAACTTTATATATTATTACCTGCATTACATTTGTTTATGTACTGTAGGATCCATTCCAAATTCTTTATGTCGTGAAATTTTATGCCAATTTTTGATAATAGTATTGACAAAACACTCGAACCACGCCCAAATTGTCTATAAATGTTCTTTACTAATACAAATACTGTTAACGCAACATATTTCGCTGATCGAAATGTCGATTGCGCCACCGGGATCCTGCTGCCCTATTAGCTGATGCTCGACACAGATTGAATCGTACAGCTACTGTATCTGCTTTACTGAGGTGCGCTTCAGCAAACACTTTTGCCCTTGATCTTTGAATGTGGAATGGAGCTGACTGTCGTTGATGACATTTGTAAAAATGAGCCCAGATTACGATGCTATCATTAAGCGATTCATGAAGGTTGATTCATGGAAAGTGATTCACTTTCCAACAATCTTCACCTCCTCCATTCCGCTACGTCTCCCTCTTTTCTTTCTCATTCCTTTCCGTTGCCTCGTCCCTCCCCATAAATGATATCCATCACTGTACTTTAAAAGAATGTTCCAAAGAGAACAGGGATCGCGCTCGATCATCTGTTGAAAATTTTCATACCTGTTTTTAGTTGAATTGAGAACGCTCAACCATGCCGGGTTGGGATAAATTCTACTACGATCCTTCCTACCGTTATCGGCTAGAGATACATACGTTCTTTATCGATACTCATAATTCTCATCATAATAATCTTTACTGATGACAGACTTTAAAACTAGAGAACCTGATACTTTTATATTAACCGAATGCTTCAAACGAATTGATGTCGCTTCTTTGCCTAAATTCTGTAGATCTCCTGTCTTGGTATAACGCTTGTTTGATCACCGCTCTGAGCTAAAATTACGCATTTGTCATTGTAAGTGTGCGCTGTGGATCACAAATTTAGCTGCTCTACAAAGGGATGTAGCAATACAGAAAATTAATAAGGCAACTAGTTATCGTTACGTTGGAGAGTTAACCAAGATAAACAGACGATTAGTGAGCTGCTTGTTGATGTAAAAAAGGCCTGATGGTTGTTCTGCAAGTTATGTGATAGTGCTATGCAAAAACTGCATTAAATTATTATTATTATTATTATTATTATTATTATTACTATTGTTATTATTGTTGTTATTGTTATTATTATTATTTAATAATTTAATAAATCTTTTCCATCTTTTATCAAAAATTACTATTATGTGGTCATGCTTTCTTTGAATTATCATATAAGTAAATCAAGTTATTCTACTGTAATTAAGTAGTTAAATTAATCGAAGGTGTCATTCTGCTTACATTTATGCAATATGCATGTAATATGTGAAACTTTATGTAAGTTAACACTTTTAAAATAATTTTCGTAATTGCATTCGATGGTGTAATTTCTAAGAATTCATTAAAAGCAAATTTACTTTCTTGTTTAATTATTAGTAAGTATAATGAAATTGGCATATGTGTATGAGGGTTGGAGAAAGTTTGCATAGAAGTGTAGTAAAGTATGTTTGATTTGGAAGTGAAATGCAAATTTTAAGATTTGCAAATTGTTTGCTGAGAAACAATATGTAAATTTATTGGTTAGCTATTACTAATGTTTATTAGTAATGGATTTCAAAAGCTTTTTAAATATTCATTTTCTGGCACTTCGCTTTTTCTTTACAAATAGTAAACATTTTCAAAACTACAACGAATTATAAAATCGTTTCTTCTTAAATGCGAATTATATTGTGCAAATTAGACGTACATATATTTTCGATAATGTGCAATCGTTGATTAGATGCGAAATTGACTAAGACATCTTGCTAGCAAATGCGATATTTATGGAAGAAGAAAAATGATCTTGCAACAACTTTTTAATTAAAACATCTTAACCTGAAACTCTTAATTTTGAATAGAAAGAAAGGAAATTGCTTAAATAATAATTTCAATATGGAAGGTTTCTGTAATGCATAAACAAAAATCACGAACAATTATTTTTAGATGAGCACGCTGTTCTTCCGAAAAAATAAAATCCTAATATATCTGCTGTTGTATTATCATTATTGAATTAATTGTATTATCATTATTATGCATATTATTGAAATCAAATTTTGATGGTCACAATATTTTTTGATTAACAGTACTTCGAGAAATGCACCATTAGGAAGATTGAAAATGTTTTCACAAACTTTTGCACAATATTTTTGATTGCAATCAATAAATGAATATGAACTTGTGTAAGATGCAAAATCTGAGTGGGCGAAATCCATTAATTTTTTAATAAATAGCCTCTGTGTTTTGTCAGTGCCTACATTATAATATAACGATACTACCGATTCTACACTTTCTAACGCGACAACCGTGATGCACAATCTTCAGTAATTTAGACTGCATATGCATTACATTAAAGTATCAATTCATTATGCTGATGTTTTTGGTAAATGTTATGTTATGTCATTTCTGTATTTTTTGCAATCACTTCCCTTCTGTTCAAAAAGCTCCATCGAAACCTGATTGAGTCGTTAATTAAACAATCAATGTTTTGAAATTAATAAATTAATTTCGCTGAACATGATGGTATTCATTGCAAAGCATTATTATCGTGCTGACTATTACTACATTGGTAGGCAGCGGTCATTCACTAACAGTTGACTGTGGCTTAATTTACAAATGATTAACGCTGTTATTCAGCTTCATTTACGGAAGACGGTTCTTTATACTTTTTTGAGTTACATCATAATATTATATGAGATAGATAATGACTTTTATATGTAACGTATTGAGGATTTTGCTGTTGTTCAGCAATTATTATAATCTTTGGTGCTAGCTCATTACATTGTCTTAAGTTTTAAAAGAATATGTGCATTTCTAGGTCAGCAGACTAACTTTATGCTAATGTGATGGTGAACATTGCCGATGGCATTCTGCAGCGGGCAATTTCTGCCATTCAAACCCGGAAGTGATTTTCTATATATAAATTTCTGTTTATTGAGAGAACTCTATTATTATATAAATATTCGTTGGCGAAGACCGCTCTAATTACTGCATTGCGCTAAACCACGAACATCAGTTGAAAAATTACGGCTCTGCGTTTGCTTTATACCTCCTCAATGACACGCCTGCTGACAGGTATGAATTTTTACATATTTGCTGTTTTTTGTAACATGAGGTAACATACTTGGCCAGTTGTTTAATGGAAATGTCTGTCACCAGGATGCTGCAATTCCAACCTTAGATGCTCGACACTGATCAACCTGTGCACAGGATTGTTTGAGCTTGACTTAGGAAAGCTGCTGTTAGTTAGAGAACGCCCTTTTAGCTACCACTCTTGAAACTGTCAAAATGGCACTAAAGCTCCCTTCATGCTTGAAAATGACTCTTAATAGATCCTGTGATGCCATTATATTGCCAATAACACTGAGTTATATCCTTGTTTCCTATCATTGAGAAAATAACTCCATCTCCACCAACGCTGGCAATATTTATAAATGAAGTACTTGTGTGAAGGTAAGCGATTCACTTTCTAACAACATTTACATCCTCCAACCTGCAACGTCTCCCTTCCTTCCCCCCTTACTATCNTTTCCATTAAACAACTGGCTGAGTATGTTACCTCATGTTACAAAAAAACTGCAAATATGTATAAATTCATACCTGTCAGCAGGCCTGTCATTGAGGAGGTATAAAGCAAACGCAGAGCCGTAATTTTTCAACTGATGTTCGTGGTTTAGCGCAATGCAGTAATTAGAGCGGTCTTCGCCAACGAATATTTATATAATAATAGAGTTCTCTCAATAAACAGAAATTTATATATAGAAAATCACTTCCGGGTTTGAATGGCAGAAATTGCCCGCTGCAGAATGCCATCGGCAATGTTCACCATCACATTAGCATAAAGTTAGTCTGCTGACCTAGAAATGCACATATTCTTTGAAAACGTAAGACAATGTAATGAGCTAGCACCAAAGATTATGGAAATTGCTGAACAAAAACAAAATCCTCAATACGTTACAGATGAAAGTTTTTATCCATCTCAAAAAATATTATGCGTATCTCATAGAAGCATAAAAAAACTGCTTACGTAAATGAAGCTGAACATCAACTTTAATCTCATTTAAATTAACCAACAATCAAATATAATTGAATGATCGCTGCATATGCATGCAATACTAGTGAGCAGGATAATAATACTTTGCAATGAATACCATATTCAGCATAATTAATTTCGAAGAAGTGATTGTTTAATTAACGTTTCAACCAGGTTTTCATCGACTTCTTTGAACAATAGGAAAATGAATGCAAAAAATAGAATAATGACATAACATAACATTTACTGAAAACTTCAGCATAATCAATTGATACTTCAATGTAATGCACTGGCTGTTTAAATTACTAAAAATCACGGTTGTCGCGATAGAACCGGTGTATGCGGCATTATTGTTATATTATAATATAGGCAGCGACAAAATGCAGAGGCTATTTATTTAAAATTTATGGATTTTGGCCACTCAAACTTAGCATCGTACACTGATTCACATTCATTTATTGTTTCCAATCAAAAACATTGTGCAAAACTTTCTCAATGTTCCAAAAATAGCTAAGGCTATGGCAGTTAAAAAATTGAATGGAAGAAGAAAAATCATTTTCATTGAAATGATTTGAATCAGTTACAGAAATTTATAAGATATGTTGACACCTGACGACACAATTCCTGCTAGTGAACTATGTATATGAATCACAACATCAACCTGCGGTGGAATATGAGCAGCTTACCGTCTCTACTCACGATTGCATTAAAATACTTATTTTGATATTTCATTCTCAGTAATGATTTGTTAATACTATATTCATTTCGTTTTTATAAAGTTAAATATATTAATAAACTGCTGTTAAACGTTAACATGAAATTTCACACAAAATAGGTTTACTCTTAGTAATGCATAACTTAATAATGTTGCGAAATTATAAATTCAATATCAATTTTCAGGAATATTTTGATATCATTCAATAAAAAACTGTAACTTACAAAAATAGTCAACTTCCCATCATTTGGAGATACGTTTTTTGAAGAGCTGCAAAAAGTGATTGACCATTTTGAATATGAAAGATGATGCTTGTCTGACTTCCTTTGAAGGCGTCTTTAACATCAGTCTATAAATATTTTAAATCACCTTCACAACAAAATTCAATTCATAAATTGATGTAAAATCAAAGTGTACGCAACATGCACATCGATGAGCTATATTTTATGATTAATATTTGATTTTCTTTCCGCAAATAAAAATTTGCATAATACTTCTGCTAAACAACTAGGTCGCCTACTTCTATTATGCTCTGCAAACGGTCAACGCAACCATCGTTGATGCAAAATCACACAAACAGCAATATATGAGGTACAACTTTACAATATTAACTACAATATTGCTTTGCACATCTAGACACCATTGGATAGCCCAAATAAAGTGAATTAAATAAAGTTATTATTTTAGTTTTAAAGCGGAAGTTAGGTCAAATTATTTCATCACTGTTAGGCGTGTCTCGTTAACATGCAAATTTCCATGCGTTGCCTTACCGTTTGTTTGCTTAGCAACTATAGCTCGCTACAAGCGTCGGCTTCTAATATATATAAAAATTCCTTTCATATGCTTATTTTTTAGCAATCCAATGATATCTACTAATGAGGAATAACGTAATTGTTATTATTGTAAAGTTGTATCACGTATATTGCTTTTAGTGTGATTTTTGATAAAGAGTCGTGAAAATTTTTGTTTGCTTAACGTAATGAAAAGCATGCACAGTAAGACTTGTTTACCAGAAAATGTATGCAAATTTTTGTTCGACTGCTATACATACGCTTACGTGGCTTCAGGTTCAATGGTTGTTGGCGTGCGGTGTTCCGGAAAAGTGCGGTGACGTGGAATTGCCAAATTGAATCTATTAATTGAATCCTAATTAGGATGAATGACGTTAGTCGAAACTAAAGATTTATTTAAAGCATTGTTCATCAGTTTTTATAGAAAATTTAAAATCAATTAGGATGCTAAAAAAGCAATGCAAATGAAAAATAAGTCGTAAATCATTTTAATTGGAACTCGAAACAACAGATTCATAGTAAGCATTTTTTATTGAAAACTAAGCAGAAATAACTAACACATAAACAGTTAGAAATTGTAAACATGAGTTGCAATGATACCAAAAGTATGCAAATTTATGATGGTTCATCAAAATGTACAGTAATCTTGCGTGTAATGTATGTCAGCAATTTCATCATTCATGAGGCATCGAGAACAGAGTCCCAAATGGTGATAACTTTCAGCCATGACACAACCCTGCCATTTGGTTTGGGCCACGTCTAAGCGGTTCGCAGTTTTTGAACCGCCGATGGTGGATCAGAGTGTACGATCCACCGTGGGTCGAAATCTCAAATCAGGACGGCAAGCACGGGGCTTCGACGTTCAAAAGCCTGAAGTCCAAGTAAGGGGATAGTGGACAACGGAGACGGAACGGTCGAGCCGTACGAGTAGCCACCGCAATCCAAAACCTTTTTAGAAAGAAAAAACGTGCTAAAGCATCTGAAAAAAACAAAAGATGTATCAAATGAACACGCAACCTACCCTCCTTGCAATAAAGTTCACGAAATCTACCCGACTCGCGGTGTCAGGAGAGGAGAGGCAAACTGCCCCTGCCCTAAACTTTGGGGCTTAACGTAAAACACCCCTACCTTAAAAAACAAGGGAAAATGAAAATAACCTCCTCCACTAAATTGGGCATGCAGAACGCAACTCCCTTCACCTGAGCTGCGGAAAAACACTAGGTTTTTACGCTTCCAAGGGGGCGAAACAACAAAGTCTCACCCGCCTCTTCAGCGCGGAAAGCCTAGGCTTTGCAATATAAAAAGCCTAGCCTTTCCGCGCTCCAGGGTCGGGGAGCATGCGCTCCACCTGCCCAAAGAGCAAGGGAGATATATATATATAGTAAAAAATAATTACTACTTAAAATTACAAAAAAATTAAAAAAATATACACTATAATAAATTTAAATATATTTTTAAATTAAGAAATAAAGTACAATAAATAAAGCTATCCTTGTGAAGCGTTTAGTTTCTTCATGCAGTTGAATAAGATTTAGCTCATTTCAGTTTGCTGAAACAAAATATAGCAATAAATATTGGATAAAATTACAATTGATGTGTTTTTAGTTGAAATTTGGCATCATTTCAACAGCTGCCAATAGTTGTTATGGGATTGATTATAGAACGTTTGCTTTATTACTGCTTGGCGCGACAAAAGCTATCATTTGTTCGGCTAGTTGTCTAACCCAAAGCAGACCGTGTGTGCTGCGGTTGGTGCTTTTCGAAGTTCAAAACTCAGCCTGATTGATTGCCAGCGGATGGATGGATCTTAGCATGCTTGCAAGTTGGAACGGCCAAAAAATCGACATGATCGCTTCCATCTTGCCCTGATCTGTTAATGACCAATGATCACGCGTCAGTGTTGGATCTAGCCGTGATTCGGTTCCAAGCTTGTGTCAATAATTGGTTGCTTAATGAACCCAAGCAGTGCTAGCCTTAATCCGCTTACAGGCCGGACGTAACTTCGATGACCACTGGCCAAAGCATCAATAATAGCAACAATGCAAGCGACCAGTCGTCCACAGGCGCATCTGCCGCCTAATCCAAACCAACTTGATCAATCTGCAATATAAAAAGCAGTCACCGTTGATGATCATTTCATGGTAAGCGATTCCATATTTTTTTTTATAAAGCATTTTTTCACATTTATAATTTTCTTTCCAAATTTTCATTCAGAATCTACCTAAATAAATATCTTCAGTATTTTTAATGCAATGTTCTGTTATACATATATAAAACTTGTTCGTAAACAAACGCAAAATATTCTTGCGTTTTTTATTTGTCATTATTTTCCTTTATTTCTACTTGAATGCGTGTATTGTTATTGGTAGTTATCTTTTTGTAAATCTATTAAAGATGGAAAAAAAATTTTCATACAACACTTAACTATATTGTTAAATATGAAAATGATTATGGTGCATTATTTCTAAATAATAATATAATTATATTATCAAAGATAATATGTGATCTATAAATAAAAATAACAGAAAATTCCCTCGTTAATGTGAAAATTATTGCAATTGAATAATTTCATGTTTGATAATAAAGATATGTATATGATAATAAAATGAGAGTTTAACAGTTCTGTTTAAACAGAAAATGTTTCAAATAAAAATTCATAACCCCAAGGCATAAAGAGTGGTAATCGATGCTTGCCTTAAATGGTTCCATTTTTGAATAAGCAGCTGGAATTGTCCTCTCTCTCTTTCTCTCTGTCTCTCTTTCTCTTCGTCTTTGCTTAATAGAATCGGCTGATGATAGACCATAGAAATTGCTCAGCCGCAAACGTTGTTGAAATCGATTGTCAGAAGGCGCTCATTTATTACAAGAGTTGTTTGCTTAGTTCACTTTGCTGCCATTTCGAGCTTTCACTAGCTTGTCAATTGAGCTTGTCATGCAATTTTTGGGTCGATTAAAACTAAAAATTTCAATATACATTCTACTTCTTCTACAATGCAAGTGAAATAACAAGTAATTATTTATTTTTTTTAGCAAATTTTTCATTTGCCCTTTTCAATATAAGAAAACCAAAAATTATATGGTATTCGAATTTCATCTTTTATTTATATGTAAAACTATTTAAAATTCAATTAAAAATTGATATATTGATTTCGCAGTTGTTTGTATATAAGTTTTGAGAATTGGTATAGAAAATTCGAGTATTCGAAAGCAATTTTCTCATATGTTTTCCAGTTAATAATCGGTTGAGATTAATTTACTTGTTTCAATCTTATCAATCAATGCAATGCAATGCAGGTTGTAGTGTAATGCAAGGAAAAAAAACATGCACAATTAATCAATGCAAAAAGATGCTGGTATTGTTAATAATCTTGGTTTAGAATTGGAATTTGAAACTTATTTTTCTCAGGACATCTGCTTCCGTTGTGTGCAAAAAAAAGCTTGCCGAAGCGTAGAAATGCGCAAAAGGAAATACTAAGCAAATGTATGCTTTTTTTGAAAGATGATTTTATCGGATCAAAAGATTTCAGGTCCATTCTGAATGGTTAAGCAAAGTCAAAACAATATACTAGGGATTTTGTTGGTCAGATTAAGTCAATTAACGATTCTATACTGATCTCATCGAGTGTAAAAAATCGGATCAAAAGCTTAAACAGGAATGAACAAGCAAGCTGACCTGCCGCCGACCTGTGCTTTAAATGGATAGGAAAAAAACTGAAGATTCGAACGTGAGCCTGTTGGCTGCCACGTTATCCACGACAGCTGCAAGCGAACGGATTAACTATTGACCCTGCTGAGCTATTTATTCACATTTCCATCTACAAGCATGTTGGTGGCACGCATTGTAGAACAATTTCAACCATGGAGTCCTGTCTTGCATTGAAGCTTCAGGTCAGAGGTGTGAATTCCAGCAGAGAAAGATGACTATTTGAACAGTTGGATATCCGCATATGCGTGCAATAGTAATTGACAAGGTAGTAGCTGATTGTATCTAATGACTCCCTGCTAATTTAATGACTCTGTTGTCAGTGTTTGCACGCTTTTGCATCAGAAAATGAAAGGAGATGGATCAAGGTCGGATAGAAATGACAATTTCATTGCGTATGATAAATAGCTAAATGCAATTGCACTTGTCTGTCTGTCTGTGTCTGACTGGCAACACGTTTAAACCAAAAGCATTTTTGCAACGACCTTGCTGCTTTCGAGTGGTACTTTGTAGAACATTGTCCTGACAGCTTATTTTTATACATTCTGTCATATGATTATTGCTGAAAAATTAATATTTCTTTTTCTTTTCTCAATTATGCTTTTACTATTATTTACTTTGCTTGTTGGGAATGTTGAGCTGAGAAATAGGTCGTCGTGGTCAGAATGTGGTAGATATTCAATTAGTTAATTAAGCGTTATCATTGGAGAGTGGGGTTTGACAAAGCTGAAAAAGAATTGGGTTAATTTCAAATGCTCAGGAACAGTGAAACCTGTCTTCACACTTTCTTACATTGGAACGCGTTTATTGGAAATGGCAGAATCGATGGAATGGAAATTAGTCATTAGTTGGTTCAGAGGAACAGACTTTGCGTGTAACACAAATTCGAAATGCAGAAAATGCACTTCGTTGACGTACTGAAAATTGTAAGTAAACTGCTTTTCCTACAGCATTTGAAATAAATAAATAAATAAATAAATAAATAAAAATCAATTAATTACAATTTCAAATTGTTCCATCTATTGAACATTAACTAGTTGGTAAATTGTCTGTTTCGTAATAAAGTTGTTGCTCTGCTAAATTATGTTCAATGATACAACTATCAGTAATGTTCAATTATTGATTGAGAAATAATAAAATTTGATAACTTTACATATAATATTCTTACTTTCTTATTGCGAATGGTACTTTTTGTTCTCATTCATTCTTCCAATTGTTTCACTTTCCAAATACTGTCAGACGATAATGGAACTTTCAATTTTTGCAACTGCATTTTTGCATCATCAAAATCTGCAAAAAATAAAATTATAATAAATATTTATTGTAAGGTCAAAAGTATATGGTTAATTTCTGAATTGCTCACTTCCTGCCCATAAATGCAATGAATGATGTAGTTGAATATTGTCCCTTTTATTCTTTTTATGGGATGTTAGCAGTGGTTAAAATTGTCGACCCTGACTGTATGGTCAGGGCCAGAGAATTGTTTTACAATCTTTCTCTTTGGTAATTTCTTTTATTATTCACTTTTGCTAGATGCACAGTCGACCTTGTCGGCAAGCTTTTGAAGTTTGCATATATTGTTTGTTTGATGATTTGCACTTTAAATTAAAAATTCAGCTTTAAAACACAATTTCAATTTGATGTTAATGAGGATGAGGATGATGCACCTGGTCTGAAAAGGTCAATTATTGATTGTTTTCAAAGAAGGCAATATAATAAAATGTTTTGCTTTGCAGGTGAAGCGAGAAATAATAAAGCATATTATTATTATTATTATTATTATTAAGTGACGTTGTAAACATGACGCTTTTGCAATGATAATTAGCTCAATTGGTGCACTGCACTGCGCACTTCTGATTGAATAAGTGTTTCATGAAAATTTGATGAAAATGTTGATTAAGTGGATCAGTGTTTGGGGGGCTTTGTTGATCGGTAGGGGCATTTAAATTTTTCAAACAATCCCAATTCGATCAGGTGACAATTTAAATTTTGCCCATCTGCTGCTTGCTGTTGCTGCACACGAAATCCGTATGACAGTTACGACAACATCTGCACAACGGACAACATCCGAACAATAATTCTCCAATTCTGCCAATTGTCGTCTGATCGTGGGAAATGGTACAAATTCTACCAAACATGGCTTTTCAAGCGGTTCCCTTTGACAAGGCCATGTCTATGAATCATCTCTGCCGGCTTGTAGGACGGGATTCAGAGGTGATCAATATCATATCAGTAGCTCGACCTGTTTTTGTAGATTTTAATCAACTATTTTTGCCGGTCGGTCGTCACCCTTCTGTTTTTGAGAGGGGCAATTCTTGAAATTAAGACAACAATTTATCGATTCATAATTGTCATCAGTTTCAATAAAGCTGAAATATTAAAATTAATAATTTGTTATAACTTCACAGCATGCTATTTTAGTGAAAAAAAAGTAGTTCAAAATAGTATCCATATTGGCTTAAAATTGTTATTTAAACTTATCTAGCATGATAATAATAATAATAATAAGCAGATTTTCAATATTTCCAAAATTAAAAAATAACACATTTATAATCATGTTGTTCAATTAATTGTTCTGAATTTTCACCATCATCATTGCAGTCATTTCAAAGTACATAGCATTCAATCAGAATTTTAATCATTTTTGACATTAATCCATCTACATTTTACTTGATGAATGTATGTTGAACAAGAACAGACAAAAAATTACAATTTCCCGTTATGACAACAGTCTAGCTATGTCAATCAGAGGCCTGTTCAAATATTAAATTCAAATTTTTCCTTCTTTCTCCTACAAAATCATTTTTCATCTAAATACTACATCTTTCGCTACGTCAACTGTATAATTCAAAAATTTTCATCCGCCAACTTTGCATTGTACATCACTTGAAAATGTTCCCTTTTTCGTTTTAACTAAGGCAAAAATGTTTAAGAATTGCCAGGTAAGAAATGAATGAATGAAAATTGACTCTACTGCCACTTCAGTTAAATATTCAATCATTTCGTTTCAATTTTGATGCCTAATTTCCACCTAGTTTGATTGAATATTTTTTCCTTGTTTCTTGAAATTTAACTATTCACAGAAGATTGAAATTGAAAATTGCATGCAATATAAAAGCATTCATTACTAGTGTTGTACACCTAGAGCGAGAAAATTTTTCTTTCAAAACTGGTTGATGTTGCTTAAAAAATACGACAACTGCTTTTAATATTTGTCTGCACTATTCTTCTACTAAGTGCACAGTGAAGAAGAGAGAATAAAGGCCGCTGCGGTAAAAATGATCAGTTGAGCTTAACTGCTTTCACTGGTGCCAATTGTAATCACGCATTGCTCTTCTTCCTTTGCTTCATTCACCCTTTTCATCCTCGCATACACACAGACATATATGTTTGATGTCATATTTTTTGATCTGTGAAGCTCAATTGGCTTAACACAGAGAGATGCTTTGTTAGCTAGTCAGGTCAACGATCATTCCCAACAGAATTACGCCGCAACGCCCATATGGCTCCCTATGAACCAATAAGATTCTTTGATCAAATTTTCTTCACCTTTCATTTAAATAGTGCAGCTGCGTATCCGAGGCGCACCTTATGGGAAAAAGCCTCAAAGAAAGTGTTCACCAGACACACTTGCTTCGCATGTTGAAATTTTCAAGTATGCTATGATGTTATTGTGCGTACGACTGAGGTCGCTATTCATTAACAATAGCAAAAGCTTCACTGAAAGATGCGGTCAAGTCAGTTGGAGTTCCACTCTGTTCATGGCCAGTGCATTGATTGTTACTGCTGTCTCAGACAGCTTGTCCAGCTTAAAATATGTCAACAAGCCACTCGTGGATATGGAAAAAATAGTAAGCACGTCTTCCTATTCATGCATAAAAAGCTGCAACATTGTAATAAAAAGAAATGAAAATTCATTTTTGATAAATGACTATTGCAAGAGGCTGGACTGTGGTATATTTGAAGAATACAGTTTATTCTCATTCGGCTTAGTCATTTATGGCCATAAATTGGTCTATTTGAACTCGCTAATTGACCTCAGTTGTCGTCAGTGATGACAGCACGTTTGCGCTGCTTTTCTATGCCTGCATTATAGAATAGAATCACATTTTTGATGGACTAATCGTGCCAAGTGACCGGCCTGGTCATAAAATTGCCGACCCGGTCAAAAAGATCCGAATAGCTGATATTGTGAACTATACTAGGGTTTGGTTTGATTTATCGATTACATTCATCTGAGTTGCTACTCTGTTTTCTTTTTCATTACTTCCTCCCTCCTTCTCCGCTCTCTCATTCTCTCTTTCTCTCTATCGTTCGCTCTTTTATTTATTAATGTTCATATTTGTTTATTTGTTGTTGATTATTTTAATTTTAGCATTGCTGGATGATTGACGGTAAACGGGATGCACATTGAAGAGTTGAAGTGGATGCAATCGTTCGATGCCGTTCCATTGTGGTTGATGATGAAAACAGACGAAGACACTGTTGAAGCATGCCCATGCATTCCAGAACCGCCTGCTTTTCTCTTAAACGCCCCACCAGTGCCATTTGATTTAATTGAAGATTTGAATTCAAATTCTGAAAATTCATTTGTTTGTGATCTTTGGAAAACACCTTCGGATTTACAAGCATCAGCCGGTGGTGATGATTCGGTAGATACTGAGGCTCAACGTCCTTTTGAACCGGTGTTTTTCATCGCTGCTGCCTGTATCGTTGGTTCACTGGTGCTCATCTGTGCGTTGACATTTCTTTCAGCTATTTACAAGTAAGTCGTTGTTTGGATTTTCAATTCAATAATGCAACTTATAAAATTTTAAACTTAGCAGTGCGAAGAAATTGCATTAACAAAAAAAAAACTCTACTAAAATTGATTAAGGAAAAGTAAGAATACTATTATTCATTCTATTACGAAAATGATTACAGTCATTAATGTAACTTAAACTTCTTGGAGAAGTAATAAAAACTAGCAGTAATAATAATAAAAGCAAAAGTACTCACAGGGGAAATGTAAAATCTGTTTAAAACACATAACATATTTTTGAACTTTATGGCAGTAATTGTGGAGAAAATTGCGCTATTAATGGAGCAATAGTAGCTCATTGACAGTAGGAACAAATAAATCGGCTGGAAATGGACCATTCTTTAATGACACGTGTTGTCTTTTTTATGCAAAATAACATAATCGATAAGAAGCAAACCTTTGAAAAAAAAACAATCGAGAAAAGCGAAATTGCCTCTGATTGATTTGTTTTCTATTTCCTTTAGACGAAACAAAGCATTTCGTGGACCTGTGATTCATAATTCAGATCGTTGTGTTGATAATAATAATAATAGTAATAACAATAAATCAAGCCCAGTCACTTCAAGTTTGCCAGAATCATCAACCAGATCTGACTGGTCTTATTATTCAATTAGACCAATTTTAAAACGATCCACACAAAATTCATCTGAGGTAAGTCATTGTATCAAAATAACATTTTTAAATGAAAGCTTTACATAGCTGGATTTTTTTCAGCAAAAACGAGGTAAAAATGGCATGAAACCAGCAAATGCAGCAGATTTATGGTTCGAGCCTAGCGATGTTGATTCAATAGCCCAAGGCTACAGCAGTGCAGTTTATGATGAGATTGGATCAAATTATTACAAAGCTGATGGAATTGATACTTATGGAAAACGGAACCCTGTGTCAATACATCCACCGTACCCTTCAAACAGTGGAGATGTTTCTCCTTGTTATTATGGTTCTCATCTGATTCCATCAGTTCCCCCTCCAATGTTAACCGTCAATTATCCAAACAAATCATATATTGCTTGCTTACCAATTCATGGAAACTATGCTTTCAAACAACCATCATCGCCTGCTGGTCACTTGGTACATTCTGGTAGAAGTCCTCGAATAATTCATGACGCTGCTCCGGCTACCATTAGTGAAGGCCCTTGGCTGTAACGAACAATGACAAAAATAAGTAAAATGAATGTTCAATTAATTGTACATGTTTTTATAAATATAAAATTTTGTGATAAGATCGAATTGTTTGTTTTGAATGATTTGAATTTGAAATTTTGCATATAATCACAATGCAAACAAATTTTCAGCACCATTAACATTATTGATTGAACGTTTAGCACAGTAAGAACAAGCGCTTTGAAAGACAAACTTTAAAGTGTCGCTAATGATATTGAAGTAGGCATGAAAGTAGAGAGATGACAGAACTGCCTGGAACATGTTCGATTTTGTTGAAAACGTTTTCCGGCCATTTGTTCATTGCCGGATATGAGGTGAATTGCCTAATCAGGACCCGACGAAAGTAATGAATTCAGGCTTCAGCTGAACAAATATGATGTTAATATTTTTGGAAAAGAACTGCAATTTTCCACAGTACACTGATTATTCAGCTTCTTATTCAACAGTATCAACAGCAGTCATCAATTGATAGAATAAGCATTCTTCAATGTTTTGGAGAATGTTTATGGATAAATTACGACAAAACACAGAATATTATTCAATTTAAAACTAAAGTGATTAACCCAAAAATAAGTGAATACGTTTTAAATAAAATTTTTTAATTTTGAAACGCTTCTGACGACTCTACTGCTACTTGCTAGATAGATGATTATCATGATTTCAAGCTCTAATCAGCGATTGAACTTAAATAGAAAATTTATCATTCTCATAATAAAATTAGTAAATGTAAAACAGTATTGAAATCATTAAATTAAAAAAAAACTCTCAGAAACCAAGCTGCAGATGAACAATTATACCACATATATATGTATATTGCAAACTGTATGTTAAAAACATATAAATACATTCCTTTCTGAAATATGTTAAAATAAAATTATTCACTCTTTGTTTTTAGCAGTAATCGGTTTTAAAAGTATTCAGGTAATAAAATTAATTAATTCAAAAAATGATTATTCAAACATATCAATCTTCTTACTGTAGCTACCAAGATTTGCGCAATCATATTTTGCTACCTTAGATAAGTGTCCTTGTATATTAATATAATTTTTTTAAAGCGTTTTTTGTTTTATTATACGATATTTTCAAAATTATTATTAATAATCAACTAATTGAGATGGGTAAAGCTATTAATTACACTGGTTACAATTAATCGTGGTATTTTATAAAATTTTTAAATTAATCGCATTTTCATTACAAAGCTTTGTTTTTGTAAACATAAGGTAACAAAAACAGAAGTTAATAAACGTCTGAAATAATTAACATTTCTAATTTTCTTTACACTGATATAATAATAAATTCCTGTACTGTATCAGTGAAGAAATATAAAACAAAGTGAAATCTGTTTTTAATGCATGATATTTTCAGGTATTTAGCTATTCACAAATTCAAATGGCTCATATGAATTCACAACGTTCTTCCTTATCAGATTATAGCTTCATGACAGCAAAAAAGTGTTTTGAACATTACTATAGCAGTAGTTTAACCATTCTGCAAGAGAAATACAACGCGTATAAAGCACTGCCAGAAAAGCATAAGGCTTTGATACCAACATTTCTTGAACATATTGCACGCATCCGGGAAATAACAACAATAAATATGCAATTTTTTACCCAAATATATACGACAGGTATACACATGGTTGAAGAAGAATCACGCAAAAATACACTGTTCGCTGGAAATGTCACACCTATGACATGTGAGTTTGTTGTGGGGAAAACTCAGCAAATTTTACATGATGTAATCCGTGAATGGTCTGCAGTTGGAATAAGTGAACGGAAAAGTGTATATGGGCCAATTTTAGCTTATATGGAAGACTTGAAGAAATTGACTACTCCAGAATCAGTTAACATTTTGATACCTAGCGCTGGATTAGGACGCTTAGTTTGGGAGTTGGCCAAGCTAGGATATCGCTGCGAAGCTTGTGAAAGTTCAGCTGCACACGTTCTCACTACAAATTTTATAATCAATCACTCAGACTCGAACAATCCCGTCACAATATATCCTTGGATTAATAAGTGGACAAATCATCGAAATTGTGCCGAGCAGATTCAATCTGTTACAGTTCCTGATGTCAGTCCTGATTTAATCAGAAGTAGAAAACACTGTAATTTGGTTGCTGGAGACTTTTTAAATTTATACGCTGATGAACACGAAACTTATGATATTATCTGTACGGTGCGTTATATCAATCATCCTAAGAACATCCGAGATTACGTTGAAAAAGTCTACGATTTGCTGAAACCAGGTGCAGTGTGGATTAATATGGGGCCCATGCTTTACCGTGATCGAAACGAAGATTCAAACGTTCGTGTACCTCCCTACGAGTTGGTTCGTCTTCATATTCAAGAATTAGGATTTCATTTTGAAAAAGAGCAGTTGGGTATACCAGTTAATATTACTTATTATAATCAAAGTATGCTCAGTTGTACAGAAAAGTATATCTTTTTTGTGTGCCGAAAAGGTATATCAAATCAATCTAACGGTTTCACAGTTTAATTTATTTACAGCCAATTTCACTGTTTTAAGCATCTGTAATAAAATGAATTATTTCTGATTTGTTCGTACAAATATAAACAGATATGTTCTTGCAAAATAAAATTTCACCAAAAAATTTCATTTACGCTTTATCTTCTAAAAGTAGTACTATCACAACAGTTCTGTAGACTCAAATAGCCGTCCGATAAAAATTACCTAAATTTATTGCTGACCATTATATAAATTATTCGAATTTTTAAAACTATAAGTTTTCATATGCTTAAATTTAAAGAAATTTAAGCTCTAACTTCATCTCAGCTGGTTAACAACAATTTTACTTTAAATACAGTGTAAATTGTACTTGCATTTCATACAGTGCGTATTCGTGCATAGTATAACATTTTTATCGATTTATGATTTCGCAATAGAGAACCAACTGCTGAAATTTTCGAAAAAAGTGAAATGGTAAGAATAAATATTTTGAACAATAATATCATTTGAGATTAAAATTCAAAATACTGATATTGTAAATTGTAAGCGATACTTAATGCTTAGTAATTCTAATGATAAAAATTTGAGATTCGATTTATTCTTATTCAAAATCGCGCTGGAAAAACGCGTCTAGCAAAATGGTACATGCACTTTGATGACAATGAAAAACAAAAGCTTATTGAAGAAGTTCACGCTGTTGTCACTGTTAGAGATGCTAAGCACACTAATTTTGTTGAAGTAAGTTTATCAAATTCTGTTTGCACCTAACCAGTTTAACTGATATAGAATTTAGTTTCGAAATTTCAAAATTATCTATCGGCGATATGCTGGCTTGTATTTTTGCATATGCTGCGATATAACTGACAACAATTTATATTACCTGGAAGCAATCCATAACTTTGTCGAAGTGCTTAATGAATATTTCCACAATGTTTGCGAACTTGACCTTGTGTTTAACTTTTACAAAGTGAGCTTTTACAGCAAACTGAATATGACTGTATAATAGTTAATTTGATTAGAGTGGATAAAAATGTTGTTCTATCTTTGTCGTAGGTTTATGCTGTGGTAGATGAAATGTTTTTGGCAGGAGAAATACGAGAAACCAGTCAAACAAAGGTATTAAAGCAACTGATGATGCTAAATTCACTCGAATGATTTTCATGTTAAATTGAAGCATTTTTTCTCATTGAAATTTGTTTCATTTGTGACATTTTGAAATGGAATTTGCTTTTCAAAGTATCAAAAAAAATAATAAAATTCGATGTTAATTTTTTTTCAAAGGAATTTCAGTCATTCGATGCCTTTCTGTTGTTCAAACTGTTCAAATTGTTCATTGAAAGTGAGAAAGTGCACGCATGCTTATGAGCAAAAAATCATTACACAGAATAAAAAATACAAAAAGAAAATTAGCATTGTACTTGAAAACAAAAAATTCATACTATTTAAATTTTATAAACATTACATCTTACTCACAAACTGCAATATACGAATAAAACAAAAAATTCCAAATGCATTGACAGACTGTAAAGATAAGCAAAATGAACAATCTTGCATTACAGTATACTGTAGCAGTTCGATATGCGGAATTGTAATTGTTTACTAGCTTTATGCTGGTGGAATTTGCATCCGCTTAGAATGAGGGTGGTTGATTGGTGTTCTGACTTTTCCTTTTTAGATGAGGGATGTTATTGATCTCACCCATTGCGATGCAGAAGAGAAGAGGAGATCGAATCGTGATCAGAAAAGAAAAGCAAGCGCAGACATCTCATTTGTTGACTTGACGGACGACAACTCAGAAAAGTCTAAACTTGCCTGCTGCAAATGTGAGATGAGCATTCAAAAGTTGCTGAAAGATGGTGCTGTTATTAGCAGTATTCTCTGTGGCCACGTGTTTTGCAGTAATTGTCTGCTTTCAATACCAACGAAACGGAAAAGTGGTTATTGCCCGGTATGTCAAACACGCTTTCGCGAATCAGCCACAATAAAGTTGAACTTGTGAAGTATTCTGTTGAAACTATTTGCTCAAAGTAGCTCGATTAAATGCATCACATTACGTCTTTTAAAATTACGATATTGCTACTTTTTATTGAGTTGAACTTTTTACTGAATAAAGTTGATTACTGCATTTTTGCTTATTTATTGCCCAGAATAATTTCATGAAAATGCCTCCGATTTGTAATGATTGACAACATATTCACAGAAAGAAGACTCTGATTGTAATTAATAATAAGACAGACAACTATCATAAAATAATAGCAAAGATGACGAGAAATTGTAAAGTTCCACGTTCGAGAATGAATGTTATGAAAGAAATTATTTTAAAAAGAATAATTTGAAAATTTGTGCACAAACAATTTCATTCAATCCCACTTTTATAACAGTAAAGTTGAAAAAAAAAATTAATTTTTCTAACAAACGATACCGCTTTGAAATACGTCATTCAGCATAATTCAAACATGCATGCTTCTATTTGTAAAACACTGATTTTTGATTTGATTGTTTGAAGTGTACTTTAAAAATTGTGTTGAATTTCCTTCATATTTATTCCATTGTTTTAAATATTCTTGTAATATGAAAACAATCATCAGCATACCAAGTTTACTACAGTACGCAACACGGCATTAGAAAATCAATCTGCGTTCCGCTAGTAAAATGGTAGGAAAGTTAAATAATCAATGATGCTTTTTTCATCCTTTTTAATATGATACTTTTCAATATTTTTATTTCAGAAATTAATGTTGAAAACTGTAATAAATCAGTTGCTGAGAAAAACCACCTTATTGCAAAGTAAACGATTGACCAGTTACTTAGTTAACAAATTTCGAATGTATGAATGGATGAAGAGCAATGATTCAGTACTTCTCGCCGAATTCAAAAGGGGGAACTTTGCAGTTTGGATGGAGAAACAACCACTAATTCACTCATTGAACAACCATACAGATCAGTACAACTTATTACAAATAAATTATGAATGTGCGTTATTTTTTATAAAAATACTTTTCCCTGTGCTTATCAGTAATCACTGAAACCATGAATAGGTCTAAAGAAAGTTCTGCTTGAATACAAATTAAACTTCGATGTAAAAGATACAGCTCTTTTGGATGTAGTACCAATGCAGTCGACGACAAATGACATTGAAGAAGAGTGGACACCAGTTTTTGCGCTGAACATCCAGCACGCCTCAAGTGTCGTATCCAAAGAAGACTTAGCGCAGGCTTTAGGGGGAGAGTTTCATGATTTTAGGAAAGTATTTTTAGGAACGGATACACGTAACGCAAAACTGCTGACAAAAGTAAGTTACCGAACTATATCTGTGGAAAATGCATAAATATTAAAGTGCTCAACTGTGATGTTTCAGATGAGGAACATCTTTCGTTGGCACAATTCATTTCAGAACTGTCCACGATGCACTGCACGGTTGAACTTTAAAGTTTCAAAAGTGTCTGCAAAGTGTCCAGAATGTAACGCGGTTTATTATCCTCCAGTACGTTAAAAAAATTTCAACATTGCACACTGGCAGTCAGAAATGATTTTGATTATTCCGTAGGTTGCGCCTGTTGCAATTACATTAGTTTCTACTGCTGACATGAAATATGTGTTATTGGTTCGACAAAAACATCATCCAAAGCGTCTGTACACGGCAATTTCTGGATTTTCAGAATTAGGTAATGGACATTGTTTATATTACAACATAAAGCGTAACCAATTTATTAAATGCAGATTTTTTTTTCTAAATAATTTCACTATTTAATTTTTACTATTTCAGTTCTTGAAACCGAAATAAAAAATTTAGTTCAATTCAACTATGAATTTTACAGTATACATGTATTACGGTCTATAATTTTTCAACAATATTGTCTATTGAAATTCTCGAAAATTCCTCAGAAAATAAATTTACTTGTATTTTATGTTTAACAATATTTTTATCTGGGTTAATAAGTTTTCACAATTCCAGAGGTCAAGTGTAAGTTTAATTTGAAAGTATACTTGATTTAAACTTACTTATCAATAAGTCATGAACTGTACAGTAAGACAACCGATATTCATTTCTTTGTTTTTTGTTGGGAAATGAGTGGGGAAGTCATTGATTTAACTGAAGAAAGTAAAGGCAATGCACAAATGAGACCCTCGAGAAAGGAAAATCAACAATCGATGGAAGTCATTGATCTTACGCTGGATTCCTCAAGCTCTAGCTCATCGTGCCCTAACGGAAATGACCTGCAATGTCCAGCTTGTTTCAGCAGCTTTGAAGAGATCCTCAACGAAGGGAATGCAGTACTGACTACACCGTGTGGCCATGTGTTCTGTGCAAGATGCATATACACCGTTTTTTCTGGAAAAAGATCTCTGAAATGTCCTATTTGCCGAAGGAATATTTCGGAGAGCCATATGAGAAAATTGCTTTTCTGTTAAAATTAGCGATTATTTGTTTTACATGTGTCTGAGAAAAAATTTCCGATCGAAACACATTCTGGTGGTTTCTCCCGACGTGAAATCTATGGGTCGATGAGAAGTATCATTGTTTTATTTTATCACGTATGCGTATATGGCACTTCTAGAATTCATGAATTGCACATTGCAGTTCTCTTTTTTACACATGTTTCATTCCTGACAGTTGAAATAAAATATTTTATTTTTTTATTACTCTAAATTCAATTGTTGTATCGTGAAAAGACTCCATGCTTGGTGTGATGATATTGATTGACTGACTTCACGACGTTAATTTTCCACTAATCTTATGCATTTTCTCGTTGGATCACAGGTGAAAGTTCATCTCAGAAATTAGAGGTATGCAAGTCCGCTTTATTGAATTGAATGTAATATTGTAAAAATATGATTGTATTGTTTTACATTTGAAATGATTATCACAGTTTTACTAAGAAAAATCTTTATATTCTTCTGTATGTCGATTTGGATAAGTTTTCAGCGAACTGCTTCATTTTTAATTTCGATTCGTGAAACTGTTTTGAAATAGCATAGTATTATGGATTGTTCATTTTACGAGAAAATATGGAGAATAGCTGGAAAACACCCAGAAGAGACTCATCTTCAAGTTTGAAGCAACTATTAATCATTTTATCAAAATGGGTATATAAAATGAGTAGTAAACCTGAATTTGTAAATAAATAAATATACATAAATAGCTAAATCATCACAGACTATAAAAATGTATTGTTATTTTTCTGACGCTGCTGACTACAATGACTGTTTAAACAAAATCGGAGTTTGTCACAGTCGTCGAATGGATTTTGAACTAAAATACTAAGATACAAGCACAACACTGGACGCTAAATGCTAGTGAAAAACTAAAATGAAAAGTGTTCTTTATTTTCTACATTTATGTGAGAATATGAAAACATTAATAACAGATATTTTTTTAGGTGAATCGCTAGAGGACACCGTTTTACGTGAAATTGCTGAAGAAGTTGGTATTCTCGTGGAAAACTTCCAATACATTGGCATTTCTCAATCATGGCCATTTCCTAACAATTCACTAATGTGCGCATATCTTGCCTATGCTGATCGAAGTCACAGAGTAAGAAATAAATTTTCATATTTCATGTAATAAGCTTAGTTGGACAGGCATTTGTGAGAGGTTGTGTTACTGTTTTTCTTTAACAGTAGCTAATTCTGCTGAACTATTTACTTCACTGAACGCGCTTGTTTGCATTATCAGATAAGCATCGATCGAAAAGAATTGGAAGATGCGCGATGGTTTTCTCGAGAAATGGTCGCCTCTGCATTCGAAAATACACAGAATGTAGAAGAAAATAAAGAAGAAGAAGAAGAAGAAGATGGCCCACTGTTGATTTCATCAAAAGGAACAATTGCTCACGAAATGATAAAGTTTTGGTTATCTCAGAAAGCAGATTAACAAAGCAAGAAAATGTTAATAATATAACTTCTTTATTTTAACTATATATATATATATAT
The DNA here is from genome assembly GCA_001447755.1 of Trichinella papuae. Classification (NCBI taxonomy): domain Eukaryota; kingdom Metazoa; phylum Nematoda; class Enoplea; order Trichinellida; family Trichinellidae; genus Trichinella; species Trichinella papuae. Next base: position 131,187 of record JYDO01000071.1, read on the forward strand.
ATATGATGATGATGATGATGAAATTTTGTTTTATAACTTTCAAGTTGGAGTATTTTAGCGTCATATCTATCCATACATCCATCCATCCATCTATGCAAGGTTAAGGGAATAAAATCAGTTTTTGGAAACGTTTAGTGATGAATTTGTCAATAATTGTTCTTGTTGTTTGGCTTTCAAAATTGCTCGAGCTTCCCATTTCGTAACGTTGAATTGTTCTTGAATTCCAGATATTTCATTTTTATTCTTAATCTCTTGCCTGAAATCAGACAGTTGAACAACACCACCGGTAAACATCGGCTAGCATTAACATCATCAACATACAGTGTTTCTCGGAAGTATTGATCCCGCACTTGTTTGTAAGTTTCATCCAATGATTTGTTGAATATAAATAAAGCAGGATATAATATCACCGCAGTAGAACACAAACTTGAAAACAAAAAGGAGAACAAGTAAATCTCAATTATGGAAAATTGAAAACACATTGCAAATCTACTACTACCCTAGCATTCCACCTATAACACCAGCGGCAAACGATGCTCGTAAGCCCATATTGATACGATACAACGCACCGGCGAGAGCTTGATCAAAAATATATTATCATTATACATTTTTCCTTGTTAACATGTGTGCATATAATAATAATAATAATAATAATAATAATACCTCCACTGAAAACAAAGTGAAACCCTTTCAGTCGATCTTCATAAGCTGCCAAACAAGCAAGAGTGCAACTAAACTGAACGGAAATGAACGAAAGGAAGACAAAATTTCACAAATTTTTTTAAATTACGTATAGGAAAATGTGAAAAATCCAATTCGAAGACCCAAACGAATGCCACTTCTCCAAAAGGAAACCATCAAGTGGGATTGCAATCGACGCTGAAATATGATTGTAACATTTCCAAATTATTGAACAAGAATAATTTCAGGATCAGAAAGACTTTTTGCCAAAAATAAAAAATTTTTTTTGGAAAAGCTAGCTTTGCTGAGTTTACGCATAATTGAAGAAAATGAACACAAGATGATCTCCTATTACATACAACATAGTAGCATGGTGAAAAACAAAATCAGTCATCACAAAATGTAAATCTAGCAAGAAGTTATACGATGAAGCATTGTCAATGTTTGGAAATTATTAACTTTTAAAATAATGCAACCACACCCGGAAACTTTGCATTCACCGCAAAACACAAAATAAATGTTACAGCAATGAACAAACTGTCAAACCATACTAAACCAACTTGAGAAGCTGTAAAATAATGCACGCACAACAAAATTTTGTCACAAGTAAAAAAGGAAGTTGAAAGTGGTATATTTTTGAAATTAATCCACAAAAATTTACGTCACAGCTACACACAAGTCAACAACAAATAACAACATCCCCCCTCTCCCCTGCGAGAAAAAAGGTTTATGCTAATTTGCCATTTACAAGTGTTAAGGTGGGAAAAAAGTGAAACTTCATCGAACACATCACAGAATTCACAAAGTTCATGCAATGCAATGAATGAACAATAATAATAAAGTTGAAAAAAGAAAAAAAAATCATCAAAACTTACTATTGCTTCTCTTTTATTGGCGAACAATGAAAGTGAATGTTGCTCCTTGAAACGTTGATTTGCCAACGGTATTTCTGCAGTTCCGGCCATCACAGTGCCAATGATAAATGTAAATACTGTGCTATTTTTCACTGCCCTCCATTCATAAGAATCAAAGCCATACTCACTGCAATAAATGCACAATTACAGATGAATTACAAAAAAAAGACAAAAACAGCAGAAAAAATATACTTTTTTAAAAAGATAGATTTCAATCTTAGCCAAGCTGTTGGTGCGGATACGAAATGCTCATGCGGTTGTGTTGTAAAATCCACTTCACTATTGTCAGTAGAAGAATTGCTTCCAATTCCAATCATTATTGAAAAAATTAATAGCTTATTCGAGAGTTTTCTTTTCTTTTTTTTTTAAAAATATTCTTTTCAGCTAAATATGAATTCGCTATAAACAGCATAAACATGATCAGCAAAAAAAGTTGATTCATAAATTGAAAGGATGATGCATCCTTTAAAGCAGAATATTTTGTATTGGTAATATTATTAAATTTTATTTTCACAAAAATAAACACAATACAGATTCTATTCGTCCTGGGTATATTTCTTGTTGAATGCCGGTTCTTGGTGTTTCATACAGTGTGGTAGTGGAATGTTTTCGAACGTTCTGTATAATATATCTTGTCCGTTAGGCGTAGGTTCCAACGATGTCATTTCAACAGAATCGCCTAAGCAAGTATTTTGATCAAACAATACGAGTGAGAATATGAAAAAATTTTTTCGACATTTTTCATACCAATTTCTACATCAAAAATAGTAAAACGCTTCTGTTTAACGGTGAAAAGACGTTTCGTTAGACAACCAATATCAATCAAAAACTAAAATTCATAGAAAAAAAAACAATAAAAAATTAAATAGAAATTATATAATATTGTATCAATTTTTTTATACCAATACAATTTCGAAAGTTATACAAGGATAAAAGCCAGGCATGAGTTCTTTCATCAAACTTTCCTCAGACAAGCCTGGAGAACGTAGAATGTGCATGAAAACAACTTCACAGCACCATCTCAGCATTGGCCAGTTCATCTCACCATTCGGCATTACCCACAATCGAGGCATCATGAATAGATGAATTCTTGAAATTGATAAAATCATGATTATAATATCAACACAATTGACATTTAATTTTATTGTCAAATGGCAATTCAATTTATCACCAATTACCTGTAATCATCATTTTCATCACTGTCTATTGGTGTCTGTTCGGTGTCCATAAATGAGTTCTCAGCAGCCTACAGAATAAAAAAAAAGAGAAACTGAAAACTAAAAAAGAAAGCAAACAACAACACAACAACAAACTATAGAAAATACCATCGAGTGAGAATCGTAAAAAGTATGCACACCCCAAGGTTGAATGCACTTTCTGGAAACAAATCTTGGAATATTCAAACCGGCAATTAAAATCATCTTCCGCTTGAGCAACAGTTTCAGTGCTTCCTCATTTTGTGGACATTCTCGTATTAGGGTCTGAAAAAAATTAAATAACAACATATGTTGCTTGGAGTAATTTTTCAAATGACCAAGGTAAAAAAAAAGAATGAGTCATACTTTCGCTTTTGACAATGTAATGCCAGAATATCCGAAATTGGAAATTTTTTCAAACAATTTCATAGCTGCGTCGTTGGCTACAACAAATTCAGTTTCCTCAATTGGAAGCACTTTGTGCAAATTTTCCAAAGCACGTCGTTTGCTGTAACGACACCAACGACCTTGTTCATATGATAATTTCGACTTGTCCCATTGTACGCATATGTCAGAAAAATGTAAACGCAATTCTTGGACTTTTGTATTCAACGAACGCAGATCACAATTTTCCAGTGAAATCATTGGTGATTTGCGCAACGCCAACAAAACAATTCTATTAGTAGTAGTACGTGCATTTGCATCGCTTCCCAACAAATCTGCCAATGACTGTTGAACAGCATCGGTAGTTTTCAAAGATTCCCTGTTTGATTCACTATCATTAGCATCATTAACATCAGCATCATCACAATCCTCGTCTGAAATACATATTGGCATCTTTTCAACACTAGATGAATGGTCATGAATAGTCAACGTCGCCTGTTCACGACGCTTCACAATATCAAACACTATCTAAATATGCAAATTCAATCAAACATTATTATCACTGTGATTGAAGAATATTTTTTCTTCTGTTCAATTCAATTTTGGATCTTTCACCTTTTCTTGACAAGTCAAACCAGCAATAGCTAACAAATGGCCTACTGAATCGGTCATCACATCGTGGTATACTTCGGTATCGGCAAAAAGTTGCTGATGCATTTCAAATGAATCTTTCAATATACTTGAAATGGAATAACTCGGAAACAACTTCCGAAAACTGCAACAAAACAATAAATAACAACATTTCCAATAATTTGAAAATTGTTATTACAAAACCAAACTGCATTTCTGCTATTACCTGTTCGAAAATTCCAAATTGAAATTCATATTTTTCACAAACACTGGATTGTTTTTATATTTGTTTAAACTGCGCAATTTTTTTGAATTTATCACTGTAATAATGTCATCATCACGTAATTGACTAGGAATATCTGTCACAGCTTCATCCGGAAACGATCTGTATATGTTCAACAATTGTTCGTACATTGTATCTGAGTGTGGAGGCAGGCAAAGTGCACTCTGAAATATGAAAGTTCAACAAAAAATCACATCGCAACCAGAAGAATAATTTCATATATATATATACTCTACTATTCACTTTTAATAAAATATAATTCAAACAAAAAATTAAATAAAAATTATTACCATAAAAACATTGGCAAAAACGCAGCGTGACACATTCTCCATGCTCAGCGATTCTGATTGGAATATGTTGCCAGTATTATGTTTTTTTACATCTTTAGCAACGTAATTTTTGAAATTGCTGTGAAAAGTCGGACTGTGCAATGAATAATTAGGTCTGAACAACAAAATTATTATTTAAATAATTGGTAAAAATTAAGAAAATTTTTTACTTCCAAAACATTTGCTGCAAAATTTCAAAAGCTTCTTTGAAAATTGCCTTCCTCTTCTTAGCTTTGAAACTGAATGTCATGTACTGCTTTTTGAACTTTCGAAACATCTGAATGAATAATTTTCAAAGTTAATCAAAAATAAATAAATAAATAAACAACACAAAAATCCCAACAAACTTCAATATTGCCAAGTTGGTTTGTAATGAGCTGCGAAGATGAAGAAAAAGTTGTATCCTTTGTAAAAATGTTGAAAATTCGATTACGAATCCTCTGGTGACTTTGTCTGAGTTGAGATTGCTACGGCAGTAGAAAAAAAAACCAATACAAATATTGAATAAATTAATAATTATAATTATGATTATGATTGGACATTACCGGCAAATAGTGATACATCAATTGACAGGCAGTTTCGATATCGCCGACATTTTTACCAACAGGAGAAAAGAACTCATTTAAAGATCTGATCATCAGAATCTAAATTTGAATGAATAAAAAAAAATTTTTTTTTCTTCTTACTCTAACAATTTTCGCAATATTCATATTTCAAATTATTTTTTACAATAAAATAATTTGCATATTATCTTCGATCACAAATTTTAATAATAATAAAAAAAAGAAGCAAATGAAAAACTCACCAGTGTCCATTCGTCAGTGGAGAAATCCGCTTTCGTATAATCGACTCGCACTTGTCGAATTCTTCTCCTCTGCCCACGAACGGCCACACTTCTCTTCTTGACTCCCATATAAACTGAATGAATATTAATAAATTAAATAATTATTTTTTGAAAACAAAAAAATAATAAATTCTTTTTTTCAGATATTTTACATTTCTTTTTTTGAGCATTGCGTTTTCTGGTGCCGGACACGTAGAAACAAATCCTGCGAATCGTGTTCTGCGGGGAGAAATATTTTGTCGACCTTTGTCGAACCACACCTTTATCTGAAAAAGCCGAAACGTCAAACGTAGTCAATTGATAATTGAAATACTGATTTATCAATATGCAAATTATTCATCACCAATTCAAACAACAATCATAACATACATAATTATAAAACAAAATACATGTAATCACTAGTTGTTGTTCTCTTAATTTTTGTTTTTGTTTTTTTAATAATTAAAATACTTTACAAGATTTCAATTGTATGTATTCCAAATCGTAGGCACGGTTAAAAAATTGCACACTATGCAAAATCGATTGAGTGTAAGTTTTCAACAATGCCTCTATGTGATCGTACACATCTTGACCACACCCGTTGATTGTCGATATAACCCACTGCGAATGACGGTGCCTGGAAGATTCAAGAAAACAAAAAAAAAACAGATTCAACTCATATTAGCATAAATTAATTAATTATTTTTTTGTTGAAAAAAAAAATTACGCACAAAAATAATTGAGGAATGAAACCAGCACTGCCGATACGTGGTTCAATTGGCTTTTTTATAAGGGGCATCTTGTCCTCCAATGTTGAACGTGGAAGAATGTTCAACAATTCATTTGTTTTCAATGCTTTCACTTCTAAATTGTAAAAAAATATTTTATTGTAAAATTATAAATTAAAAAAAACAACAACAACCAACCTTGGCGTTTGTTGCGCAAAGCTTTGAAGCCTAAAGATGTGCTCAAAACGATCGATCGCAAATGCACCCAATACAAGTACAAATCGTTTAATTGGTGAAACTCATGACAATATTCCATGTAACGAGTAAGCGGCAATGTTACAACAGCATAACCACAAGTTGACGAGCTTGTATCCAACAAATAGCCACCAGAGTGGACATAATAAAATACCTAAATGCATCACACTATATATACATACATCATAAATGAAATTTTCAAAATGCATATACATCCAACAAGCATGAATGATCTTGAGCTTTTCTCGGACCTTGGGAAAGCAGACCAAGAAAGCAGAGCTTGTCCATCACTTCACTCAACGCTGTTCGCAATTTGCCACTGGTGAACAAATCGCCTCGCATTTCTTCAGGCAAATCCAACACTAAATAGTGTCGTTTGATTGGATCGTTTAAATAATCCATCAAGCCTTGCACCTATATAATAACATTTCAACAACAACAATTTTATCAACTGAAATTGAACAAACACGCTCACAATTCAGTGACAAGAATAATCAAATTACATTTTTATCAGGTGAATAAATTTGAACAGCAATCGAAAGCGGCAGTACAGATAACAAATCAGAAATGCGAAACCAATAAGGGGAAATATCTTCAAAAAAAAAACATTTAATAAAACTTGTATTAATTATTTAAACTATACCATTTTGCTTTGGTAAAGGAGGCAAAAAACGTCGCCAAGAAAGTTCATCCAAAAACACCGTCGGTTCAGCGGTTGAACGGTCCATTTCCATAGAACAAGAAGGTTCAGCTTGGTAGAGTTTACCTTTTGTCGTGTCGCCACGATAATCGTGCACAAGATAGAAAACAAATTCATGAACTGACTGCAATCGAATACACTTCGCCTGATAGCCATAATTGAAAACATCACGCTGAAATTGTTGAAAAAAGAAAAAAAAATAAAATTCATAATAATAATAATAATAATAACTTTTTTTCCTACCTTCAACTTCGTTACATGTCTGAATTGTGGTGGTATAGGGGCTGGTGGTATTGGTTTTACTCTTTTGTTTACCGTATGCAAATTTTTCTTCTCATCCTTTTTCGCATCAATTTTCGTTTCCGGCACTACTTTCTGTGGTGAAACTTCAGAACGGCGTCGTTTGCGATTTTTCTTCGGATAATTCTCCTTGACTATCCCAATGAACTGTATCCGCTCTTTGCGTATCAACGCCAAAAGGTCGCTATCGTCCGGCTGCACATCCAAATGGCACAAAAATTTCATCTGGAAAAAAAATAAATATTTTTAATAATAATAATTATTATTTTTTTGAAAAATGAAAAATTACCGGCTTTTTCTTATTGCCACGAACAAGCAGCGTTTGATATACTTTGATCAATTTCAACTCTTCCAACAAATCAAACAAACCCGACGAACAACGCTTGTCAATTTCATAATTGTAACCTTCTTCTTTTTCCGTATCTCTAATATGCTTGAACAGGAAACAAAAAATAAATAATATTAATAAATTTAAATTAAACAAATAATCTCACTTTGGTTAATGTTTGAGCAGTTAAAACTCTTTTTTCTTCCACCAAATCCAATATCATCAACAATCGCTTGCAAGAACGATCAGTTATTGGAGAATTTCCTAAAAATATTTCACTCATTTAATTGATTAATTAATTAATTAATTTCAATTTCAAAAATTTTACTCAATTTCACTGAATGAAAATCAATATTTGTCTTTTCAAGCAACGTTTGAAAGTAATGGCTTGTTTGAGATTGAGTATGAACCGTATAATACCTAAGCCATACGGATATTCAAAAATATAATAATAAGTAGATCTATTTAAAAAAAAAAATTTAAATAAATTTACCTCAGTTTTCTCTTCCTTCCGTCATTTTCAAATTCACTTCTTGCATGACCCTCGTTGCACAAAACTGGCATCACAGAACGCAACAGTTTATCTTGAATTCCAATTTGACGACAAAGTTGAAAATGATCCGCACCATCACTGCCTGCATTGTGAAGTTTACGAATAATCGCGTCACGTTCAGTTTGAAAATATTTAAATTGATAATTGCTTGTATTTGCTGAAATATTATTATTATTATTTACAATAGAAATAATTAATAAATTGAAATTTTCCATTTCAACACTCACTAATATAATCATCATCGTCTTCGTCTTCGGATTCGTCGCTTGAACACTCTTCTTGTTCATCTTGTTCTTCTTCTTCTTCGTCATCAACAACATTATCAATCAAATCATTCTCATCATGCAAATCGCTAATTTCATCAATCACTTCTTCCATTAATTGTTCACCATCTTCACCAATACTGTCCACATTTTCAACAATCATCCATTCATCCTGCTTATCCTGATCTTCACAATACAATTCAAACAATTTATCATCAATTTCCTCAACTAAATCTTCACCACCGCCTTCAACTGCACTGTTCAATCTATAGCAGGTTTCGCGTATTTCATTTTCTTTTCTATAAATTAAATAAAAGTCACAAGATAATAATAATAATAATAGAAAAAGAAAAACAGGTAATTTCAATTGATAGTGTATCTCACGTGGATTCATGATTGCGGGCTTTTTTGCCAATGTGTACAGGAGGAATTTTAACCTGTGCCTGTAGGTTTAAAATATTAATCATTCTAAACTTTGCAATATCAAACAAAAACGGTTCTACTGAAATTGCCTGAAAAAAGATACAAAAATATAATCGATTAATAATAATAAAATCAATTCAAACTTCAATAATTTGAGAACGAGTAGCACAACGCCGAGGACAGCTTCTCAAATAAGAAATCATTCGATTGAGCGGGAAATATTTGAAAAATGCCACGAATCTTTTCAAACATACACAAGCACCAACACGATTACTACCATCATCAAGTTCCAGTTCACAGGACTTGAACAATATTTCAATTTGTATTTAATTGAAATTCAAAATTTCACAATTCATTCATTACCCATTTTTTTACCAACTTCAACGCAACCAAGCGCTTCAACGTGTAAAACACATCTTTCGATCGAACTTTGAACACTTTGTGCAACGAATCACTTCCATGAGTTACACAACCAAAATAACGACTTCTGCAAAAAAAAAAAAATATTAATTTTTCATATTTGAAATTTTGTTATTGAAATTTGATTATAAAAATCATCGGATCAAGTTGATTGCAATTACCTCGCAATTCGTTCCACTACAGGGTAATATAAGGCAAATGACAATTCTTTCGTGAACAATTCTGAACTGTACCACTGACCAGTGATTGCAGCGGTTCTCAAATCTTGCGAAGCAACTACCACCAACGAATTGCCATACCTGAACATTTGAACAACAGAAAAAATAATAATAATCAAAACACATTTAAAAAAAAAATTGAAATTACTTCGCAATTACGTTGTCGTAAGTTTGATAACGCTTTGTTCTGCGAATAGCTCTAGTAATATCTGCTCTTTTGTCAAAATCTGCACAAGATCCGTACAAATTTTTAGCATTTTTCTTGACAATATTCACCGGCAATTTGTCAATCTAAATTTAAAATATCAATCAAAATTTTAACATCACAACATGAAAAAAAAAGCAATAAGCAAAAATATTTCAAAAATATTTCACACGTACATACAAACACTGCATGTCAATTGTTTCCCTGGGTTTTGGCAGAGTGTAAAATGACAATTCCTTATTTTGGAGAATGCAATTCCACAAATACTGCTTGACAAGATCATCAACTCGCAAATACAGTCCAGGACGTGTCCGCAGTCGAACCCAAAGACTGTTCAACGTTATCCCTTGAAACAATTCAAAAAAAAAGTATAAGAAAAAGAAACAAATAATGCGCCACCTCCTTTTACCATCCAGTCCTTCAAGTGCAATTTCATCCACGCAAGCTTCTGCTACAGTAATATCTTCCATCACTTTTCCCGCCTAAAAGTAAAAAAAAAACAATTAAGTGGTAAACACTGAACTACTCGATTAAAACACACTCAAAGCACATGAAAAAAAACATTAAAAAGATGGATAAATTCAGAAAAAAAATAATACATAACAAAGTTTGCAAAAATATGCTGGGCAAAATGAATGAAAACACATAAAAATGCTCACAGTTAAACTAAAAAACTTACTGTAAGTGATTGTGAAAATTCTCATCAATATCGAATGATTCAAAAAACATTCGGTACAATTTTTATGCATTCAAGTTTGATTTTCAGTTTAAAAAAAAACATTTTTTCTCAAAGAAATATAAAACAATAAATAGTCATTTCAATGTACTAAACAATATTCACAAAAGCAAAATAAAATTAAAATTTTAAATACAAATTCAACAAATCAACTAACAAAATGTTCTTCTTGAAAAAGTGATTTGAAAATTTCCTACTGTCACTTTCATCCAAGCCGAGACGTCATCGTTCAGCCGATTGAAATTCAATTTTTCTTGACGCGTAATTGAATTTTCTTTTAACTAATGAATGCCGCATCTGTGCATGGCGAATGATAAAAAAAAGAGAGAGAATTTTCTCGTTGTGGAGTTAATAATTTAATGCAAACTAGCGCATCTGTTTTTCTAAACAAATTATCATTTGAATAAATGCAGTTATTATATTTTTTAATTGAAAACGTTCACACATGCAAATCAGTACAGTAAGATAAAAGTGATAGTGAAGGTGAAAGATGAACACCGGAAAGCTGAGAGGTTTATAGCAGAGCAGTAGTTTACGTCAACAAGTTGTTTCTCTTCTTTTCATTTCTATTCACACTCAGCTTAAACTAACTTTCATGCTCATCGATCAATGATTAAATGCTATAAAATTAGCTGCGCCGTTATTGAATTTAAAATTTGTTGAATTGAAAAAAAAATTTTTTGCAAAATCAAACACAACCCCACAAACCCAGCACAGTTATTTTCAACTTTGTTGTTTATCCCTCAGTGTTCAGTGTCTGTGGAGCTGGTCGGTCATTAGGCAAGTGGTCAACAAACAAGAAGCGACCAACAATGGACATCAGTTTGTGAAAGACATCCGTTTGCAATTTACATGCCGGCCGTTAATCGATTTCTCAGCCCATTTAGAGTATAGTGATTAAATACGCGGCGTCAGTTTATTTCCCCTGGGAAATGATTGGCAGCGGCAAGCTGTTTCAGTTCAACATGCGTGCAAATCTGCCCTCTTCCTGGAACTATAAAATTAACATAAATACGCATCACGCGCGCACACACACACACACACCGCACACACACAGATTTGATATGTGTAGAAATTTGCCTTTGTATACGACTGATTATCTCAAAAACGCGTACAATAATACTACCTGATCGCATCTTTTAATGCAATTGCAAATTTATCTTGTTTATATACACGATATATATATATAGGGTAAAAGAATCAACTAAATTCACCCCAATGTTGTATCGAACATCGCTGATCGTCGTTTTCAACCTCGTCTCCATTTTCAGCCCAACAATCGCCGGTAAGTAATATCATTCAACTTCAATCTATCATAAACCTGCACCTTATGAATTCAATAAATTTTAAATGATAAACATATTTTCGAGTAATTACACAACAAACACTTGCAACAGTTAAACTGCCTTTTGTAATAAGAAGAATGTTAATTAAACTTTAGAATTAAAGATTAAACTGTTAATGAAATAAGAAGAAGAATTATCAATTTCAGCTATCAATTAACACGGAAATCATTTTTGTTTTATTCAATAAATTAACTCACTTGCAATGTGTGCTACTTGTAATAACTGTATTGAATTATTACAAAATGGAAATAAAGATAACGCATTCATCATTAATTTTAAGAAAAATATATACATGTGTTGCAAATATTCTCTTTCACCAATAATACTTGAAGATACATTTCACCGAAGTATAATTGACCTATATGTTTGAAATTTGCATAATGTAATCACTTCACCAATGAAACGATCAAATTTGCTGAAATTTAGAAGAAAAAAAAATCCTGTCTCTAAAAGCGACAGTTCAACATAGTGATAGTCAACAAGTATAAGTTGATAAATTAAAAAAAAAATGTTTTTTTTTTCAAAATCATGTTTCACGTCTAAAATCAATAAAGTTTCAAAGAATAATTATCTGAAATGCAATTTCAATTTTGCTCTATGGCTGTAATTTTAGCATTAGAACGACATGCTTGTCGACATTTTTCATGATAAAATTATTGGTAATATCAACAAATAATAAGCACAGCAAATAATAATTTTGTGCAAGATCGAAATAATAAAATCACCATCTCGACTTAATCATTTGAAAAATATTTGAATAAGAAAACTCGTTCCAATTGTCTTCTACTTCTCGTGTATTTTCTTTCTGTCAACATTCAAACACAATGACAACGCTGCGTGTTCATATTGTAAAATTGTTCAAATTAATTCTTGAGACGAATTAATTGCAGTCAAAAGTATTATGGTGGAAGAAATGAATATTAAAAATGTCATATCAAATATCAAAGTTGAATAATTTAAATTTATTAAAAAAAAAGGTGTATGAAATGAAATCATTTATCAAAACCAAGTTCAACAAAACTTTTCCTTATTTTCAATGTGAAATAACAGGTTTTCAGTGGTACTCTAATGGAAGATGTGGCTCGACCTATTTAATTAACTGAACAGACTTTCTAAATCAATAAAAATTGGCCAGTAATTTTTTTGAGTAACTGAATTTAATTACATGGACAACATGTATGCATGAATTGTGTTTAAATATATTAAAGGATTTTGTGTTTCAGACGAGCAATGTGGAGACCAATTGATAACACTATCAAGTACAAACAATTCTGTCAAGCCGATGATAATCTATATCCAACCGTATAAATGTCCAGTACCTGGCGCACCTCAGCACTGGACAAAATGCTGCGATCCACCGTCGCATAATTGCTGCAAAGTCTCCACTGATACAATGTCGATTTTCGATATTAATCAAACGTAATTTTATTTGTTAATTTTTTTTTTCACTTTTTAACATACTTCGAGTTTAGGGTTGGGATTTTCGTCGCTGTGGGCGTGGTTATTATCTGCATCGTTATTGGCATTACTGTTATTGTCTGTTGTTGCTGGGAAAAGTGCCCTATGTATTTGATGTGCCGAAGTGAGGCAAAGCCAGATTATATAGGTAAGATTTACCTTCTTCGACAAACTACTTCCAGATAACAGTATGACAGGCAAGTGAATATCATGATGAAAAGTTACAAGACAAATTATGAAGAACTTATTTTCAAATAATTAAGCAAAAACAAATTTTGTACAATCATCAAATCCATAAACTTCAAGAAAAGACAGAAAAATCAAACCATAATACAAACTATAGAGTCAAAGCATCATTTACCAAAGCTAGACATTAAACTATTAAATAAGGAAATAATTTACATTTCTTTCTTTTAAATTTGTAGATTGAGCATCAAAAGTGTCCAGTTTCACTCAATAAAATTTAAATAATTTATGGATAACATTTCATATTATTCCACATTATCAAAACAGTCATTGCAGATATGCTGCTTTCAAGAATTCAAATTGAAAAGTGATTGTAATTTAAAACTTCTGATTTGACAAGAATATTATTATAATCGATGCTGAAAGTTTAATTACTGCAAAAATAAATATTTCTGAAGTGCGTTATTGCAATTATTCAAGATTTTACGAACAACGTCATGCGTTCTGCACTAAAAATGAAAGCTATAAATGCTGACAAATTATGTTCTATTTTCAGCCTCTCCAAAAGACGCCAATTATGCTTCAATGCCTACAGAAAATGAAGAAGAGGTGAAACTATACTCGCCAAAAACCAAACTCAGTGAAGTCTAGCAATCACCATCTGCTTTTCTTCCGGTTTACAATATAACAAACAGTTGTTCATATCAAAATTTCAAACTGGATTGCAAAATGCAAATATTCTGCATTATTCACTTGTTATGAAGAGATATCTGTATTGACGTTATACACTTTTATGTTCTTATAATGTAATTGTGAAAAAAATTGCAGATAATCGAAGAAAGGAAACATTTCTCAGAAAAATAATGAAAATCTTTCTTACCTGTAATGAAGAAGTAAACGGTTTTGACTGTTGAAATTTAAATCTCTAAAAATAAATAATAAAAGTGAATTAATTTCTAATAAAAATTTATTTCATTTTGAATCATAATTGAAAACAACTTTAATATTTCAACTTTCAAAGATAAATGCAATATTACTGTAATTTACTTGAGAATCTCAAGCACGGTAAAAAATTCCAAGTATATCTGTGCAGAAAAACAAAATTGTTTGAAAATCGAATACAATTCAATTTTCTTTCAAATACAGGAGAAAGCTTTTAAGCATAAAGTTATCGAGTTCAACTGCTTGATTCAATAAGAAATTTTTTAATTGTTCAATTTACCACGCTACAGACCAAATAAATATTACAAGTTGCACTTTTTAAGAAATAAAAACATATATATACTCCTCATTATAAAATTATAAACTGTCAATTATAAAAAAAATGCAATGTATTCATAAATTTCAGCTATCATTTGTGTTGCAATAATTTTACTTTAAAAATCTTCATGAAACTTATTCTCTGTACAAAATACTGATTCATTTTAACAGCCTTAAATTTTCACATAAAGCAACTTAATTTTCCCACCTCAAAATGGATAAACTAATGTGCCCTTCTAAACTGCACAACATAAATCGTACGATTCATGGTGCTGTATTTTGAAAATTTGTGCCATTCATGCAAGCATGAAAAGCAAAAATAATTCGTTATGCAATCAAGGATTTAAAACAAAATTACATTACAAATGATGGTGAAATAATATGATTGCATTTGAATTCATAACGACATAAAATTCAACCATTTGGAGTTTAACCTTAACCTATTTCACTAGTTCTAATTAAAAGAATACCAACTGCAATCAATTCAACACACATATCAGTATCATTTAATAACAAAGTAAGATTTATTTTAATAAACTGGGTCACACAGTATGTAATTCACTTTCTTCAAAAACAAGCAATAGTCAGTTTTTATTACCTTTGAAAAATTGAAATGCAAAATGCAGAAATGCTTTCAGAAATATCGTAATAGTCAAATTTCAATTTGTATTAAAATAAAATGTACACTTTCAAAAAGTGAAAAGAACTACTTTACAGTATTCTGAAATCCTGACAATGTGTTTACTGTACTCCATAAATGTTAAAGTAAAATTCAAAGACGTTATTTTTGATATATTTTTATTTACACGAGGTAAGCAGTAATTTTTAGCACTATTCTATTTATCCTGGTGAATTAAATTAAACATAAAAATTTGATTATTTATTTTACAAAATGTAACTACTGATATTTCATTTTTGGGAAATTTTAGATTGTTTAATTATTATTTTAATCATAGTTTGTTTAATGAGAGAACGTTTTCTTTATTGCTTTGAGTTCTCAAACTATTAATATTGTTTTATTTTATTGTTCTATTTGTACATAATTAATCATCTTTTTGATTTGAATGCTTTCAAACTGATACTAATAGAATGCTTATATTTTTTACAATGTAATAGTGTTTATTTGCATA
Source organism: Trichinella papuae (assembly GCA_001447755.1). Taxonomy (NCBI): domain Eukaryota; kingdom Metazoa; phylum Nematoda; class Enoplea; order Trichinellida; family Trichinellidae; genus Trichinella; species Trichinella papuae. The sequence continues at coordinate 146,936 of JYDO01000071.1, forward strand.
CAGTTAATGACCAAAGCAATTTAAATAAGTAATAAAATTTTATTTGTTTATTTTTCTCTTGAAATTTTTACGTTGGCAGCAATCTTTATTTTGTTGATGTGTGAATTCGGTTATACATTTTATTTCATTGTTTAAAGTTTTTCTTTAAATTTAAAATCCTTTTTCATTATAACATATATATCTGTTTGTATTAGTTTGCTGTATTATATCGTTTGTATTTATTTGTTTAATATTTGCACAGCGGTGTAATGCAAATTAATTTTATGCATCAATCTTTGCAGTTTTTGTTTTCATTTTCAAGGATGTGTTGTTGCTGCCAATTAACGCAGTTTTTATTTAATTTTGGTAAATTTTTTGTAGCACCGCCAACATTGAATTGTTTATTTGAGAATGACATCCACGCTTAACGTTACATTGCCTGCAAACTGTAATCAGCATGGTATGTAAATGCATTTATTAATTTTCCTTTAAACTCTCATAGTCTTAACTGCGCAGTAAGATATTTCATCAACTTTAATGCAGATGTTGTAGTTGTGTGTGAAAGTTCTGCATATGATTGACAGTTTAGTGTTGTTATTTTAAAAATTTAAAAGTAACATTTTATAAACAACTGCCACAAGTAATGTCGAATGCATGCTTAACTTCTCTTAATTGGAAATGATGTTACATTCTTTGAAAAATTGTGTCACTTAGTTTTTGTAAATGATTTTTAATTTCATTAATTTGTAAAAAGAGTATAATTATGTTGGAAATTTTATTTTATATTATTTAAAAATTAATTTCAAATTCAAAAGATGATCTGAGAAAGATAACAATAATAATAATAAGCTTTTTGAATATGGTAAATATTGAATTATCAAAAATAGATTTATTTATGGCATTGTAAAATTTTTTATTTTGTATAAATCAAACTTTGTTATAATTTTAGACCTTCTCAAATTTTTACCGTATATTGAATGTAATGTCTAAATTTACAGTAAACTGATCGTTGACAATTTTCTGGAAAATTGAATAAAAGTTTTATTATTATGATTGTTTTTTTTTATTTTGTGAATTTTATTTTTCTTCTTATGCATATTTAAGCTCGTGAACGCAATAATTTGTTTTTATTAACTCGACTGGCTGTACGAAGTTTATTAGAACGTGGTATGGCAATGGAAAACCGAACATTGGCTGCGGATGATGTTTGTTTGGTAAATTTTTTTGTTATATTTGAAAAAGTGCTTCAACACGGTTTAAAAGGTAATTAATTTTTTTATTGCTCATTTGATTTAGTGTAAATTGCAAAGTTTATTTGTGATTTAGGCGGATTGTTGTGGAAACAAACGGGTCAAGATTTGTGGTATATGTTTCACAAATTGTCTTGCCAGTACAGAAACTTGCTCGAAGCGGTGACGTGCATTGAGCACTTGCCGAATATATAGTAGGCATCGTTTCGGACTTTTTCAAAAAAAAAAACAAAACAAAACATGCAAATCTTTTCATCTTTCTGCGTAGTATTATTGTACATGCTGTTTTGCTTGGTGTCACGTGGTGAAATTGTGAAAGATTTTTTTTTTCTGAAATATTTTTCAGTTCTTACATCTGCAGAGTGCGTGCATTGCTCAGGCTTGCTGTTTTACAAAAGAAACTTGCCGATTATATGAATGTATTGATAGAATCAAAAGAAATCATAGAGTATGGGTTAAAACTTGTTTATATATTTTATATGTATATATTTATTTATTCTTATAATTCATTATTGAATAGTAATTATTATGAAGAATGGGCTGTATTACGTAATGAGTCAATGGCGATTCCACTGGTTGGAAGTTTGGTCGGTTTGCGTGTTTTGAATTGTGATTTGTTTCTCAAAGAAGATAATTTAAAAGAGCAGGTAAGCTTTTCAATAATTTTCTATTAAATTTGAAAATGTAAATTATATGTCTAAAAAGAGTAAAATTTACATTAAAAATACAATTCATTCGAATATTGTTTGTTTGTAATTATAAGGAGAATGTTATAAAATGTTTTTATTTATTTATTTGTAGCCAAATGATGTTGATTTGAGTTATTTGATCAAACTGCCGAATTTGTCTACTGAAGAAATAAAAGAAATAGAAATGATTGAGTAGGCAAATAGTTTTATGATCTGTTTGAAGCAAATGAAAATTTGTTTATTTTTTTTTTAAGAAAAGTGGATCCGCAGACCAAATCTACTCTTGATCAGATCAGCTATTTGGAAGAAAGAAACGCATTTTTGCAGTAAATTTTTTCTATTCCCTCACCTACTGTACTTTTTATTAGTATAATTTTAAATATTTTCAGAAGTCAGAATGCAAGTCTGATGCGGAAACTTCACAACGTTGGAAAAGGATCTACAGCTTCAGTGGATACTGTCACTGAAGAACCGGCAATGCCGGTAAGCAGTTTTATTTGCAAAGTTCATGTATAATATAGATAAGTATATGAGTTGAGGAAGAAGAATGTGGAAATAGTAATATTAAAATGGTTCAGAGGAAACAAGAAATTGAACCAACAGAAATTGAATTGTTGGAAGCTGAAATTCATCAAAAGCAAGACACTATTGTTTCACTCAGGCAACAACTGGAAGATGTGAAAAAAATTAACGTAGATTTGTACAGGCAATTGAGAGTAAGTTAATATATCCAAAAATAATTTTAATTATTTTTGTTCAGTTGTACATGGCTTTATTATATTTATATGGATGTTGTGGAAAATAATGTGTTTTCAGACTGTGGAGAATGCGTATCGAGAAAAAGAATCAAATTTTTTGAATGCCAAAAAGGAATATGAGAAAAGAGAAAAAGAACTTGCCGACAAAGCGGTGTCTCATGTTGCTCAGTGAATTTAATTAATTATTAATTAATTTTGGTTTATTCCTTGAACAAATTATTATCCTGTTTAGTGTTGAAAGCCTCGAAAAGCAGTTGCGTGACAATGAAGATGCCATGAAAACTTTTGAAATTGAATTGGAACGAAGCACAGGGTTGAGGTGTTTGTTTATTTGTTTGTTTGTATTTTTTTTGTCAATAACAATGAATTTATATGGTGAAAATGGTTTAGTCGAAATTTTCAAGCGATGCTTCGTGATGAAGTTGCGGCGAAAAAGCACTTGCAAGAAGAATTGGAAAAAGAGCAAAAAGAAAATTGTCGACTGAAGGAACTTTTGCAAAATTTCAACAACACTGAAGAAGTATTTGTTTGTTTGTTTGTTTGATTGGTTTTTATTGAAATCAACAAATTTGCATTTTCAGATCAATAAACAACTTCGAGAAGAGTGTAACTCGCTGAAGACTCAAATTAGGGAATATGAAAAGTCGTTGGAAGAAGTTGGCGTTCATCTTTCGCAGTAAATTGTCATTTGAACTGTTTAATTTGTTTATGAATATGAATGTAATTTGTTTTTTGCTTTTTATTCAGATCAAAACTTAAAGTGGAAGATTTGAAAGAAGGCTTATTGCCATTTGTAGATGCACGTTGGGTTGATGACAAAAATGTTCTCGAATGTCAAAGTTGTAAGCAACGCTTTTCCGTCAGCCGTAGAAAGGTTTTTTTATTTTTTTATTAATTAATCATTTTCAAATTATATTTCAAAGAGAAGAATTTTTTGAGTAGTTACTGTAAGATTGTTTGTTTCTTATAATTTATCAATTTTATTTATTTAAGCATCATTGCCGTAATTGTGGAGGTATATTTTGTCAACAGTGCAGTGAAAATTCACTGCCATTGCCATCAAGTTCGAAACCTGGTCGTGTTTGCGACGCTTGTTTCATTCTTCTTTTGGAACGTTTATCGGCCAAAAACATTCCACGTCCATCATAATAATCATCCAAGTCTAATTTTATTTATTTATTTATTTATTTATTTATTTGTTTATTGATATTTTGAAAATTACATTATTGGAATGTTTTCAGAATCAAATTGATTTTTGTACTTCCATTCGACAGATGTGATTTTTGATGATAAAATTGCAAGCAATCAATTAAAAGTCTAAATTAGATGAATTTCATTGAAAATTGGTATTTTGCACCATATATATTTATATATTATTTTTATTAATAAGTTATTTTTTTTGTTAATTAATTATTTTCAGAATAAATTTCTTATTCAGATCTATCATGCGGCGACGATGGCGTCGTCCATTTCGAATCAAGCAGACGGTGCTATTTTTGTACATGTTTATTGGTTTTAGTCTTTATGTGTGGTGTAGAAAGTGCTTTATTTTTTTGCTTCCTCATATTGCTTCTGCGGAAAATTTGAAAGAAGAAGAATTAGGCAAGAAATAAATTTAAATTTTTTCCAAAAAAAAAACACTTTTCATTTCAACAACTGCGTTTTGTATAGGTTTAATTATAAGTTCATTTGTGAATGCATACTTGGCTAGCAAATTCATATCCGGTATATTGTCCGACCATATTAGTGCATCGATCCTTTTCGCTTGCGGTTTATTTATTTCTTCATTCTGCGTTGTGGCATTTTCATTTGCCAGAACTGTATTCGTTTATTCATTTTTTTGGTTTATCAGCGGTATTGCCCAAGGGTGCAGTTGGCCCTCGTGTATGAAGCTATTGCAACAGGTGATGGAATTTGACAATCATTTTTTTTTCTGATATTTTTTAAATTATAATATTTTTTTTATAGTCTTATGAACCAGCTCAATTGGGTACGATGTGGTCTCTTGTCGCATCAAGTATTAATGTAGCCGGTGCCCTTGGACCTATTGTAATGCCACTTTTGCTGAAAAGTTGCGGCAATTGGCGCCTTGTACTTCGAATGACAGGTATGTTTGGTTTTTGGAATGTATATATATCTATCTATCTATCATGAGGTGACGTTGTTCACAAACAACGGCTAATATATCTTTTGCTTTTGAATTGATAAATTTATTTGGAAAAAAATTTGCATATTAATTATATGTGAGTATGTAATAATTTACGGTGAAATATTTTCTTTGAAATTTGCAAATATTTCATTGCATTTTCAGGGTTATTTTGTATGCTTTGGTCAGCTTTATCATTGATAGCGGTGCTCAGTGTTCTCAAAACTGATAAAGCAAATGTTGAAACTCAGTCTGTTCAATCGCCCAGTTCAATTTTTAAATGTATCAGAAAATTTGCATATTTTCTCTGTGCGCAATTTTTAATGTTGTGTTGTTTCACTTTTCCAGGGTCTCACTGGCGCTCAGTTATTAGCAACGATTTTTTGAGATGGTTGTCATTGTTTTATTTTATTACATTTTTTATCCGAGCTAGTTTTGAAAATTGGGCAGAGTTGGAACTTGTTGAAGCAAAGGGTGTGTCTACGATAAATGCCGCTGCTTTTGCTAGCGCTTTTGAATTTGGTGGTATTATTAGCGGCATCGTCTCGGGTTACATAACGGATGCATTGGCTGCCAAGAAAGTAAGCTGTTTTGATATTTTAATTATAAACGATATGATATAAATGAAATATTGTTATTACTATTATTTAATATATGTTTTTTTTGTTGAATTTTTAGACGCAAGCAGATCGTGGTAACGCTCGGATGAAGCTTGCGTTTATCTTTTCAGTTGTTACGGTTTTTGCTTTTCAGCTTTTACGTTTTTCAACTGTACGACAGTTTGTTTTACACATTCGATGTATATATACATATAGATATTTTTTTTTCTTAGGGTATGTTAGTTTTTTCCGGCTTTATCTTAGGAGCTTGTTTGTATGGGAATGTGAACATTTTTGGTCTAGTTGCTGCTGAAATGGTTCCTCTTCATCTCAGTGGTCTGTCGCATTCTTTGGTTAGCCTAGCCGGAAGTGGTTGTGTTTCTTTTCTTTTTTCTTACTAAATTATTATTTAATATTTATTTCTAAGTAAGTGTCCATTTGGTTTGTTGTTTGTTTGAATTTTTCAGCTGGTGCTGTATTGTCTGGCTATCCAAATTCCCTAGTGGCTAGTCGTTTCGGATGGACAGCAGTCCTGCTTATACAAGAAGCATCTAGTGTCGTCTGCGTTTTGACAATGCTCGCCGGTCGGCACATCAGCACTAAAGCTGATTAATTTACAAAATCAGGAGAAGTTATTTTTTTTTTAGATCCTCAGCATCATTGCTACTGTTAGTATTGTTTTCTAAGTGCGCATAATTTTGACGCACAATTATAATAATAATCGTTTCAAATAAAAGTTAGCCTTTGATACATTTTGATTCAATGGAAACGAGTACATCTCTGTAGCAATTTTACATTTCACAACTGTATACAGTTTTTATCATTGCGATAAGTTGTTTCTTTCAGCTTTTTCAAAGAAAACAGAAACAGTAAATTTTTATCCACAAAACAACAATTACATGCAAGATACTGAATTTATATCGAATTTTGAAGAGAAAAAAGGTAATTATACAACATGTGATGGATATATTTTTTAGATGAAGTGACAGTTCTGTATTATAATATATTATATTGCAGTATTGTTGAAATTATAATAAAAAGTTTTTATTTCTCATTTTTAGATGTCTCGAAATGTTGCTGCGGCTACGATCTTGGTTGTTTGTGGTATATTGTTGCAGCTGTCGTTGCACCGAATTGAAGAGGGACATGTTGGCGTTTATTATCGTGTACTGTATAGATTTGGATTTCTCGTTGACGATAATATTAAAATTTTTTATTTTCAGGGCGGTGCATTGTTGCGATCTATAAGTTATCCTGGCTATCACTTGATGTTTCCTGTACTTACTTCAGTACGAAGTGTTCAGGTTTGTTAATTAATTTATTAGCATTGCATTTTCAATCGAATGTACAATCATGTTGATTTGCAGGTGACCATGCAAACCGATAAGGTAACAAACGTGCCTTGTGGGACTAGGTTAGTCAGCGTTATAATTTATATATATTTTTTTTTATGGTTAAATTCTCATTATTATTTTGCAGTGGTGGCGTTATTATTTATTTTGAACGAATCGAAGTTGTGAACATATTGGATGTGAATCGAGTTTACGATATAGTGAAAAATTACACTGTGGATTATGACAAAACTCTCATATTTAACAAAGTTCATCACGAGGTGAATCAATTTTGCAGCGTGCACTCGCTTCAAGAAGTCTACATTGATCTGTTTGGTAAATTTAAATTTTTTAATCACTTTTCACAAAGTTGAGATTTTTTAATTTATTTTAGATCAAATTGACGAAAGCTTGAAAACAACTCTGCAAAGCGAATTGAACACAATTGCGCCTGGTCTCAACGTGCACGCTATTCGTGTCACCAAGCCCAAAATACCCGAAACTATTCGCCAAAATTACGAACAAATGTAAAACTAGCAAACTGTTCTTAAATTATATAAATTATTATTATTATTATTATTATTTTAATTTTTAATATTTTTCTTCAAGGGAAGCTGAAAAGACAAAATTGCTCATTGCGGAGCAGCACCAAAAGTTGGTAGAGAAAGAAGCAGAGACGGAACGCAAGCGAGCTATAATTGGTGAGCATCTTCTCGTGATTTTTGGCACCTTTTTTTTTTATTTTGTTTTCAATGTGAAAATTTTAGAAGCTGAAAAAGTTGCACAAATTGCCAAAATTGAATATGCGCAGAAAATTTTAGAAAAAGAATCTTTGAAGAAAATTTCCGAACTCGAAGGTTATTTTGTTTTGATTTTGATTATTTAAAAATTTCACATTATCAATATTTTTGTGTGTGTGTGTGTGTGTAATTTCGATGATGACTGTATGTATGTATACTGTAGATCAAACCTACTTGGCAAAAGTGAAATCCCAGGCCGATGCTGAATATTACAAGGCGATCAAAACGGCAGAAGCGAATAAGGTTGAAATGAAAAGAGAAAAATAATAATTAAAAAAATATTTATTATAATTTTTATCAAGGCACTGTTGTCTGCGGAATATTTGGAATTGAAACGTATTGAAGCCGTGTCGAACAATAATAAAGTTTTCTACGGTACGAGTATACCGAACATGTTCTATTCGTCCAGCAGCAGCACACCAACTGATGACAAGAGAACCCAACAGCGGGCTGTTTGTGATAAAGCGAAATGCAAATGAAACTGACTATTTTCATTAGTTGTTTGTTTGTTCGTCTGTACACGAATGTAGTCAGTGTTTTATAGCTTTGTTTAATTTATTATTATTATTATTATTATTTTGTTGTTGAAAAAAATTCTAAAAGAAACACGAGGAAGTTCTTTTTTTTCTTTGATAATAATCAGAATAATTTTATGATATATTTGATTTTGCTTTTTTTTTAAAATTATTTCAGAACGCAATGCAATCATATTTTAGCTTTCAGTTTTTTCAGTGAATACGGACTGGGAAATGTTCTAGCTGGACACGGGCAGTATTGCGCGTCCGGACCAGGAGGACCAATTGGTCCGGGTGGCCCGACTTGGCCTGGATGTCCCGGTGGACCAGGAGGACCAGGCGGACCCTGTGTGAAAGTGAATTCAGAGCTAGAAACGACGTGTGAAATGGATTCAATTCTTACCGGTCGACCGGCCTCGCCCGGTCTGCCTTGTACTCCAGGATAGCCGGCTTCTCCTTTCGGTCCCGGAGGACCACGCAGACCATTCGGACCGCGCATGCCGGGCTTGCCTTTGCCATATTCGAAATCCGCTCCGGGTGGTCCGGGAACTCCCGGCTCACCCGGCGGTCCATTATGTCCAGGCTGGCCCGCTTTGCCTGGCTTTCCGGATATTGAAGACGGACGACCGTCTGCGCCTGGTAATCCCGGCGGACCTTTAGGACCTCGTTCGCCTGGGGCGCCGGGATTGCCTTAAAAAGTTGAACATGAAACCATTGTTAGTTTGAAAATTTTCCAACGATTCTTCTATTCTACAGTTTGGTTACCTGGCTGTCCTGGCGGTCCTGCCGGACAGAGACGACACTCGGACACTCGTTCGTCGACGTAGATCAAATGGTCACCGTCTTTGCCGTCCTCGCCCGGTTTTCCCGGCTCACCGGGTAGTCCGTCCATTCCTGGAAGTCCTGGTGGTCCCGGTGGTCCGGATGGACAAGTGCTGTACGGATTGCAATCTTAATCATATGAATATCTTCATCATCACCATCATCCTGGTGGTCGTCATTGTTCACTGCTTACTGCACAAATGTTTGGCTTGTCGTTTTTTCAAGCGTTGATTCGGTAGCACAATACGGTGCGTGTGAATTTCCACAACATCTTTCCACACGTCGTCGGTGATTATCTGTGAAAATTGAAGAATTTTGAAAAGAACAATAAATAAATAAATAAGTAAATAAATAAATAAACAGTTTCACTTGAAATTCATTCATCTGATGCAGAACATCGTGGCGAAGATCAGCAATCTGCGAGTACAGAATTGGCACCAGCGTAATGCAAGCGAACAACGACACTGCACTGACAACGATAGCGAAATATGCGATCACTTTTGGATTGTTCAATTTCATCATCTATTCTTTATTCTGTAATAAAAGGTAAGTATATATTTATATTTATATATATATATATGCAAATAGTTTGGGAAACGTTATTTTGAATACGCCTCTGCGTGTAACTGTTCAATGTATATGTATAATTTCATTTAAATTGCCAGTGTTATCAAAAGACCTAAATTCCATTTGAAGCCGGTTGAAAAGAACCGGTTTTTGCATGCTTTCTCTCTCTCTCTCGCCACGTCAAACGGATGACAAGAGCGAATCAGAGCTTAACCAAGGTCGTCTTTTATTTCAATTTCTCTGCTTAAGCGTATGAAAAGGGCGGGTCCGTTGGTCCATCAAAATGTTGACTTTAAAAAAAAAACTCACTCCAATATTTTTTTCTATTCAGTAATAATAATAATAATAATCATCAGTTGAAAATTGTTTAAATTTCCTTCTTTTTTTATTGCACATCATTCGTTCAATGTTCTTAATCGACACAATTGAAAGCGATGAATTGTTGTGATTTCAAAATTGAAATTTTTCTAATTGTGTTGTATCTCTGCGGGAAATTTTTCAATTTTGAGACTTTTTTCGAGAAGAGAAAAGCAATATTCTTTTTTTCTCTTTTTCAAATGGCGTCAAGTTTGAAATTTCAAATTGCAAACACTTGCAACATCGTCAAAATTAGTTTTCAATAGAAGAGAATTTGAAAAAAAAAACAAATTTTATTAATTTTTTCAACTCTATTATTATTATTGTTATATTTTGCATTGATAAGAAGATATGAAAAATGATTTTCAAGATAGATTTCAAAAGTATGTTTTTTTTTATCGTCCAAAAGTTGAACCCACCATTTTTGTTGCCAAAACACGATCGTACTGTAGAGATTCGATTCGATTTTCTTTTTTTTTTCACTGGCGCAATTTTCTTCTTCGATTTGAAAAATTTGCCCTACTTTCCCTTTTTTTTTATCTTGAATTTCTCTCGACGACCGGGTTATTTATTGTAAGCTTTTTTTTTCTTTCTTTTTCAAAAATTAAAAATATGCACTTTCTTTCTTATTATTTTTTATTTTAAAAAATATTGTTGTTCTGATTTTTGATTGTCCACATGTTATTGTTACTATTTTGATTTTCATTTCATGTAAAATCACTTTATATTTATTGAAAAAAAGAAATAATTACTTCTGATCAATGTTGGTGACATTTTCTTTTATTGCTCTTTATACAATTTTCGTTTCTTGTCTAAGGCAAAATGAGCTAAATATAACAAACACAAATTATTAATTACAATATATATGTATGTATCACGTTTTGATAAAATTTTTATATTTTATTGTAAATCAACGCGGTCTGCTTTTGTTCTATAATCTTCAAATTATATTCCAACATATTTATACGTATTTGTTTGTTGAAGACTGAAATTATAAGAAGCAATATTTTTCATTTCACTGTTCATTTTCGTCCTTTTCATATTATAACTAATCAATTTTTAAATGAAATATTATTTTCAGAAGAAAAATAAAGAACTTTTTTTTTAAATTTCAATTGACAATAAAAATTTGCATAAAGGTAGCTGTGTTCTCGATGTTTTTGATAATTGTTCAACATCGAATCAGTTTTTATTTATCAGCGTAGCCTTCGTTCGATAAGCTGGTTATCGGGCATTTTTGATCGTTCGTTTTAGAGCGGCGTGGCCTCACGCGATTTCCTCACGCTGCTTCGATTTTAATCGACTGCTAAAAATTGTTTATCATCCATCCTGAATGCTGAGGTTGTTGATTTCCTCTTCATTATATATAACCGACAGATACAGTCCACGCTAGCGGTCGTCGTTTCGTTAATAATCATAATCATAATTTTATTATTATTATTGTTGTTGTTGTAGTTGTTGGCGTTATTATTATCGTCAGCCGGAAATGGCGCAACCCGTACGCAAAGTTGACAAACGGCGGAAACGGATCACAATGAACGAAACAGTCCGCCGGAATTTGGCCATGAATTTGCTCATGACTGCTCAGATTTGTACCACCACCAGCAGCGGCAGCTTCAACTTCAGCTTCAACATCAGCTCACGATTTTTCCATCACGCTGGCGTAACTTAAATTTTAGCCACTGCTGGCATGAAAACTTCCATTTCAAGTAAGTAGCACAAATATCTGTATATTTCCAAGAGATTGAACATAAAAAATTGAACATTTCTTCACAAATGAAAAGAACATAATTTTTTCTTTATTAATATTTTTGAATTTGCATGAATTTGATTATTAATTTGCGCTCAAATGGTTCATTGCTCAAGGCGGGCACGCCGACGTGAGAGCTCTTCTGTGAGGTTGACGATCGACGCAGAAGAGGTCAAGATGCTATGCTATGTATGCGTGTGATCTTTAGCTCTTGCATGTCACCCTGTAGTACATTGATCTGACCAATTGAGGTGCTATTGATAATATTTCTCCAACAGCTAACTGCATGAAGAAATATGAAAAATGCTACGATTTCATTTAAAAGTAAGTAGCAGCAGTTTTTTTTATCAAATAAGTTTTATAATTTAAAAAAAAAGTTTATATTTTTTCGAAATCTCTGTACTGAGTTTTTCTTGGTTTTGAAAATATTTTTTACACATAATAATAAGGGTATATAATTAAGTGACGAATGCAAGTTGAAATTGTGAAAAGAAAATTATTCCACTGGGATTTTTTCTTCAATCAAAATTGTCAACACAGTTTGAACAAAAGAAAAATCCTTTGCCTTATGTTGTTGTCCTTTTTGCCTTTTTGTTGAGTGCAAGCATGGAAAATTTTCCCTTTTAAATCATCATACAAACAAACAAACAAAAAAGCAATCGATCATAATCAATCACACAGCTTTCAGATGGCTTTCACTTTCCTCTGAGGTTTATGAAAAGAAAAGCGGCATATTTTTGCATCAATGGCCTGAATTTTGATTTTCATCACCGACCGGCTTTTCGAGGTTTGCTAAAAATTGTTTGTTATACCTCCCTACCAGCAAGTATAATGCATAATATTTCAATGCTTTTCCAACGGCGGGCGTGCTGAGTTCAAGTAGTGAAAAGTTAAGCAGAGAACATTAAAATGCTTATAAAATGGTAATCATCTTTTTCAAAGCCGCTGTCGACCTTGACACTTTGGCGCGTGCTGTTCATTTTGCATTCTCTTAGCTACTTGACACGGGACATCCCGTGCACCACCACCTCTTCACGGTGCATCTTTTTCGGTCGTCGATTGATGAGCTCATTTTGAAGAAGGAAACCGTTTAATCGTTCAAGTTCCGTTATTGCGGTTATCAAAACTGACTGCATAACTGTGTAATTGCAAATTGTTCACCATCATCATCATCATCAGCGGAACATATTTCTTCTACATTCATTGATTATTCATTTTTTTGCAGCAATGTTCTCACCTGTTCTCTTCTTGTCAAGCTCAGTTTTTCTTCTTCTTCTTCTTCTTCTGCTCTGTTGTTGTTCATCATCAACTTCACTTGCTAAATTACAAATCCCACAATGCAGCAGAACAAGCTTGGTTACAGGTGTGATGCGTTCGGTCAATTTGGACACCACAGAAATGACAATGACCACAACAATGCAAACGCAGATTGGCTTGCACGAGACCGGCTGCTTTTTTGTCAATCTTCATCCGGATAATCGAATTTCATTGAACGATACAATGGAAGAGTCCATCTTGACAAGCAACACCAGCTTGTTGCACACGTTGCGCTATGAAAGCACGCATCAATTGTATCCTGTACGTCAGCAGTATATTTTTGCAATACCGGAAATTGATTCCGACTGCATTTGTGATTGTCCAGGAGGTGATGACCACTGCGCGGTAGATTATGCTTACAAAAATTGCACTGGCGACAATCGAGGAGCATTCTGCGTGCACACGTATCATCCACACCAGTCGGCTGCTGGATGTCAACTTGCCGGCGAAGCTGATATTTGTTGCAAGCTCATCGTAAAGCCGTATCAAAATCGACGCTACGTTGCCGTCTACATTGGTCAACCGCTGACCGTGGCTACTTTTCACTATCAGCTTTACAGCAAACAGCATTACGATGAGTGGAAAATGTTGCACGACCAACGTTTTCAAGTGTGTGCAAAAAAGTTTGAAAACATTCAAAATTGTACTTTTGATTTATTTTCAATTTTCAGGCAGTCAGTGGCCAATCCCAACGTGTACAATTGGATCAGGCTGGCTTGCAACTCCAGTTGGGCGATTTGAAGCCCGTCTGGCAGCTCAAAGAAGGCATGTACGTTTTTGATTTGAACGACGACAATTTCACCCTACGCCACGGTGTTCCGATCAACCGTTTCCACGAATACAGCAGTCACAAGTTGGGCTGGCTACGTTGGCAGAGTGCGGAAAAGCGTTGGACCGTACGAAATGGACGCATCAAATTGCAAGCTGCGCATTTCGTGCAGACGGTCAACTGCCTCGCCCAAGAATATGCGGAAACGTACAACGCTGACTTTTATGTTCCTGGTAAAGAGAACGGCGAGAAAGCGTTCTTCATTGGACATCCAGTAGAGGAGACTGAACGTTGGATCCGCACGTTGGAACTGGTCGACCGGAGCAGTACGTCCAGACAAATTTCCGTTGAACAAAACGAATCGCCAGCAATAAGCATCATGCTCAGCTTCAACAGCACCGTAGGCATGACCGTACTGTATCACGGCTCTGAGCTCGGCGAGTTCGTCGCCACTATACATTTGGATTCTCATTCCAATCGTTTCATCAATATCACCGCCATGAATTGCAAAGGTACACTGATTGGTCAGTTGTACCGGTCGAACATGCAAGAAACAACTGAACTGGTGTTCAGCAGTTACGTGGGCGGTGAGGATCGGTTGCAAAATAGCACTATTCGAATTGGCGCGCCGGCCACTGTCAACGGATCCCGGTGGCTTTGCTTGCAACCATACGAAAAGCCCAAGCTGCAGAAATGTCGATGGGCAACGTTCAGCGCTCAGCCGCTGCCCAAAGTAGAACTACCTCACAGATGGACTCAAGCTCAGGGTCATTGTACGGATTGTAATCAAATTTCGGTAAACAATTTTCTCAAGTATCTCAATCCGGCCAACTGGACACAAGGCGTTAACGGCTGGTCCGAAGCGTTGGCCGTAGGCTTGGAAGTGGCGTTCTATTTGTTGTTGGCAGTTATCCTGTGCGCAGTTTGTCGACGTTTGATCTGCCCCGTTTTACGTTGGACAGTTTGTGGAAATGGTAGAAACAATGCCAACAAGGTGTGAAACTTCAACAATTCAACGCTTCTTCATCATACGCTCAAGCCATAACTCAAACCCGGTTTGTAAAAAAATGTTTGTAAAATCTGTCAACACGACGTGTAAAATATGTAAATTGTAAGTAAAACTTAACAGCACAAATATTTTTTCAAAAAATATTTAAAATTATGTTCAATTCCACCACATTCATTCGATCAAACTTACGTTACTCTCTCTCTGTGTCTATTTGATCATGCCCGCAGAGATTAATCAACTACATTTTTATTAACAGTACACAAAACTACTCTATTCTTCAAATCAATTGGACATATTTGATTCACATTACGTTAACTATTCAACAATCTCTTACTTTTCTTACACCGCATCCCCATACGTACATACGTGTGTTTGTTTTACATTCAAAGTTTTCATTCAACAGCAGTTCAAGAAGTTGTAAATTTATTAAACACCTTCAACAGAAACAGCATGTAAAGCAAAACAAGCGTGGCAGCTGAAGTTTGAAGATTCCCATTTTTGCCAATTCATTTCTTCGCCTGACGACGTTTCCTTTTCAAACGACGCATGCGCTTCTTCTTCCACTTATCTCTCATTTTCAACCAACAAATGAAAATCCTTTACCTAAATCAAAAGCATCATCATTGATTCATTCATTTATTTAAAAAAATAATTAACCAACGGAACGTAATTAACAAATTAACACTTGGTCGTAGCATAAAATGTTAGCGCAATGTCGAAGCAACAGAAAGCTACAAAACAGGAAATTAAGTTTGAAACATTGAAAAAATTATCCATTAATTCTAATACAATATAAATAGTACCTAATGAATAAAATAAAAATTGTGCTATGAAATAGTTAAGAGTGGAATAGATAGATTATATATAATATCAAGGTTAAATGCATTTGACAAAATACAGTAATTTTGCCACGATGATAAAGACAATGAAGTATGACATATTGACTACAGCAGTGAAATTTCTTTTTATGAACAACATCAAAACACATCTGATTAAAATGTTAATTGTGTGTTCTAAATTAATAAATTAAACTCTCAAAGATTATTTTTAAACGTTTATTTTCTATCTTGGAAATTTGCATAATAGGTCAGTGAATTTGAGAACACAAGTGTGAGTGAAAGCGCAGCCACTGACAAAGACTTTTCAGTGTCAAAACATCAATCACTACAGAGTGTATTACTCTAAAGTAAGCACATTAATATCATATGATAGTGCTACAATAACTCGTCGGAGAATCCTTTTGTTTTGTTCATTTTTAAACAGTTACGATTTTGCATAATTAATTTATACAGAATTGAGAATTTAAATTCAAAATTATTGTCATTTTATATAATGAATTCTACCTGTGCTTGATTATTTATAAATGAGAAAATTCCGGAATTCAGCAGCGTCAGAAGCACAATATCATAACAAAGTTCAGTTCAGAAGTTTAATATTGGCTTAACAGTGCCATACATAACCAATACAACTTGTATTAGGTATTCAACAGCTTTTCATTTTTTAGCTTGCCTTCTCTTTCGTTTCAAACGACGCATACGCTTTTTCTTCCACTTCGCGCGCATATTTATCCAATATCACAATGATCACACAGTAATTATCTAAAAAAGCCGATCATGCATTAAAAACAATTCAGTACAACAAATTGAAACTATTCGTTTCATCTAATAGAATATTCTAAACAAAAACAAAACTTCAAGTACAAGTAAATCTAACTAACATTCACGAAGTTAAGAAATAAACATACGCTGTGAGCATTTACACGTTAAATTTATTTATAAATTAACATCAAATTACAAACATCTTCACAAGTTAGCAATAACACAGCGAAAAATTACAAAGTTTCGTTACAGACGTAGAAATTTTGCGAAAACTAACATTACAGTATTCTTATAATTCAAGCAAATATAACAAAGTTTTTACAGTACTCGTATAATTACAGTAATATGTTTTTTTATTATAAACATTTAATAGACTATTTAATAATTTATCTTTAAATTTAATAATTATTAAAATTATTTATGACTGATTACTTAGTAAATTTTAATAAATAACGCATATTATGTAATCATTAAAAAGCAACAATCACTTAATAATTGTGTGCAAAACAATAATAAAATAAACAATTGTCAATCAACGAACGATTATATTAATCATTAATAATTTACAGCAAACTAAAGCATAGAAGTTTAATAAAAAAATGAAGTGACTCTTACTAATTATTCGAACTATGTATATTTCAATTTCGAATAACAAACCCTAGCATAAAATTGACAAGGCCACCTTGTCGTACAAAAAACCACACTCTCTTATAGAAGAGTACAAAGTATTGTTCTTGCAAGAAATTACTTTATAAGTTAAGTCGTTAGCTTTTATTGGGTTTTATTAAATTGATTATTACGCATAATTACAATAAATTATTAAGGATTTTTACATTAAAAATTGTTTTGATGTTGTGCTACATGATTTTTATTTTTTATATCTTATGCGGACTTTTTATGTTTTAAATTTTACACATCTGTCAAACTAAATATCTTACTGTATAAAAAGTAAAGCTTTTATTTTAATAATTTATCTAAGTATGTTAAAAATTCTCCAACAACTGATGGACTAGTTCATGCAATTAAAATTTTATTCACCAAGAAAGTTAAACATCATAGAAAAATATCACATTATGAAATATATAATTAATAATTGCATAAAATTTTTTTAATGCATAAAATTTTAAATTCATAACAGTATTTTTGAAAACTTCATGAAACAATTGAACCTAATATTCTTGTTTCATATTGTAGGTATTTGCAGTTCAACTTGCTGGTGTTTAATTATTGAAAAAGTCGCGGGTGTCACGGTTTAATTTATCCTTTTAAATCAAACTTTTGTTGTTTTGCAGTAAATAAACTCAATTTCGGCTTAAACGTTTGAACAATAAAAAGAATAAATAAATTTTCACTTAATTATATTTATTTAAAGGAAATGAATTGTTTAATAGATTTATTAACTGAGTATCTTATTTGTGATTTTTATTTTAGCTTTTCTAAAATTTATTCTAGCTTTGTTTTTATCCCTTCTGATGGTTCGATCGAAGAAAGCAGTGAAGAGTGAATCGTCTAGAACCATTTGTTCATCAACAAACGACGAAATCAATGGTAATTTTTTTGGCACTGTTTTTTATATTGTTGAGGATAAATTTGTTTTGTCGCGTTTTGTTAAAATTGCATAACAAACATTTACCTGTTAGCATGACTGAATTATTTAATCAGTGATTTATTTATTTGAAATAATAATTTCTTTGTATTAGTTGTTATCACTTTTTTTGTAATTGCACGATACATTTGTTAGTTTATCCTCTTTAATTGTATTTTGATAAAGCGTTTTCGAGAAGTTTAAAGAGTGAAACAAATCGATAGTAATTTAATGTATGAGAATGCAATTTTAAGGTAGATTTAACAAGATCGATAAGAAAAGAAATTTATTATTTTTGAATTATTTATAACTGTAGAGGATAGCGACTGTGAAATCTATGACGGGAAGCTTTCAAAAAGTTCAAAAAGCACTGATGAAATAAATAAAAAAACAAAATCGCATAACACTGGCGGATCGAAATCTAAAAGAGGTAAACTGCGAACAAAATTGTCGATTGGTGATTTTGATGATCATTCTTCGGATGGTGGAAGTTCTGATTTAAGCCCAAAATTGAAGAAGCTGAAGCAAAACACTTCAAAGAAGGTAGAAGAGAATGTTAATAATTGAATGATATTAGCATAGTTGATTTTGATTGCAAAACGTTTTGTATTATATGTAGAAAGACGTGGAGTCAAAGAAGAAGAAGAAAAAATCCCGGTTATATTTATCAAATGACAGTGAAGAAAATACGAGCAGTGTAAGCATTTTATCTTTTTTACTTTGTTGAATTCGGTTCGAATGGTTGAGTTTGTTCAAATTTCATTTGTTTGTTTATTTTAGAATTTATATTCAAATGATGAAAGTGACGAAATGCATAATGATAAAAAGCTACTTGCAACAGTAAGTAGCATTTTGATTTTCGTGTTATTTTTATTAGAGATTTGCATTGCAGTTTTGCGAGGGAAAATGTCACAAGCAATCTGATTGGAGGGTATTATTTCAAATGAATGTAGTACTACTGAATTTTCAGATTGTGCAAAAAACAAATGGAAATCCGAATTGTTCTTTTTTTTTTAAACGAAAGTAATCTTAGAAAAATCAAGTGAACAAAATTGATGTTGGATTGAATGACGAGACTGCTGAGTCGAGTTCTGATTCCAGTTCTTTGTTACAAGATTTTGACTGTGGTGATGATGATGATGTAAGTGACAATAAACAGATATCTGAAACGATATTTAAATTTTTATATTGTTTTTGATGAAAACTATATTGTGAATTTTTGTTCGAAGAAAAATATCACTAATTGAATTCAGCCAAAATTCTAGTGTATTGTTGTATTTTCAGAGTTTGCAGAAAAATTTTAACAGTTTAATCATTTCAGGAAGAGACAAAACGCAAACAACTGAATGATGAAAAAAATACCTCAGATTATTCTTTGTCAAGCGATCACAGCGATACAAGCAAAGGAAATCAGGCAGAAAGTGGAATGGAAAAATTCAAAAAACAAGTGCCATTTGTTTGATAATTTTGATGGGAAAGTTGTGATGTTTTTTTTCTACATTTAGGCAGATTTGAAAAATCAACGAGGTGAAGAAAGTGATTCAGGATCTTCTTTGCCATCATTGAATAGTGACAGTTCTGGAGACAGAAATAAACGCAACAAAAAATCTGATGAGAAGAAAAACAAGATGAAGGTTGAATATTGAATTTTGATGTTTCTAATTAATTAATTCATTTATTTTGTTTTCCGTACACTTTTGCACGATTTTAGTCATCAGAATCTGTTGATGAATTGTCTGTACTTCGGCGATGCATCCGTGTAGCTGGTCTTTTCCCAAACTACAAAAGTCTGTTTGTCGATTGTAATTCTGATGGAGAAAAAGTGAACGCAATAAAAGCTTATTTTAGAGAAAATGGATTTAAAGGTATTGCACAAGTATTTTTATATTTGACATACACATACGTACGTACGTACGTATTAATTTTGCATTTACAAATTTGAATTGCTGCAGGCAGACGTATAACGTTGGATGCTTGCAAGAGATTTAAAAAACGAAAAGACGAAGAGAAAGAGATCGCCGGTTTAGACATCAAAAACATCACAGAATGTAATACTATTATTAATAATAATAATAATAATAATTAATTAATTAATTAATTAATTAATGTTTGTCATTTTCATTCAATTTTTCCTCTTTTGTTTAGCTCGACTTCGCCAGCGTAAAGATCCATACATGCTATTTCAGCCATCTTCATCAGATCAGTCTTCGTTTCAACAGACCCCCAAATGGAAAGAATGCATCCAACACAGCGATTTATTCACTGAAAGTGAATAAAGCTAAAAATCAAGCATTCAATGCTTTCACTGCAATATAGTAGAATTGGTTCGTCGAACTTTTTCCATGACAATCTTTTTTTAATCTTTTAGAAATTGTTTTAAACATTGGCACTGAGAAAACGTAAAGTACGGTAATGAAATGAAGTAAAAAATCCAGTATATACATATCATTTGTACATGTAGTAGTATGCAAATTTTGTTGTTGGCAAAAGTGGCAAAGAGAATGATGGAAACAGAAAATGATAAAATACTGTTTTCTCATTTTCACAAATTATTAATTAAACTTGCGTAGCTCGTACGGGTCGTTTGCGATTTGTTGGTCTTTTCAAAGTGGAAAAAGTTTGATATTCACATGGTCTAGATGATTTGGCCGTGCGACTTTCAACCGCAGCAACGTTGGATGTACGTCGACTTTTTTGCTGATTAACACCACCACCGACAACAATAGATGCTGATGGGATACAGGAGCCGGTTCGATTTGGCAATTTACGCAAAACTGTTGCCTTCTCTGATCGACGACCATTTCCGCCAATGGCTTCAACTTGTTCAATCAATTCTTCTGTTCCAACGGTATCTTTGGACTTGCCGTTTGCAATCACACCAGATGGACAGTCTACAAAAATACAACAATTGAAACAATTCACTTCAACAATGTGGTTATATTTTATAAAATTGTGTTGGATGTATGCTTTTTCAAGATTTTGTGTCATCAGTAGAAAAAAAAAATGTAAGCATTTTCAAGATCTACATTTCTTCTATACTTTCACTTTGCAAAACCGAACGTGTAAAAAACAAAAAACAAATTCGTTCACTGAAAGCAGAAATAATAATATATAAACCAAGCCTTTTTTTTTAAAAATTATTATTCATTCTTCCGGCAAACAAATTCTACCACATCTCTTTCAACAATTCATTCATTCACCGTTATCTGCAACTATCTGCAACTACGACGCAAGTGTTATCCTGTGTGTAGTAGATTAAGCAAAAGAAATTTCTGCCACACCTGATCATGCGCTCTACGGATATCTTCAACATCTTCTACCAATATAATAATCTAGTGCTGTGTGTGTATGTATGTGAACGTTGTTGTGTTAAAGTATCTTTTACCTTTTTTTAGCTTGTTAGTGAATCGAAAAAAGAAGAATCAAATATATTTTCTCATGTTAGATTAGAAGATAACGTGCTCTTCTATATTTTCACATTTTTTCTACAAAATATTGAAAAAGTGAATTTTTTTTTCTTTTTAAATTTTCATTCTAGTCACTATCACTGTTCTACTACTACTACTCCACTTACGACTACTACTGCCGTTGCTAGCAGTGACACCGGTATGGTTAGCCGGCTTGACATCGTCTGACAATGACGACGAAGATGAAGACGAAGAAGCAACAATAAACGAATTAATAATTGCCTCCAATTGCGCAATCTCAGGTTCCACCGCGTCATCCGTATCCCTGACCACCGCCTCTGGCGGCCACGTACGTACCTGATGTTGTTGCTGATGATGACCGTGTTGTACATGATGATGCTGCTGATGCTGGTGATGATTATTATTTGCATTTTGATTTGTCGAAGATGACTGTTGATTCTGCTGTGCATGGACAGGAGATGCAGACGATGGTGGTGCTAAAACTGATTTGCGATTTCGAGTATTTTGCCTTCTTTCACCATTGCCGTTTCCATTAGCACGCTGTTGTTGTCTTGGTTGAGCGGCAGAATTTCCACCAACTGATAACGACGTATCATCTGAGGTACAAGCCCATTGTTGTTGTTGTTGTTGTTGTTGTTGTTCTCTGTAATGCATGGCAGTACTGTAACTCGGTGGAGGTGCAGTGTGCTGTTGTTGTTGTTGTTGATGATTGCTTTGATTGTTCGTCGACCTACGAGCAATGTGCGGTAGTGATGATGCAAATTTCGATCCTCCGCTCACATAATCCGGTAACGCTATTCTCCTGGTCCCAGATGGAATCTGACTTGGCATTATCAATCCAGTTGGGCCATAAATTGTTGAAAAATGGTCAACGGAAATTTTATAAGTTGCACCACTGGTCGAAGGATCAATGTTATTATTATACACCGGCGGCAGTGGTAAAGGTAATGATGGTGGTGGTGGTGGTGGTGGAGGCATTGATGGATTGCTGCGAGTCCGTTGAGTAGCATTTTTCTGCATAGCAAATGAAATGCTGGGTTCCACCGGTGATGACACGGAACCTTCGTGTAACATCCTCAACCTGGACAACGCCGGCGATGGATGATGCTGTGGCAACGATGCCAAAGTAGCTGAAGATGATGCGGGCAAACAAGCGACAGAAACGGCGGTTCCAATTCTACAACTCACTCTGCTTTGTACAGGCAAGTAGTCAATTTTTGTCGACGATGTTCGAACTAATTTCGTTGATGCTTGTTGTTGTTGTTGTTGTTTAGCTTTTGTCAAAATTGTCTGTCGAATCAAATTCAAATCCTCCTCCTGACTGCGAACCGTTTCTTCAAGACGACAACGATGCGTTTTTTCCATTTCTAAGCATTTTCGACATTCGGCTAGCTCAGCCCGAACTGTGGCTAACAATTTCAAGTCAACATCCGGTGCAGTTTTGCACATGCGTTGGCGTTCTTCAACGAAACGCACCAACATCTGTCGACGCTCTTGCAACAAGTACAATACCATTTGCTTATGCCGTTCTTTCTCGTCAGCTAACGTTTGTCGAGTTTTCTCTAAATCCAACCGCACAGATTCCAATTCTCTCTTGTACATTTCCGTCTGTGAAAATTATTCATTGATAAATTTATGCAAATATATATATATATATTTATTTATTTATTTTTAAATAATATGACGAACAATTTTTATTTTAGACTAAAAATTCAAATCATTCATACCTCTTCACGCAACTTGTCACGCTCTTTTTCCAACAGCATGCACACATCATCGCCTTGTTCAACTTCTTGGGCTCGTTTTCGTCGTTCATGTTCCAACTCACGCACAGTTTTTGCATGCCGCTTTATTACAGTAAGTAATACCTTAAAAAAAAATTTTTTTTTATATTAAACTTTCATTTCTGAAGCTGAAAACAAAGAAACGCCAAATATAACAAACATTTCATTCAACAACAATTCATCAACACATATAAAACATTTTTAAAACAAGCAAATTTATTTTTCAAAGTATAATGAATGAATATGATTTTTTTTCGTTTTTTTTTCAGTATTTTTTTTACATTATTAGCATAATGCTTTTTAAGAAAATAATTTTAAGATCGATCTCAGCATCTTCCTTTAGAAATTGCAAGGCAATTAATTAGTGACATTTCGAAGAAAAAAATTTTTCTTTTTTAAATGCAACTTCAAAATATCACAGCTGTTTGCGTATGATTAAATCGCAGTTTCGTGATATGATGCTTGAACAAGATAGAAAATAAAATTACTTTTTTAAAAATATACATATCTATATATCAAATTTATAAGGAAATATTCCAAAATTTTCAACAGCAAAAAGTAAAAAAAAAATTCAACCTGCTTAGCTCGTAAATGTGCTTTTCGTTGACTAGAAATCAACTTTTCCAATTGCATCAATTGGGACTCATAAATTTGCGTCACTTCCGAGTCTGATGCATCTTCACCAGGCGAAGAATCACAATACGATGAATCACGTTGTAATGCGGAAAATGGCTCTCTCAAACCAAGCTTTCCGTATTTCGCTTGCGCAAGCAGCTGTTTAGCTTTTTCCGCTTTTAAAGTTGCAATGGCTACATCCCGAGCTTGCACTTCACCTTCCAAACAGCAGAGCAAACGCAAAAGATCCGATCGACTTAATTCAGAAACTGACGATACAGGTGTCTGAATGATAAAAAGAAAACCAATATGCATAATAGAATAATAATTAATAACCAAATCAAATTGGCCAAACTGTATAGTATTTTTCATCTATCATCGTACGTGTCATTTAAATCAATTAAACACTTTTCACATTTTGAAAAAAAATATTAACGAAAACAAATTGACAGAAATTTGAAGAATTTACGCTTAAAATTGAAATAACAGTTGTTTTTTTCAATTAACTTTTGACAAGAAAATTTAGCGAAAACTTAAAAACACGGGCCAACTTTATTCTATAACAGACACGGCAATCTGTCTGTCAATGAAGTGTTGTTGAATCGCTTCTTTCAATATTAAGTTTAAATTCTTTTCAACTAGTTATACAGTGAACTTTATTGAACATAAATCAAAAGTTTGCAAACAAAATTTCCACTATCCATTCGTGATGCCTTAGGCAACTTTTGCACTTGCATACATCCTGCTTTTAACTTCACCAATGAGATGTTCTCCCTATGGTTAGCTTTGAAACAACAAATATTAAAACCCAATATTTCTTCTAATCTTTTAATAATGTATATCAAATAACATTAAAGCTCGCGTGGAGCATTTCACCAATGCAACTGTAAATATTAACGATTCAAAAATTTTGAAAATAAATTAGAAAACTGATTATTACCGATCAAAAATGATAGCTAAGAATTTATTTTCAATCAAAATTACAGAAAACCTAAACTATAGTGTCAGTAAAACAATGTAACTAGTAAAAAATGAAAAAAACAACTGGCCCTATTTTCAAACTTACAGATGATGGCGATTGTGCAGAACCCTCTTCATTTAAATCGTCATTTAGTATCGGTTCTAATGCAGTGGCATCCATAACATTTGAGAAAAAGATATATTTTCTACGTGAACATGAACGTTCCCTCTTATGCTGTCCGGATTACTGTAATTAAGAAGCACTAGGTACAAATTCACAATATTACTTATAATATGTTTAAATCGGCTTAATACCCAGATTATGCCTGTTTTACAGGTTAAACACTCAAAAATCTGTTTATTTTTAAAATAAAAGATAATATATATATGCGAAAACTTTACTTTCTAACAAGAATTCATTCATTTGTAGATATTGCAAAGGAAAATTGGTTTTATTATGGAGAAATTACGCATAAGTAAGCATGCATTTAAAATATATTTTAAAAGTTATTTTAATGTACATAATTATTAAACAATCAAGTTGTAGTTGTACACATTTTCCATCTAAAAGAATATGAGCAAACCACAAAAATAAAATAATTAATCTGTTGATATTCCTGCACTGTTGAAAATTAAGTTTAGTTTGTTTAATTTGAAATTTTATTCTGAGATTTTCCTTTGTTTTTTTTGCAAATATTTGCGTTGTTCACGAATGATACGTAACGCAACAGTCAAGGAATAATTGAGTAAGATAATAATTTATTTTCAAATAGTAGAATGAACAAAAAATGAAATAAACTGGAAACTTTGACCTCTTGTTCATAATAAATCATACATTTCAGTTTAAAATGCAGCTATGAAACTTCATCTTCATTTGCCATCATATTGGCGATTCCATTAGTGATCTTAAACGGTCTTCCTGTTTCTGGACAATGCATATAACCATCTGTAATCTCAATTTCAAACATCGCATGATGCGCCTTCTTCAGAAAATCTTCATTTTCTTCCCAATCAACGGGTTTCTCGTCAGGAAGTTCGTCACCTATATTCAACGAACGCACTGCTCCAGCTAAAGTGCTCCAGTCCAATCGCGCCATCATCTTCTTCACAAGCTCAGCATCAAAAGGTTGTTCCACAATCTCATAAGTACATGTCGATGATAACTTTAATGGATATCCTGTGACTACACCTTTGAGAAATTTTGTGGACAAGAAGTTATGCAAAAGTAACTTCATATTAACCGTTACAAGAAAAGCTTGATAACAGATTTACAAGATGATACCAAAGAAATGTGCTGAACGCAACAACAAGGAACGATTACAACCAGCTATGGAAAGGTTTAATCAACGAAAGCCCTTATTTTTACGAACAACTGTAGTACTGTACTTTTATTGATTTAACTAGTTCAAAAAGTAAAGTTTGATCGTATAAAAATTCGAATATAATAATAAAAAGCTTTAATAAAATAATTTAAAATATTAGCATAAATTTAATTTCTAAATGCCAACTTTTCTTTCAAATATTTTTTGTTTCACAATTATACCTACTTTTATGTGCTTCTTTGTTGTACTGTAACGTTATTTAACGTAGAAACTTTCAAATTCAGTTATAGTTCGACATCGTTGATTTTGAGGCAGATTTTGAAATTATTCGTTTTCTCCTGGTTGTTCAGCATGGTAAGATTATTTTACAATACAAATAAAATTGTTTTTTGTTTATAATTAGAACTAAATAGAAAGAAAAGGAAAGCAGAATATTTTCAAACTTAGTTCGATGTCGTAATTGTTTTTTGAAATTTTATGAATTTTAAAGCAGTTTTTATCATCTTTTATTTCTATTATCAATTTCGTAAAGGTTTTAATAAATAATGAAGATTTTTAATTTTTGCTATATCTAGACAACAATTCGTTGAATTATGCAATGTCTTTTGATTTCGTATTTTCCTGTGATTAGTTGCATACAAAGTTACAGATTGTGGCATAATTTTTGAATATTAATATTTTTTCTTTACAAAGCTTTATATGAATTTTTTTCTGATGGTGTAATTTATAGTTTTCTTTATTGAGTTTATTGTATTCATATTATAGAATTGTTTAACAGTAATGATGTACATTTGTTTTTGAATCGCTTAAATTTTTACCTGCATGCAGAGTTGATGTATTATTATGTATTTATACGTAGTGTAATAATTAAAAATTAAAATTTCATTTTCCATTTTAAAATAGTCGTCGGTACTTTTTTATTTACCTTATCTTACTTGAAAATTGTTCCTAATTCAATGTTTTTCTATTTTCAACGAATTATTTATAAGATGACACTTTAAGTGTGACATGCTATAATTATTTTAGTCTTTCGTTACTGTATTGGAAGAGTCACAGAAAGCAGAAATTGTAATTAACCCTGACTTGAGCATTGCTCAGTATCAGTTTCTGTTGTGTCATACAGAATATGATCCGAAAAAGAAAATTGAGGTGAAGGAAAAGTTGATGGAAGCAATTACCAAGAATGAAATGGGGAAATATTACGAATATGTGAGCAAAGTTCTTGGTATTCCAGTGAATAAAGAACTTATGGAAAGATTAACGAAGCAAAATAAAGAAAAGTTGGAAAAATTTGAAGCGGATATAATTGATGCAGAAAAGAGTCAAGGAGAGTCTGAAGTACGTGATGCTTGGCTTAAAAAAGCAGAATATTTGTCGCAAATTGGAGACAGAGATGCCAGTTTGAAGGCACTTTCTTATACTTACGACCGTACCGTGGGTGTGGGAAAGCAGATTGATATTATTTTCCATCAAATTCGCATTGGCTTTTTTTACATGAATCATACACTGATCAAAGAAAAGTTTCAAGAAGTTCATAAACTTATTGAACAGGTATTGAATTTTTAAATATATTTTTTTCATAAAAGTGTTCATTTGTTTAAATTTAAATTTAGGGAGGCGATTGGGATAGGAAAAATCGGTTGAAAGCTTACGAAGGCTATTATGCTTTAGCAATTCGAGATTTCAAAAAAGCGGCAAGTCTGCTGTTGGATGCGGTCTGCACATTTACAAGCTACGAGTTGATCACATACGAAACGCTTGTGTTTTACACTGTTGTAGCTGCAATGCTTGGCAAGTGATTTTTACGTATTTATTTTTTTTATTTAAAATTAATTATGAAAGTATTTTTGTTTTTGAAATGATTTGTTATTGTGTTTACATTTGTTACTAGTTATTAGTTTTATAGTTGGTGATTTGCTGACTTTAAATTTAAAAGAAAATACTTTTCATATAATCAAGTCTATTTTAGCTTTGAGCAGAAATGAACTGCGGGATAAAGTGGTCAATTCTGCAGAGATTCGTGAACAGCTGTATTCGCAGCAAGATTTAAGACGCTATTTGCATTCACTGTATGAATGTGACTATGCGGGCTTCTTTAGCTGTTTGGCCGATTTAGAGACGCGAATGAAATTCGATCGCATTTTGGCACCGCATTATACTCACTATTGTAGAATGATGCGCGCTAAAGCATACCAGCAGCTTCTCAGCTCTTACCGCAGTTTGACATTGCGTTATATGGGCGAAGCGTTCGGCGTTAGTCCACAATTTATGGATAAAGAATTGCACTATTTCATCAGCAGTGGTCATTTGACATGTAAAATTGACCGTGTGCGTGGTGTAGTTGAAACCAATCAAGTGAATTCCAGAAATGTACAGTATGCTGCATTAATTCGAGATGGTGATGTTTTATTGAATCGCATTCAAAAATTGAGCCGAGTTTTCAACAATTGAATGATAGAAGTAAATTTTATTTGAAGAAGTTGTGAATAAATTTGGGTTTCAATTCTATATGTTTTGTTTTATATGTCAATTATAATTTTATTTTTATATTTAAGAATCGAATTTCAAAACTGAAGTCAACAATTAAAATATTATTGGTGTTAAATAAATCATTGGCTTAAGCAAGTTGAGCAACGATGTGAAAGGAGGAATTTTTAAAAATTACACAAAGTTTTATTGGTAAGTGAACTGAGAATTGAAATGATGTTGATTTGGTTTATTTCACTTTTAAATGATTGATGGTTCTGTTATTCTCAGATTATTCGTTTGTGGTTTCATTTTGAACGTGAATCTTTATCAAATTAACCTATACAGTAGTTATTTGTCATCAGATTAATGATTTTATTTTTAATTGATTTTCATTTGCAATGGCAAAAAGTAATTTCCATTTAGTACGTGCAGTAAAGTTTTTTTCTTTTTTCCTGTAAAAGTGAAAAAAATTATATAGCTTCTGTAAACTTGAAATAGATCTTTTTCTCAGTTTTTTTTCTCTTGTTTGACGTCTACAAAATTGTTTGTTTGCCTTTAAGTTTTGGGCGCGTCATTATTAAAATTTTGTTCATCGGAATGAACATGCATGTCATTTTGTGAAAATCATAGAATATTTTACAGTATTTATTTAATAGTTTAATTTCACTTATTGGAATGTTTTTTGAGTTGAATTTGACTATTTTTTTAAAAAAATAATAAGTTACATGTTATGATCTAAAAGTAGTGGATATTTTGGAAATTTTGATTTTTTTTTCTTTAGTAGAAAGTATAATTTTAATCAAATGTACTATCAGTGGCTAGTGGAATATTATTTTCATTCATTGTGAATGTGCCGCTGAAATGATGAAATAATGATTGCGCTGATTGCGCAACAGCTTGATAGCTATATTTTCATTTTCAACAATAAATTAATTTTAGCTTTGATTATTTGAAGTATTTCTTTAAATAAAAATGTTATTTGTTTTCAACTTTTCTGGAAGTATTACCTTTTGTGCTGATGATATGGAACAGTTTGAATTAGAAATGGCGATTATTAATTAATAAAGATTGTTCTAACTTAGTGAAATTGATAAAACAGAATTTGTTCAATTACTGTTTGTTATTAAGTTGCATTACTGATGAAAGCTGGCTTTTGAAAGCTTAAAATTGAAACAGTTGCATGTATGTTGTTGTTCATTTTAGAACAATTGTGTGTTGATTAGATGACATGTTGATCACAATTTCTGTATACATTTTAGTAAAAGTATAATTTTATTATCATCATTATCTGATATTATTATGAAGAATAATTGTTTGGTATTTTTCATATTATTTATAATCTGTTTGCCTAAATTTAAAAGAAAATCTTGATTTTTTGAGATGTTGAGTTTCATATGCAATTGAGCGTTCATTTACAATTAATCGGTAATTAATGAATTTATTTATATATTTATTCAACAGAACTACAGTCTAGGTTTCAAACGTTTTTTGCGTATGAATAATATATCCTTTAATTAGCTATAATAAATTTTTTGCTAGATAGGAAAATCTTGTGCCTTACATAATTTTTTAACGACCCTTGGATCACAATACTATTACATCAGTGTTTTTTGCAAATACAAATATATTTTTTGCAACTATTGCAACATAGCATCTACTATTACGTTTAAATGAGCTATTTTTATTGATTATCAAATGTCTTTTATTGGTTAATTTTCTTTTTTATGAATAATTTCTGTGAAAGTTCAGTTTAGCAATTAAACATTAATGTTTTGCTATTGCGCGTAATTCTCTTTTCGTTTGTTGTATTCAATTATTCAATGGCTGTTTCATTTCTTAATTAAGTGTTGCGTTGTAGAAATAGTTAGTAATCAGGATGTTAATTTGAAAAAGAAAAATGAAAAAAAAAATTATGATTATACTTTATGGTAAATGAAAAAGCCTTGACTTATGAATTTGAAGAAAAATAAAAATAAACAGAGCATATTAAAATTCACAAAATATGATATACTTTTAAATTTTTGGAAAAGTATATGGTTTAAAATGAATAATATTTTTTAAAATATGCTTCCTGTTTTGCTGTTCGCTTTGCTTACTCTAAATGTCGATATGTTGCATTTAGCTTATTTGCAAAAAATCATTGCTTTATGGTATAAATTAAATTAATAATTTGTTTTGAAAAATATTTACTGCTCAAACTTGTGAAGTTATACTTTTTTCTAAATATTGGTAAATGACTTTCTTTGCATTGAAGTTTTCCTGTTTAAAATCAGAAAGCTATGTACATGCAATATTATTGAACATTAATAATCGCAAGAGAAATGCACTCACGGTAAAATAGTGAAATTTTAACAGCATACAGACTGATAAATTAGATTGATGCAAAGTAAGTGAAAACCATTTGATTCTTTATAACTATCTGTTGTTGAGCTGTAAATTCTCATTTGGTTGCGCTTCATGATGAGACTGCTCTTCTGTTGTATGAATTTATCATTTAGTGCATAGAATTATGCACTTTGAATTTGTGCAATAGTATTCATGAATAATCTAATTTTACTTTATCAAGGGAAATATTCTGACAGATAAAGTTTTTAATAAATTTTATTCTTCTTTAACAGGTGCTTAAATTAATTTCATCATTATTATTATCATTTTATTTTAAACCTATCTAATGACGTAGCTTGTTCATTGCGTAATTAAATATATGAATGATGAAACCATTTTTACGTGTATTATTCGTGAATTTCGCATTGCTTTTGCCTATAAATCAAACTTTACATTTAATTCAACAATGCTCACATATATGATTTGCACTTTCTTTCTTGAATGTTTTGCTAATTTATGAAATTGCGAGCATTTGCAGAATTTGGAAAAGTGCAAACTTTGTGCAAAGGATATTTTGAAGCCATGTAATTTATGGGAAGTTAAGTTAAATTAAGAATTCTAAGTTATTTACTGCAGACTGTTTGTTCTGCTTTTTGAATTAAAATTTCAAAGCTTCTTTTTATTACGAGAAAAAAATGAATAAGAAATTTAATAAAAACGAATTTATGCACCATAATTTAACGTATGGCTGCAGTGAGTTAATTAAGCTTCGGTTTTCTATTTTGCTCAAATTTTAATTTGTCGGCAACTTTTTTGAAATCTATTGACCACTGTTGGTGAGCTAATTCAACAAACAAATTGACATGAATAATAAAGTGAGACTGAATTGATGACCAATCGGCGCCCAACATATCAGCATACCGTCTATGCAAGCGGGGGTCTATTTTACAATGGCTGACCAATCAGATACATTTGAAAGGGGAGGGGGATTGTTCTGGAGCAGATAAATACAGCCACTTTCTGACTGTTGATGCAAATTCACTTGGTGAAGTAACAGAACTGGTGAGCTTGTGTTGCCTGTGCTGCGTTGATTTTCATTTCCACAAATTTTAACAAAGGTCGAACTTCATGAATACTTCAGGTGGATGGATTTACACGGCGGCGGTACTGCTGTTCGCTTGCAGTGCTTTAGCTTTTACACTGGAACCCATAAATCTTGCTTCACTTGGTACTACTCGCACAGTTTCTCCGGAGCAGATTGACACGGCCGACAGTTTGAATCCCATCAGTTGCACTCAAATCGACGAGACGGACTTTTGGCTGTGCAAAGGACCCCAATTTATGGATAGTCGCACTGGAGCGTTGCACCGAATGCCACAAGCAGCAAAAAGAAAACTATCTATGTTAGCTTATTCATCACGGCCACATGAAACAGATAGACCAATCATTCGGCTTGGCTAGTTGAACTTGCAGAACTACTAAATTCTTCATTAATTTTATGCATGATTGCATTTTGATGTATCAATTGTGATTTTTAAACAAATTTTCGTATCTTTATCAATTTTCATTGAACATCACTTTGATTTACAACTGTACGTTTTTATGTGAACCTGCATATAAGTATACTGTACAGTGCTATTGGTGCGCGGCTAATAAATTGAATAAATGATTGTCTGTTGTTTTTATAATTGAATTGCATTTTTGGAATGAATTTACTGCTGAATTTCACTATTAATAAGATAAGCATTTTCTTGATTTTTATCCACATTTTGTTGTGAAATTTCTCACTGTATAAATGATTAAGTTTTTTGAGGAAAAATGAAGAGTTTGTAATGGATGGTTTAATTTTTTCACAGAATTTAAATTAACAGAAGCTGTTTAACTTTTGTTTTGAAACTCTCAGCGGCATTGTTGGGAAATTGATAAGACTGGGAAGAATGGTTAGCGTCGGTGAAATGAGAAAAACAACCTAACAGTTGACAGTTGTTTAAAGTAATGTAAATGCAGTAGAAATTGATATTGCCGAGTAGTTTATTTAGAATTTAATATTAATTTATCGTTTATCATTAGTGTGCATTCTTTTACTGGTGGAAGCTGATTTTCGCATTAACCGCACTATTTTCTTTCATTAACACTATGAAGTGCTAGTTTAAATGATTGACAACTGCAAGAAATATTACTGATAAACGTGTTCGTTTTCTTTTTTTACTTTTTTTTTGAGAAAAATGCTTTGCTGATTTCCAACATGTTAAATAAATGCAAACTAAGAGCAATCACTATCATTTGCATTAATTTTGCGTTAACTTTAGCTTTGCATTTTTAAAATTGAAGTTTGTATTTTGAAAAATTTTCCCAAATTCATGAAACCAGGATGAACTGTAGTAAAAAAATGTTGGCTTTCAATCAATAGACAAGATAAGAAAATTAATGATGCAGTATAGTCGGGATTTTAATTCAGTCACAAAATTTATTATTTAAAGTTTTCGCTGAAATGCAGTTTCATTTCTTTTATTGCAATGCTGTAATGGTGCGTGTTTATCAGATTAACGGCTTCAGTCTCAACGGGATTTGTATTCATGACATATATTATTATTCATATTATGAAGTTCATGCATTATTGCAGCAATCTCAATCTGAAAATTGAAACCTCTCATTGAATGAATGTATAAAAAATTTATATTAGCGATGCATATTTTTTAGGGTTCTTTTGTTTGTTTCTTGCATACATTTTTAGGGGCTTCTGAAATTAACTTTTCGACTGTTATTCATTAAATCAGTGAAGAAATAATTCCAGTTATATAATAATAATAATATGCATTACAGACAATTTACACACTTAGCAATCATATCATGAGCATTTACAAGATTTTTGAGAATATTCTTCCTCTACTGGTGACATCCAGTGAAATGTATCTTTTTAATGTATAAATTTTGTTGGCTTTTAGTTTTGCACTTTTTAACATGACATCAATTTATAATGAAAAATTTTTACAAAGTATTTTTCAGTTTTTATAACATTCAAGTGAATTTATCAATTTTAGAACTTTAATTCTCATTTCAGTAATAGTTGCTCGCATATTACGTGATTATAACAATTGAAATTTTAATTTGTGTGCATTTAAATTAACGAATATAATATTTCATTTAAAAGCTGAACTTCTAATTGAAAAAGAACTGTACAAATAAGCGTAAACGTTCAACTCTTCTTTTACTGCATGTAGTCCGTCTGTTATGCAGATTTCTAAATTATGCACCTTAGCGTCGGCTGAAATTCACTTTAACAAAAACTTGCTTACTTCACTGAATTGGCGGCATTTGATTGAACTTTGCTTATTTCGTCATAGCATTAATTAAAGACTCTGTTCTTTAAACTTGATTTATATTTTATTTTTTATTAGTGTCTTTGATGACATTTGTTCGATTTGAAAAACTTTACTTATTTTACTTACTTTTTATATATCAAAACTTAATTTTTAATTGTATAGTTGTAAAGAATTTTATTACTGATAAACATCAATATTTCTTCTTATTCTGCATTGACGTTCTACTCATTAATCTTTATTGCTCACTTCAACTAGGTAGAATGAGGCTGCACACACATTTTATGTATAGTGTCTATATTTTATGCAAATGAGCGTCAATCAGACAATTGACTTATCAGAGATAGATAGAGTGCTTGTTTGCTCGTCTTAATTGGCAGATTTGAACTGCTTATTGTCCGACTTAATGTTGCATTCACTGACGACATTTTAGTACATCAGTCAGTATTGAATGTAATTTTAAATGCAAATTATTCTACTAATAAAGCATTTCATTGCCTAGCATATAAATAGTCTGCTAAATTAAATTGCAATTACTTTTTTATACCGCACTCTGACTAGGTGACAATGTGACGCAACATTGAAACTGTCTCACTTTTATGCAAATAAGCTTCATCAATAGCAACGCCCATGTTTCTTTCATTGTCTAAACTGGCGTTGCTTTTGCTTATTCATTTTGTAATAATTGAAATCTGATTTTTTTTTGATACTGAAAAATACTCAACTGTTTGCATGTTTGCTTCTTACTTTTTTGAACTTTTTTAACAATTTCACAACACGACAACATTTCTGCTTAAACAGATCTTTCAAAATACCATCAAAACAACGTTCAATGGTGATACATGTTCTCATCATTTGGCGAAAGGAGCCATTTTCATTGTTTTCTTGAAATCGTGAGGAAGTGGCGTACTGCTTGTTCCCATCGATTACAACTGCAGCAGTTTTATTGTTGAACTGCTATTTCAACATCTTTATCTGATGTTCTCTATTTGTTTGATGCAGTTTATTTTTACAGATTTTTGCTTATTGTTTATTAGTCATATTGCTGTCTGCTTCTATTACGAAAGGCTAGATTTTCCACTGCGCACCGGTTTAATTTTTATAGTGCATCAATTTTGCATACTACCCCATGCCTATTACTCAGTAGCAGGTTATTTTCTATGGCGCAGCACTTCAATTTTATCGTGCACCGCGACCATTACTCCGCAGCGGCTTATTATCTGCATCGCACAAATTTTGCATACTGCACAACGCCAACTACTGCGCACAGGGTTATTTTCTATTGCGCAGCAATTCAGTTTTATCGTGCACCGCGACCATTACTCCGCAGCGGCTTATTTGCTGCATTGCACTACTTTTTATTTTATCCTGCACCGCTATATCCGTTTATGCTGAGCGCTGTGATCGTCGGGGCATGACTATTATTGTAATCTCGTGTTCTAGTTTTTAAAACTTTATTTTTAAATGAAAATTACCGTTAATAAAGCAGTTTTTAGTTTTATTTCAATCCAAAGACTTTACAAGAAAGAAATATGAAAGCCTTTAGCAGCTCCTGTGTCCGTCGACAGCGATCATTCATTGATGGTTGATTCATGTTGGTTCATATGTGATAAACGTGCGTTGTTCGAACAAGTGTTGATGTTTCCAATGGAAATCCAGATACATCCATGAAAGAAATTTCATTTGTTATTTCATTTATTTTTACTTTATGAATATAACTCAAGCATTCAACAAAGAAGAAGATGGACGGCATCATGCGAAGATATGCATGTTGGTAAGTTTAAAAATTTTTTTTATATATTTTGTAATTAATTGAAATTATAACTAATCATTGAGATTATAATTTCTTAACATAATCAAGTAATAGATTGTTTATAATTTTTGTGATTTCACCTTCAAATTCAGTACCTTAATTTCAAATATTTTCAAATACAATTTTTTAAAAGAGATTGAATTATCTTTTTTTTTGAAAAAATAATTTTCACAGTTGAGGCTTATTGCATTTCAGCTAGGGAGAATGTTTCTTTGGCGCGCGGGTTGTTTTTCAATTATGCAAATCAATTTTCTAAGACACACCAGTGTTATCAGTAACTGAGTGCTTGGTGTTTGCTTGCTGACGTGCAAACTAGTTCACAGTCGCTCTAGATAACGTTCAATGAGTGAGTTGCATTTGAAGCATTTTTAGGCTAATGGTGTGCGGCAACTGAACAATGACATTTTCAGTAGAATGTTCTGGACACAACATCGCACTAAATGCAACATATATTCACTTTGTGAATGGAATCCAAATAATTAAATGACGCAGCACAACCAGAAGACGGACCTCATCTATGCGAAGACATTTATTTTGGTGAGTTGCATTTATTTTGCATAATAGACTGCGACTCATTTTGTATTTCCAGTGGCTTCTGAGCATCTAATTAATTTTAAATTTTTTATAAAAACTGATGAAAAACGCTTGTAATTAATCTCTGTTTTCCAGTGACGTCATTTAACTTATTTAGTATCCAATTGATAGATTCGATTTTGCAGTTGAACGCCAATGCACGCCCTGCTCAACAAGCATTGAATCTGAAGCCACGTAAACGTATCCATAACAGTCCAACAAAATTTGCATGTATTTCTGCTAAACAAGTCTTACTATGCCTGCATTTCATTACATTGAGCAAACAAATTTTTTCACGACTGTTAATCTAAAAGCACACTAAAAGTAATATACGTGATACAACTTTACAGTAATAACAATTATTTCATTTTCAACTATTAGATACCACCAAATTTCTGAAAAAAAGCATACTAAGTGAAATTATATATATATATATATATATATATATATATATGTATATACAGTGGAACTCTGATTATCTGAACACATGATTTTTGGGGGTCCTTCGGATAATCAGACGTTTTCAATTTTTTTAAATGTATGTACGTTATTGAAGCGTTTATAGCTGTTATTCTCAGTTAGAAGCGGAATAGTAGACATTCTGTTTATTATGCGACGTTATTTGCCCTTTACTCGCTTAAATTGCACGAATGTTTATTAACAAGGTCGATTGTATTTTTCAGCGGTACATTCAAAAAGCACTAGGTTTAGTTTGAGTCATATTCTGTATAATCAGTAATAAGTTCAAACGCCAAACATTTCATTTGCCTTTTATTCATTATTATTTTTTAGAATAATTTCTGAAAAATAATTTTTCAATCAACATCGAGAGAGCATGACAATCAACGATGAGATGACGACGCATTTGACAGTAAGTGGCCGTTTCCTTACTTTTATGTCGTAGTCATTTAACAATGCAATTGAGAATGGAATAGAGTGAGGTTTATTGAAATTCCATATGTAGGTTAATTAATTAGAATTTTGAATATATTTTCACCAGTTAGAATAATGTATTGTAGTAGGTGTGATTTATGAATGATAAATTTTGAGTTGAACAATTTTTGAAATAATATTTTCTATTTCGTTCTGTCTTGTCGAGATGATAGGTGATTTAATAAACGTGAAATTTCCATACAATTAAGTATAATTAAATAACACCCTGTATGTTTATGTATTATTAAAATATGGTCTTTTGAAAATCACCTTTGCAGTAGCTAATATGCGCATTCAGTTGACTAAACAAGCTTTTGCCCACAAAGCATTCACTTAAAATTAGCTTTATTTGAACTACTTCGTTTTCTGATTTAAGAAAATTTTTAGATTTGCGGAGGCGTGTTTTGTTTAAGTCAATTTTTTTGTTATGGCGTTCTGTCAGTTTATATTATGACTGCAATTTTGATTGACGAGATCCGCCAGTCAAGGTCATTTCTGAATTTTCAAATAGTCCTTATTGGTAGAATTTAAAAGTGCATTTCTTCTGTTCATATTATATCTTGGCTTAGGTTAGCATTTATCTTCAGCAAGAACTTCTAATGCTCTAAAAACCGGTTTCCAACGCTGCACTATGCAAATAACGATCGCCATAAAAGTGCCTTATCATCAGTAAGGGTGCACTTGTTTGTTTGACTTACGTGGCAAGTGGTAGCGTTGCGAAACGTTCTCTGAGTTCATTATGGCGTTCATTAGCTACTGAAGTCCGTTTTAGAATTACTGAAAAGTATTCCACTTTTCTACTTGTGTTACTATTATTCAAAACTGTGTATTCTCATATTGTAAATAATTATCTTTTAATTAAAAAGCAGTTAATTGTTATATTTGTTGTAACTCTGTGATAAAGTGAGAACAGTTTTGATTTAATGTAATTTTTACAGGTAAAGTTAATGAAGCAAAGAAAAGTTGAAAACGCGGACGACACGAAGCAGAACAAGAGAAAACAAGAGGTATATGCGATTTCTTGTGTGTGCTGATTATGTGAGGCAGGGCTAAGGCTACTTCGAAAGGGTGAAGTTATTCCTTAGTTTAATTGAATTACCTAAGTTTGTAATATATAATATATAACTAAGATGTTTTCTACTGTAAAACTGTAGTTTTTGTTTTTCATATTACGTCGAGATGAGGTAAGAAATCATCTTCAGAAAGAATTTCTAACGCACGCTAGCCCATTTCTAATGATGCGCGCGTACTGTCTGTCGATTAAGCTTATCAGCGTCTATTGAACTTCACCTTTTCAACAGCTAAACAAGCATTTACTCGAAAGTCTCTCAATTCAAACTTCAGAAATTAACTTTGTTTTGCTTTCTCATTTTTTGTCTTTCAAACTTTGCCAGTTTCTCTTCTATTATACAAAGCAGCAAAATATTGTTTTTTATCTTGAAAGTTAATGAACTTTATTATCACTTTATGTCACTTTTTCAAATTTCACATCATCTGAGTCATTTGGTGGTAAATTACGTTTTTTGTGTGGTTAACGTTGTTTGTCAGCGTACGCAGCCAGTGTGCTTGTATTTTAGTGAAAAGATTTTGCGATGAGTTCCATTTATTTAGGTCATTTTTGAATTTTCAATTCTCGAATTCAAACATTGCAGAGGCCTGTTTTGACTAAGTCAATTTTTTGTTATGACGTTCTGTCAGATAGTTTATATTTTGACTGAATTTTAAATATCAAGGTCATTTCTGAATTTTTAAATAGTCCTCATTGGGTGAATTTAACTGTGCATTTTAAATCTTTTTTCATGTAAATTGAAATGCGTTTCATGTAATGCTGTGCATTCGCTAAATCAGGGGTTCTCTGTGCATGAATTTGCAATGTTCCAATTTTTATAGCGTTAGGTTAGAATTCCTCGTCGAGAAAATTTTCCAATTCACTCAAACCGGTTTCTAGCGCTGCATTATGCAAATAAGGATTGTTTGAAAATTGCCTTATCATCATTAATGCTGCACTTGTTTGTTCGACTTAAGTGGCAAGTGGTAGCGTTGTGAAACGTTCTCTGAGTTAATTTACGGCGTTCATTCGCTACTCAAGTCCGTTTTTAATTGTTGAAAGTATTCCATTTTTCTCGTTGTTACTTTATTTTCGAAACTCTCTGTATCATCATTCCGTTCACGTTATCTTTAATTGAAAAGACAGTTTTACTTCTTCTGTTTCAAAATCCGGCGTTCAATTTCTCACTCTTACAATATGATAAAGCGAGGAAATTTTTGATTTATCATTTAACATTCTTACAGATATGAA
Source organism: Trichinella papuae (assembly GCA_001447755.1). Classification (NCBI taxonomy): domain Eukaryota; kingdom Metazoa; phylum Nematoda; class Enoplea; order Trichinellida; family Trichinellidae; genus Trichinella; species Trichinella papuae. The sequence goes on from JYDO01000071.1 coordinate 186,618, forward strand.
CAATGAAGAAACGAAAAAGTGAAAGCACAGGCGACAGGAAGCGGATCGCGGACGGCACGAAGCAGATCAAAAGAAGACAAGAGGTATGCGGTTCCCCGTGGGTCCCAATTCTGTAAGTTTGGGCAAGGGATACTTCGAAAGAGTGAAGTTATCCCATAGTTTAATTAAGTTAACGACAAACCTACATGGCTGAGTTTTGATTTAATGCAGTACTTGGTCTTTCACGCAGCAAAATTTATGTATGCAATTGTTTTCGTGCGTCGAAAGTTTTGATTTTCGTTTGTAACTTTTTTTTATTTTTTATTTTTCACATTTTACATTTAGTTTTGTTTTGAACACTTTCCAAAGCAAATTTTTTTTATTTTATTTTTGAAAGAAGAAAAGTGGAGCAAGCCAAGAGCACTGAGCGGATAGGTTGGATCGTTGGTCAAACGGAGGCAAGTGTAGACTCGTTGGAAAAGATGCGATTTCGTATGATGCGTAAGATGCGAGCGTGAAAGGTTCTTCATTACAAAGACACAATGAATAAAAAATGTTACCATGTTCACAGACGTAACAAAAGACCAATTTTGCGTCATTTCTTAGCGATGATGATCATGTAGGATTAGTTAATAGGGGAATCATGTTTGCCATTGCTAGTTGCCAGCAGCAATATTAAATAGTTTATAGGAGCAAAAACAGAACAGTTAAAATGGGGAAAACAAAATAATACTCGTAACGCAAGTAAATAATTAAAATATATGTAAAAGTAAGAAAAAAATATATTCTATTAATATAAACCAAGAACAATGCAACAAAAACAATTCTTTATTAATAAAAAATTTCTTGAAAAAAGTGCAATGTAATAAAAATGAAAGAGTTGGAAGTCTGGTATAAATGAGTACTGTGAAATGGCAAACATCCGGAGTGGGACTTGAAATATTTAACGCAGGTGGAGGATGGAGAGACCAAAAAGTGGCCCCACCTAGAAGCGCGGCGCTCCCTTCCCTTAGACAAGGGAAAGTGCGACTTCTTCCCTTGCTCTTTCGGCAGGCTCCTCTAGGCTTTTCGCGCAGAAGAGATGGGTGACACTGTTGTTACGCCCCCCTTGGAAGCGTGGGAACTTAGTGTTTTTCCGCAGGTGAAGGGAAATGTTGCGTTCTGCATGCCCAATTCAGCGAGGGAAGTTTCTTCGCATTTTCCCTTGTTTTTTAAGGGAGGGTATTTCGCTGTAAGTTCAGGGGAGGGGCGGTTTAGCGCCCTTTCCCTGTCAATGCGAACGTGGAGGAGGTTGCGTGATTTTGTGAACTTATTGAGGGAGGGTAGTTTGCCATTTTTATTTCTTTTTTGCAGATAGGCACTTTTTTGCAAACCCGCCAAAGAAGTAGCCCAAACCAGATCACGTGGTTGTTTCATGACTGAAAGTAGTCACCGTCGCTGACTCTGCTCTCGATGTTTCATGAATAACGATATTGCTGTCATACATGACACTCAATATTACTGTACATTTTGATGAATCATCTTAAATTTCCATAGTTTTTGTGTAATTACAATTCATGTTTCACGTTTTATGTGTACCGTTCACGTGTTTGTCATTTCCACTTATTTTTCAATAAAAAAACATAATGAGTGTGTTGTTTTAAGTTACGAAATTTTACCAATTTTGTCTTTAAAATGAATTACGGCTCATTTTGCACTTGCGCTGCTTTTTGAACATTTTGATTAATTTCATATTTTCCATAAAACTTGATGCAAAACAGTTTAAATTAATTTCAATCTTGCAGGACCGTCATGTAACTTATTTATTATGCAATTAATGCATTCAGTTTTGCAATTCAACGCCAATGCACTCACCAGGCTCAATAAGCATTGAATTTGTAGACAATGCACTCCAAGAAAAATTTGCATACATTTTCTGGTAAACAAGTCTTACTGTGCCTGCTTTTCATTACGTTAAGCTAACAAAAATTTTCACGACTGTTAATCTAAAATCACACCAAAAGCAATATACGTGATACAACTTTACAGTAATAACAATTACGCTATTCCTCATTACTAAATATTGTTGGATTGCTGAAAAAAGTATATTCAAATGAAGATTTATGTATCTTAGAAGCTGACGCTTGTGACGAGCTATAATTGTTAAGCAAACAAACGGTAAGGCTACGCATGAAAATTTGCATGTTAACGAGACACGCCTAACAGTGATGAAATAATTTGACCTAACTTCCGCTTTAAAACTAAATTAATAACTTTACTTAATTTACTGTATTTGGGCTATCCAATGGTATGTAGATGTGCGAAGCAATATTGTAGTTAATACTGTAAAGTTGTGTCTCATGTATTGCTATTTGTGTAATTTGGCATCAACGGTCGCGGAGACCACGTTTGCTGAGCAAAATAAGAAGTAGATGTCCAACTTGTTTCGCAGAACTTTCATGCAAATTTTTATTTGCGGAAAGAAAATCAAATATTAATCATAAAGTATAACTCATCGATGTGCATGTTGCGTTCACTTTAATTTTGCATCAATTCATGAATTGAATTTTGTTGTGAAGGTGATTTAAAATATTTGTAGACTGATGGTGTGTCCTGCAATATCAGAATAGAAGACGTCTTCAAACGAAGTCTGACTAGCATCATCATTTTTATTCAAAATGGCCAATCACTTGTTGCAACTCTTCAAAAAACGTCTCTCCAAATGATGAGTTGACCAGTTTTGTAAGTTACATTTTTTATGCAATGACATAAAAGTACTGGTGAAACTAGATATTGAATTTTTAATTGCTGAACATTTCTAAATTCTGCATTACTAAAAGTAAACCCGTTTTGTGTGAAATATTGCAGTTGATTAAGGTATTTAAATTTTTAAAAAGAAAATAAATCTATTATATACGAATAGATACTGAAAGCGCAAAATCAAAATAGGTATTTTAATGGACTTGTCAATAGAGACGGCAACGTGCTCATATTACACCGCTCATTGATGTTGTAATTGATATACATAATTCACAAGCAGGAATTGTGCCGTCAGGTGTCACCTTGTTATTTAGGTTCAAACTAAATTGTATATGTATTTTTAAATTATATATAAATTTATGTAACTGATTCAAACCATTTCTATGAAAATGAATTTTCTTCTTATATCCAGTTTTTCAACTGCCATAGCCTTAGCTGTTTTTGGAACATTGAGAAAGTTTTCTCAAAGTTTTGCACAATATTTTTGATTGGAAACAGTAAATGAATGTGAATTAGTGTAGGATGCAAAGTTCTAGTGGGAAAAATAAAATTTTTAATAAACAGCTTCTGCATTTTGTCGTTGCCTATATTATAATATAACAATGCTGCCGGTTCCACACTTTCTATCGCGACAACCGTGATGCACAATTTTCTGTAATTCAAACTGAATGTGCATTACATTAAAGTATCAATTCATTATGCTGACGTTTTCGGTAAATGTTATATTATGTCATTCTTCTATTTTTTGCACTCATTTCCCTTCTTTTAAAACAGATCGATCAAAAACTGATTGAAAGATTAATTAAACAATACGTTGTTTAATTTCGTTGAACTTGATGGTATTCTTTGCAAAGTATTATTATCATGATGACTATTATTGCATGCGTAGGCAGTGATCATTCACTAATAGTTGATTGTTGCTTAATTTTCATATGATTAAAATTACTGTTCAGCTTTATTTACGTAAGACAGTTTTTTATACTTCTTACAATTACGTAATAATATTATCTGAGAAAGATAGTGACTTTCATCTGTAACGTATAGAGGATTATGCTATTATTATGTTGAGCAGTTATTATAATAGTTAATGCTAGTTGTTCACATTATCTTACGTTTTCAAATAATATGTGAATTTCTAGGTCAGGAGACTAACTTTATGCTAATGTGATGGGGAATATTGCCGATGGCATTCTGCAGCGGGCAATTTCTGCTATTCAAACCCGGAAGTGATTTTCTATATATAAATTTCTGTTTATTGAGAGAACTCTATTATTATATAAATATTCGTTGGCGAAGACCGCTCTAATTACTGCATTGCGCTAAACCACGAACATCAGTTGGAAAAATTACGGCTCTGCGTTTGCATTATACTTCATCAATGACACGCCTGCTGACAGGTATGAATTTTTACATATTTGCTGTTTTTTGTAACATGAGGTAACATACTTGGCCAGTTGTTTAATGGAAATGTCTGTCACCAGGAAGTTGCAATTGCAACCTAGATGCTCGACACTGATCAACTTGTGCACACTATTGTTTGAGCTTGACATAGGAAAGCTGCTTTTAGTTAGAGAACGCCCTTTTAGCTACCACTCTTGAAACTGTCAAAATGGCACTAACGCTCCCTTCGTGCTTGAAAATGACTCTTAATAGATCCTATGATGCCATTCTATTGCCAATAACACTGACTTATATCCTTGTTTCTTATCATTGAGAAAATGACTCCATCTCCACCAACGCTGGCAATATTTATAAATGAAGTACTTGTGTGAAGGTATGCGATTCACTTTCTAACAACATTTACATCCTCCAACCTGCAACGTCTCCCTTCCTTCCCCCCTTACTATCCCGCCCTTGCCCTACCCGTCAGATGATTGTTATCTCCAATGTTGTCAGTATTGATAAATGAGACACTGCCCCTGATTGTTATGCGTGAAGATTGAGTGAAGGAAAGCGATTCACATTCTAACAACTTCCACCTCCTCCATCCTGCAACTTTTCCCTCCTTCCTTTTTCCTTTGCTGTCGCGCCCTGCTTTTCCGTCTAATGATCCCCATCATCGAGCTCTTAATGATTCTAAGATGAACATAGATCGCGCTCAACTAAAAATTCTTGCTAACGGTGAATGAGCAACAGCGCTCACCTATTGTGGCATGATATAAATCTGATTTTTCTAAATTGCTATTAACTAGCGATATTTTCTTATTTATAAGGGCAATATTACCAAGTCTTGGCTGCTCCTGATGCTTTTTTTTTGAATTCTTTTCATAAAATGCAATACAGAATGGTCACCCGCAGAAGTTTCTTGAAGTCATTGCAAAACGTTGAACTTATCATTTCCTTCCAGTACATTTATCTCTGATTGTATGAAGCTGTGGTAACGCAGTGCTCAACGAACTTTACAGTCTTGACATAAATCCTCATCAGAAAGCGCAAATGAACGCAAATGGCAAGTTGAGATAAGCTGGCAAGCAGCATAACCACTGGTTTAATCGTTTACCACAACTAAGCTTATGATGCGGCACTCGTTGTAAACTGCTGCGTTGAGATTAACGGGTATCGGGTAGGTATATGAGTTGAGTATACCAGCTGTAGAACAGGTAGGTATTCCAGCTGTGGATCAGGTAAGTATACCCAACATGGGATCAGGTAGGTATACCAGCTGTAGATCAGGTAAGTCTAAAAGTAAAGTGACAGGCCAAAGTGAAGGAAGAGGGAGGAGAAATGCAAATGCAAAGCAATTCCTCGGTGCGGCGTAATTAATTAATGGACGCGATGCACGATGAAAATGAACTGCTGCGCAACACAATAAATAACCCTACGTAGATTTCCTTTCGTATGTTAAATTTCAACTGTGCTACATAATAATGTGCGTGAAAATTTATATCAAACATACACACACTGTTGTAGTGTGCACCGTTTCTAAACTATGACATTCATTTTGCAATAAGTGTTTTTTATTAATGAGAAAATTGTTACTTTTTGTTCATTCCTACAACACAAGTCCACTGTTGATTGCTGTTCTGTCTGGTGCACGTTAGCCATCTTGGCCGATACGTCATACCGCCCTGCCATCGTGCTTCTCATCACCTCGAATAGTTTCAGTTACAAGCAAAACGTTGTCAAAGAGAAAAGCTTTATTCAAAGAACCAGCACTGCTTCTCACTGATCAACGCTCACTGGTGCTTGCCAACTGCAATCTAATAATCAGTTTGATCTCCATCTGAGATCGCCGTTTGAAAGATGAAAATTGCAACGGCCGTGCAGATGCATTTTATAGATTACATTCTGAGCACGTAAATAGAGAATTTGAAAAGTACAATGAGAAATTGCAATTTACCAATGCGGATATAGCTGATGGTTAATCAATTTTGACCAAAAAGAAGTATCTGCACTGAGCGCTGGCCAAAATGCGTCCGGAAATGGAGCAATGAATGGTGTGCGAATTTCTTTAGCCGATGTCACATTCCGACAGGATCCCTTATGCATTATTCGAGCCGTGGGTATTCCATGTCTTCTCTCTTGACACCACATTTTATCAAAGTCACAAAGACTTCTATGTGTACGCCCTTTATTGTCACAAATGGTAATATCCTGTTGTTGTGATGATCGCCCATGACACCGTGTTACGCAACAAGGCCCATCTTGTTTCAATGCCACTTCAACACCGTAACTAAATGGAAAAAGCGTTGCTTTTTGTTTTCAATAAAAAAAATTTTAACTTCAATAAGCATACGCTAATTTCAAATAACACTGTTCCCGTTTGAATAGACATCGGTTTTTGTGCGTTTTACCATAAGAATCACAAACTGGCTGCGCATAATACGGACACGGTTTGCTGCACGGACACACGTTTGCTTTTTCTTAAAACGCACTGTGTATTTTGAAATTGGCAATTCAATTCATTTTTCAAAAATTTCAACAAAACTTACTAATGATCTGCCTGTGTTTTTTCCAAACAATACACTGCTCGTTTTCAAAATGGCATTGATTGCGATATATACGTCCTCTGAGATCACAGACTGGCAACGCATTCACAGCGCATGGTCGTTCTTGGCAACAGAATCCGTCATAAGAATAAAGCAAACCTGCAAAATGCATTCAATTCACAGGTCGGTTTACAAGTTTTGCTTGATGCAACAATTTAGAATTAAAAAATTTTTTAACCATCTAAATGCTTTTGATTGCAAGCCAACGTGCATAAATTTCGGTAAACATAGCTTTGGCCTCGGTGCTTGCCGCAAACAGGTTGTAGATGCTTTGAACACAAGCAACGTTCATCAGTCTCATCGGCTAGTGGAAAATCCATTGATAGTTGCGCATTACTAAATCGACCGCTCTTTGGATCCCAGCCGACCAAACCAACTGCAGTTGCAGAAAAAATTACTGATAACATCAAAGTATTAAAATAAATGATTTCCCTCATCTTGCATTCAACTGTCAGCATCAGCACATTAACAGAAAGTGCACTGCTGCTTTTGGATCACCGTATAGTAAACACACGACATTATTCATTTCAAGAACAATCTCGAGTATTTCAGAAATAATAAATCTAACGCTACTTTGCAGCGGCACTTCAAATGAAAAGTACACGATTGAAATTTAGAATTCTTCACTATTCTATTCTTCTAAAAGACACGACATTAAAAATACGCATGCTTTCATACTCTGGTAACGATGCATCATCATTCGTGCAATACAGTCAAATTTTTACACGAACATTTCACCATATAATCTATACACTGACTGCTGTTAGGGGACTCTCTAATTTTTGAACTATTGTTCCGCTTCTACTGAAATCAGTGAGTTTCTCACGCCCTGACACTCATTAGTTTGGATGTTAGATATGTAATGTAATATGTTCACACTTTATATAAATATGTATACTGATTTCAAATGTGAATAAAACTTTAAACAATATTAACGTTTTCTTCAAGCGTATAAAATGTTTTTAACATAATAATAAACAAAAAGTACACATAAATAAATAACATACATATGACATAGCTAAATATTTATTACATGCAGCAGAGACGCTACTTATCTGCAATTTCTGTGACCTACATATTTATTTACTCAATTCCTCTAACATGAAGCATTCGAAAAGACAGAAAAACAATACGCATACAAACAGTCAGTGAACGGTCTGAAGAAGTTTAAAAAGTCAGAAGGAGAAGCCAGTGATAGGAAAATGCAGTACAAATGGAAAGTACTGCAGTAGATTGTACCGTAAAGTACAGTAGATGAAATTTGTGTTTCCGCAATAAGAACTGCTTTTATGTTTGGCAGGGTTACAATTGAATTTTCTCTCAAACAGAGTGCATTAGTTAAGTAAATAAAGCGCAATGAAAAATGTGTACAAGTGATATTTATCAGCAGAAATGAATAAAATAAAAATTTGCATACGAGTTCGTTGCTTTATTGACATATTGGAAATAATTTTAGTTTGACGCTGTCCGTGGATGGAAGCACTGCGTTTTGATTGAAAAATTGACTGAAGACCACCAACATTAAGCGCCAAACAATTTATTTGCTTTTTATTCATTATTATTTTTTGGAATAATTTCTGAAAAATAATTTTTCAATAAACATCGAAAGAGCATGAACATCAACAATGAGAAGATGACGCATTTGGAAGTAAGTGGCAGTTTTTTCACTTTTACGTCGTAATCACTTAACAATGCAATTGAGAATGCAACAGAGTGAGGTTTATTGAAATTTCATATGTAAGTTAATTAATTAGCATTTTCAATTGATATTCACCAATTAGAATTATGTATTATCGTAGGTGTGATTTGTGAATGACAAATTTTGAGTTCAATAATTCTTGAAATTGTATTTTTCGTTTCATTCCATGTTTTGTTGAGAAAATAGGTGATTTAATGAACGTCAAATTTCTGTACAATGAAGTTTGATTAAATAACACCATCTGCGTATTGTTCATCTAATATTAAAATATGGTCTTTTAAAAATCACCCTTACGGTATCTAACATGCACGTTCAACTAACTATAAACAAGCTTCTGCTTGCAAGTCGCTCACTTAAAATTAGCTTCATTTGAACTACTTGGTTTTCCTATTTAAGAAAATTTTCAGACATGCGAAGATGTGTTTTCATTAAGTCAATTTTTTGTTATGGCGTTTTCTGTCCGATAGTTTATATTTTGACTGAATTTTAAATGTCAACTTCATTTGTTTTTTCTTTCAAATAGTCCTTAT
>JYDO01000072.1:0-194480 GCA_001447755.1 Trichinella papuae
TTGTGAAAATCCTATTTTTCCCCAAAAATGAATGTTATAGATGTGGAAAAATTACAGAATTACAACGAACCTGGTCGTACGTGGCATGACAGCGTAATTGTCGAGATATTGGCGTAAACGTTTAATCATGATGGGATATTAGTGGGAGCAATTGAGCGGGATATAAAATCTGTGACATTGCTAATGCTCTCCAGAACTGCATTTTATTAACTTTTACAAGTAAATTTCCACAAATACCCTCTAGCAAGAGTCGCGGATTCTAATAGCATTTCTACCTGAGTTTTGTTTTTGTAGTACAGTAATCTTAAAATTAAAAAAAAATATTTGCGCAATTTTATTGATTGAAGACGATACAGAAATAAAAATAAATCAAAATGAAGCGATTAAAATACAATTTTCATGCAATTTTGCATTATTTCCCTCCATAAAAGACACTTTTGCTAATCGATAATTGTGTCGAATATCTCAGTAAATCAGCACTTTCCCACAATTGAAAATATGTGTTCATAATTGTATAGCAATAATGTTTGCTCATATTAATAAAGAATTTATTAATTCGTTGCTCTTTCCTAGCGGTACGTCTTTGACTGTGCTCAGGTTATGAGTGAATATCTTGGGAGACTAGAATGAATTCCTAGCATGAGCCTTTTAATTTGTATCCAATCATTTAATTGTTTTATTTTAACCATTTGGAATTTATTAATTTGACAAAAATGCAGTATTCAAAGCTCCTCTGGAAACAGTCTTTTCATTCTAGTGAACTAATCGAAAACGAAAGCAAATTGCGACATTCTTGGCATCATTCAGAAGCTTATTNCGTGAAAATGATTTCAGTGTAACATTATTTAACGTTTTTGTAATAAACGAAAATACTTATACATGAGCTTTTTGCATGACAACCTTTATTCTTGGCTGCTTTTTTTAAAGTAATAAATTTAAAATAATGATAACTTAGTTTCCAAGGAAACAAAATTGCACATTGTATCATCAACAATGTTCAGGTTACATCTGTTGGACAAATTAAAAGTAAAAGATTTTGTTTTCTTTCCAAGCAGAAAATAATAGTGCCTAATTATTATCAAGATTTTAATTGACGTTTAAATAAAATATTATTCAACAATTGAGTATATTTAAATTGAAATATTTTGAAGAATAATAAAAAATCTAATTAGTTCGTATCTAATTTTCGTATTGCAATGGTGAATTGATGTCGATGCCTTGGTCAATGTATATAGCTTTAATTGCTTTAATAATTGCCTCATAATCTGGAGCATCTGAATAGTGCAGCTTGTTCAGATGTTCGTGGATTAAGAAGAATTGCTTTGGACAGCCAGTTAACAGTTTATCGCTGTTTTCAACGTAAAACTGACGATCTTCTGCCATATCTTTCAACTTCTCTCTTAGGGTTGCTCCCTGAAAAATTTGCAACATTTTGAAAATTTGAAATAAGTAAATAAATAAATAAATAAATAAATGCAAATACCCTATACAAAGTTTTATCCCAAGGTAACTTTTCCACGGTAAACTCGATAATCATAAAAAACCAAGCCCAGACATCATCTCGTCTTGCTTGTTCCCCTTCTTTAAGTGCAACTGGCGAGGCATAAAAAGGAGTGCCTCGAAATTTGGCAGTTTCTCTTGGCCGACGATGACGGCCGTCTTTTTTCAAATATTTGCGAGACATACCAAAGTCCAGGATATATATTTGCCTGCAGTTTGGTGGTAGACCAATGGCAAAATTAGCAGGCTTAATATCGCGATGTAAATACCTTAAATAATATTTGAAAATTATTTTGAATAAAATATGGATAATGATATAGAATGGTACAACTGACCCGGCTCTGTGAAGGTCAGAAATACCCTCCAGTGTCTCAATGGCAAGGTGTAAAGCTGTGCGAAGTGTAAATTTTCTTTTCACTTCTGTTTGCAGTTGCATCAAACTTTTTCCTACAAGAGACATCGCAACCCAGTTGAATTTGTCATCTTTTCGACCACGGTCATAGACAACACAACTATGTGTTGATTTTATTTCAGCTAATTCCAGGAGAACTTCGACTTCGAGTTTAAGTCTTCGTATTTCTTGATTTGCATCCTCAAGCTTAGAAAAAAGAAATTACTTGCTTATCAAAAACAAATTATTACGCCTATCAAAATTTTGTTTGCTTACTTTCAAAGCGGCTTCTTGTCCAGTTTTCTTGTTCACAGCTAAAACTATCGCACCAAAACAACCCTTACCCAAGTAACTCTTCACTTGCCATGACGTTTCATTAATTCCCACTAGCACTTCATTAATTTCTACAATATTCGGTACAGAATTTTGCATGGCGATATATTGCACCGTTGAACAAGACGCTGTAGCTGTTGTCAATGAAATTTACAATATAACTTTTACTGACTATTCATTTTAAATGTTTTAAACAGCATTAAATTGCTTTACAATTTTAAACAATTGCGCAATCTAGTTTTTAAACATTAAATTTTTAAAGTATTGATTTTATATAATGTTTACATTTATTAATTTTCTATTTATTAGTTATTTTTGATAATCATAAAGATTTTTTTTCATAATTTTCATAGATGCATATGAAAAATTATTTTATCGATGCATACAAATGCATTTTGCACTGTTTTACGCAGCATGGTTTTCATAATGAAATAAATTTAAATTTATTCACAGGCATCTTAATAGCCGCATAACTTAAGTGCATGAGCTCGGGAAGTAATTCACGTTTCAGCAGAAATGAACTTTCGAATTTCGAACACCTCTGCAGGACTAAAAGTCCTACCTTCTTACGCCCCCCCCCGTGGAACCTTCATACGCCCTTTAGTTGAGAAACACTGTTTTAAACCAATTATTGAATGAGATAGGACACTGAACTTGCCGGGCGTTACAACCTATTCTTCAATGGTTTCCACAGCTGTTGATTTCCCTGTATATGCTTTTAATTATTCATTTCTGTCTGGTTGTTGTGTATAACTTAACGTTTTGATTGCGTAGCTTTGCATAATTGCGATCTTGTTTTGGCATAGTAATGTAATGAACTGTGTAAACGAATAAATGAAGTACACTGTAATTATCAACGGTAACAATGCTTGACTTAATAGTAACAATGCTCGCTATTCTACTTGAATCCGTCGCAGAAATGGACCCTTTGTTTGCAAGCATACAGCTGCTGTGATTTGAATTGAAATATTGAAATTGGTTTTCAACTGAAAATTTGTTGCAGATTCTGTTGAGTTTTTGTTCGATTAACTTCCGTTCACCTGAGACAACATGCACTAGCCTGAATTCTACTCTGACTGTGTAATTCTTGTTGAGAATTTAACAAAATAAATTGTTTTTTCTTTATTCATATTCTAATCTATTCTGTAATATCATATATTTCATTCATCTGGCTAGTATGAATGGCTATTTTGGCGATGTGGTACACTATCTTTAAAATCAGAATCTTCATTTAATTGAGTTCACTTCAATAATATTTTGTTTTCTTTTTAGCGGAATAACTTTTACTGTAAATAGCTTGATATATACCCACACATCTGTAATCACATACTGTATCATTATCATTGCGTTGGCGGATATATATAGCTGTCGTGTGTACTCGTGGTTTTTGAATAGACGTATCTACTACAATTGGTGACTTCTATATCTACTGAACAAACCAACTTTGACATGGAAACGACTTCCATCTCGGTTAAATTACCGCCTTTCTGGGCACATATCCCGCGACTGTGGTTCGCGCAAGCTGAAGCCCAGTTTCACTTGCGCCACATTTCAGCAGTTGTGACGAAGCATTTCTACGTCATTTCGTCCTTACCAGATTCCGTTACCCCTGACGTCGACGACTTACTAGAACCGGTCGGAGATAACCCCTACGAAACGTTGAAGAGCCGCCTGCTCGGACGCTATGGCCAATCAGATGGCGACCGTTTTAACGCACTTACGACGACGGTCGCTGTTGGAGATATGAAACTCTCCCAGCTACTGCGAGAAATGCGCCGGAACTGCGGAAAGGATTTGAACCCAAACACATTTTTCTTCCAGAAGCTCTTCTTGCAACGGCTCCTTCTGAACATTCAAATGATACTCAGAGCAAACACGTATTCCAACGTAGAAGAAATGGCAAAGAAAGCTGACGAATTGCTAGCTCTCAACAGTAACAGTCTGGGTTCAGTTTACGCCGTCAAAGGGCAAAGCGGTGACAGAGCTCAAACTCTTGAACAACGGATCGAAGATCTTGAAGAGTGATTCTGATCCTTGAATAGGCAATCGCGTAACAGATTCCAGATGCCTAGCTCTAGACGCCAGAGTTCAAGTTGCACGTGACAGAAAACACCTTCTGTTTGCTATTATTACCGGAAATTCAGGGCACAGGCCCGCAAGTGCCATGGGGAAACGAACAGCCCGGGACCTCATGGCAGTAGGGTCTCCGGATAGGCGACCGCGCTGCCTTTTTTTTTGTCCAGGAGAGAAAGCATGGAATGAGCTTCCTGGTGGACACCGGTTTGGAAGTAAGTGTACTGCCGCTTAGTACGACCCTGCGCAATCAACTCCACACCTCAGACATCCCGCACTTAACAGCCGCAAACGGCACTTGCGTCGACGTCATCAGTAGCCGTGGGTTGACAGTAGACTTAAGTTTGGCACGCCAGATGAAATGGAAATTCATCGTGGCACGAATCCGTCAACCCATCCTCGGAGCAGACTTCCTACGGCATTTCGGCCTACTCGTCGACCTGAAACATCATCGTCTCGTTGACATGACGTCATGGACCTTCTCGAATAGACTTGTCAAGATCAGCAATACAAAATCCATCAGTTGTTTACGGCGTGGATCAGACAACAACGACAAAATTTTAAAAAAGTTTACATCCCTCACGTCGTGTTTCAGAACCAGCGAGCCGATTGCCCACTCGATTCAACACCATATCCTGATGCACGGATCACCCATCTTTTCAGTACCGTGACGGCTACCGCCTGACCGACTAGAACTGGCCACGTTGATGCATCCATGTATAAATTCTTTCTGTTGCTGTGAAAAAATTTTAAATAGTTGAATTATTATTTTTGAACTTTTAAATTGGTCAGTGCCGCAGATGCACAAATTTCCTCATATATTACCTGTATGTGATCCAATTTGCTATTTCACCAACGCTTTATTCATATAGTTCAACATATGATTCGACATTCTGCTGGACCTAGGTATCATCCGACCTACCAGCAGCAGTTGGGCATCACCGCTGACCATGGTTCCAAAAAAACAACCGAATACCTGCTGCCCCTGTAGAGACTGCCGACGTCTCAACAGTGTCACAAAGCCGGACAGATACCGTCACGCAGTTGAGCGGCCGGAAGATCTTCTTCAAAGTGGAATTGATTCGCGTCTACCAGCAGATCCCGGTAGCCCAGGAAGACATCCCGAAGACGGCCATCACGACACCTTTCAGCCTGTATGAATACTTGAGGATGCCGTTTGCTCTGCGGAACTCGGCGTTATCAACAACAGTGCTGTTGTTTCCCTGAATAACAATGGTCGTAGATATTGTTCCCTCACTTAATTTTTATTCCTTTGAGTAAGCATTGAATGCCGTTTTCAGTTTCTGAAACGTATTTAACTTTTTCCCGTGCTTATAACGTTAAAAACTTTTTGTTGGTTCTAATTTTGAGAACTTTGAATTTGCAAAGAAGTATTGAAAATTAATAAAATGATTTTATATGCACATTTATTGAAAAAATACGTTTTATTTTTTTTCATTTCACCACCATTGAAATCTTATTTTTGGTTTATTTTTTCAGGTATATCTCAAGAAATATGGCATTAAGAGCGGTGCGGATAAGTTTATAGTAGTTCACTAATCTTTTTTGATCGATTCAAATCATTTCCGGTAATTCTTGGAACAAAGCCTTCTCTCAGAAAATTTCATTATTTCGTGGGCCATAGACTTGTCTCTTTTGCGAAAAATGGCGAAAAACAGTTTCTCAAATTTTCAACGTTTTTTGTTCGTCAAACATTTCCATAGATGTCTTTAAATGTTATCCAGAGTTTCATCGCAAACTGTTTAGTATTTGTGGAATAAATCGCCTCTGAAGTTGGCACATTGCCTTTCTCAATACATAAGAAAGGTGCACACCTTTAGCGGAATATCTCGAGAAATACGTAGCCAAGGGCATTGGGGATAAGTTTACAGTTGTTTCCTAATTTATTCTGATGAATTATAATAGATTTAAACCATTTTTAGAGAAAAAAATTTTTGTCGAAAATTTCTCTTGAAATTTCGCGGGCTATAGACTTGGTTGTTTTGCGAAAATTGGTGAAAAACTTTTTATCAAAATTTGGATTTTTTTTCATAGCTAGACTTTCTCGTTAGTAAATGCTAGTGTTATGCAGATTTTCAATAGCAGCTGCCCAGGAGTTGAGGAATAAATTGGCTTCAAAGTTGGCGTATTGCTTAACTTAATACATTGGAGAGTTGCCCATCAGTAACTCTTTTACAGCCGAACAAGAGACTGCCAATTTCTGCACCTGAAACATTTTTGACATCTAATGTATTAGTCTTCTACTAATTTGTATTGTTCTAACGATCAGTTGAATTGATAGCTGCGAATCAGAAAGCATGCATTCTGAGTCTTTTCTTTGTTTAAACGCAGACATTTTATAGAATGCCGTCCTCATAACCATCTTTATTACTAATTAATCTTCTCATTGATACCAAACGTGTGGCTACTTCAATTAAATTTCGCTATTTAACAATGATGTAATGGCGCTTTGCATAAGGAGTAGGAAACGTAGTAAGCCGGGGTTAAAATTAATTACAAATGCAATGACATTAAATAAATTCCCAATCATGTCAAATTAATCTGCTCATGCTTGGTATTTTTTTATTCTTCAGAGTTATCCACCAGTAAGTTCGGGGTAGACTCATTTTCGCCATCAAAGACATGCCGCATCGAAATTTGATTGGTTATAAATTTCCCATCCAAATTTGATTGGTTTTAAATTTCATTGGTTTACAAGCTGACTAACTTTCATTCATTGTCGTTGTGATGAATTTTAATTGTTTTCGCGAACCAAAATTTTACTGGTTGTAGTTGTAATGCTTTCTATTTGTCAAATTTTGGTTTCTCTTTAATTGTCAGATATTAATATGATTTTCAGTAGTGAAAATTTATTCATTAACAATTAAGTAATTTATTCCAGAAATAAATTTCCACAAATTTAGAAGTTACGGATGCTATTAGTAAGAAAGATCACGTGGGAAAAAAGGTGCTAGGTGGATTCACCATTTTAGTGCATTTTATTAAATAATTGCTTTCATCAAATAAGTATCATTAAATAATATTTTTTTAATATAGATAGAATAAAAATAGTAAAGCTTTGAATATCAGAAAACTGACCATTAAAAAGAAACTGAAATTCGACAAATAGAACGCATTACAACGACAACCAGTAAAATTTTGTTGCGCTCATTGGCTTGACAACCAATAAAATTTAAAGCCAATCAAATTTCGAGCGGCGTGCCTTTGATGGCGATAATGAGACAAAACCATTTTAGATATAATTTACGGTAACACACACAAACAGGCAGAATGCACGAACAAAGAATAACATAATAATGAACAAACAATAATGAAATGCATGAGAGTTCCATTGAGTTATTGAGCTACTGCCATAAAAAATTTTCCCACCATCAATATTTTGAATAATGGACAATATTTCATAAAATATGAATTATCAGAATAATTAAAAAACAATTGATATTGCATGAAAGGTGATTTATTATTCAAATAAAATAAACGTCATCATCATCATATATGACTAAAAGATCANAATTATGAACACATATTTTCAATTGTGGGAAAGTGCTGATTTACTGAGATATTCGACACAATTATCGATTAGCAAAAGTGTCTTTTATGGAGGGAAATAATGCAAAATTGCATGAACATTGTATTTTAATCGCTTCATTTTGATTTATTTTTATTTCTGTATCGTCTTCAATCAATTAAATTGCGTAAAAAAAATTTTTTTAATTTTAAGATTACTGTACTACAAAAACAAAACTCAGGTAGAAATGCAATTAGCATCCGCGACTCTTGCTAGAGGGTATTTGTGGAGATTTTCTTGTAAAACTTAATAAAATGCAGTTCTGGAGAGTATTAGCAATGTCACAAATTTTATATACCGCTCAATTGCTCCCACTAATATCCCATCATGATTAAACGTTTACGCCAATATCTCGACAATTACGCTGTCATGTCACGTACGACCAGGTTCGTTGTAATTCTGTAATTTTTCCACATCTATAACATTCATTTTTGGGGAAAAATAGGATTTTCACAAATTTCGAAATTTCGTGGGCTATAGTCTTTGCTGTTTTCGCGTTTTTGATGAAAANTCAAGCACACTGGTTCCGTTTTAAGAGAGCTTCAGCGTGACTGCTTTCCTGTATGTTAAGATAGGCATTGTACGAACTTTAGAGGCTATTTATTACAACTGCACGAAATAGTTTTCGATGAAACTTTGTAATATTCTGTAATTTATCGCTATCTGGCGATATATAGCAAAAAAGGCTAAAATTTTGAAAATAAACTTTTCATCAAAAACGCGAAAACAGCAAAGGCTATAGTTCACGAAATTTTGAAATTTGTGAAAATCCTATTTTTCACCAAAAATGAATGTTATAGATGTGCAAAAATTACAGAATTACAACGAACCTGGTCGTACGTGGCATGACAGCGTAATTGTCGAGATATTGGCGTAAACGTTTAATCATGATGGGATATTAGTGGGAGCAATTGAGAGGAATATAAAATCTGTGACATTGCTAATACTCTCCAGAACTGCATTTTATTAACTTTTACAAGAAAATTTCCACAAATACCCTTTAGCAAGAGTCGCGGATTCTAATAGCATTTCTACCTGAGTTTTGTTTTTGTAGTACAGTAATCTTAAAATTAAAAAAAAATTTTTCGCAATTTAATTGATTGCAGACGATACAGAAATAAAAATAAATCAAAATGAAGCGATTAAAATACAATATTGCTAGCGGTTATTTGTGGAAGGTTTCTTGTAAAACTTAATAAAATACAATTCTAAGGTGTATTATTAGGACGGAAAATTTTATATCGCTCTCATTTGTTCCCACTAAAACCGCATCATCATTAAACTTTTACGCCAATATCTCGATAAATCAGCTTTCATGAAACGTGCGACCAGGTTCGTTGTAATTCTGTTATTTTTCCAGATTTATTCCAGTCATTTTTGGGGAAGAATAGGATTTTCAAAAATTTCGAAATTTCGTGGGCTATAGACTTTGCTGTTTTCGCGTTTTTGATGAAAGCTTTATTTTCGAAATTTTAGCTTTTATTGTGATATTTCGCGAGATTGCGATAAATTAGAGGATATTGCAAAGATTCATCGAAAACTATTCCGTTCTGGTGAAATAAATAGCCGCTGAAGTTCGCACAATGCCTATCTTGATATACAAGAAATCAGCCACGCTGAATCTCTCTTAAAACGGAACCAGTATGCTTTGATTTCAGTAATGAAAACATTTGAGAGATTTAAGTAAAGTATTCGATGAATTTGCGCAGTATTGTGCAACATTTCTTTGTTTTGGACAATCCAATTTATGTTCATTTTCGCCCCTTTTTGATTAGTTTGATGAAAGTTCTTTCATCACGGCTTGAAATGTGCTTAAAATGTTGAATTTGCTAGTTCTTCATTAAATTATTTCATTTAATCGATCAGGAGAAACGAACTTTTAACGCCACGGCTGTTAATATTCATTAATACCTGAGTGTCCTAACGTATGCCTTGGATATCAAAATCCCACCAAAAAAATGATTATTTCATTGAATACTATGCTCTTTATGATCTTAATTATTCAATAAGCTTCTCATTGATGCCAAGAATGTCGCTATTTGCTTTTGTTTTCGATTAGTTCACTGCAATGAAATGACTGTTTGCAAATCATCTTCGAATTCTGTATTTTTGGTATAAAATTTAATTCAAAATGGTTAAAATAAAATAAGTTACGAATTTATGAGAGTTTAACACGCTCATGCGTGGTATTCATTCTAATCACCCAAGATATTCACTCATAAGCTTAGCACAGCCAAAGGCGTGCCTCTAGGAAAGAGCAACGAATTAATAAATTCTTTATATATATGGGGAAGCAGTATTGCTTTACAGTTATGCACACCAATAATCAATTGTGCGAAATCGATGATTTACTGAGATATTCGACAAAATTGCCAGTTAAGAAAAGTGTCATTTATAAAAGTAAATAATGGAATATTGCATAAAAACTATAATTAAATCTCTTCATTTTGATTTATTCTTATTTCTGTATCGTCTGTAATCAATAAAATTGCGTAAAAATAATTTTTTTAATTTTAAGCTTGCTGTAGTACAAAAATGAAAGTCAGGTGCAAATGTTATTAGAATAAGCAACTTATTGCTTGCAAATATGAGTCGAAATTTGCTCGTAAAAGTTAATAAAATTTAATTATATGCCATTTTTGCAGTTCTCAGATTTCATCTCGCTCTAAATTGTTTCCACTATAAGCGCATCATGATTCAACGTTTACGCCAATATCTCGACAAATACGCTTTCATGCAACGTGCCACCATGCTCGTTGTAATTTCCTGATTTTTTCTGATCTATTGAAGTCATTTTTGGCGAAAAATAGGATTTTCAGAAATTTCCAAATTTCGTGGGCTATAGACTTTGCTGTTTTCGCATTTTTGGTGAAAACTTTTTTTTCGAAATTTTAGCCTTTTTTGTAATATTTCGCTAGATAGCGATACATTAGAGGATATTGCAAAGATTCATCGAAAACTATTCCGTTCTGGGGGAATAAATAGCATCTAAAGTTCGCACAATGCCTATCTTAATATACAGGAAAGCAGCCACGCTGAAACTCTCTTAAAACCTAACCATGATGGTTGCATTTTAGTAATGGAAACATTTTTGACATTTCAGCCGCGTATTCAATGGAGGTGCGCAATCTCGTGCTATATTTCTTTGTTTTGGGCAATCCTATTTTTCTTCATTTTCGGCCCATTTTGATTAATTTGATAAAAGTTGTTTCACCACGGGTTGAAATGTGCATAAAACGTTGAATTTGCTAGTTTCTCATTAACTAATTTCATTTATTTGATCAGAAGAAGCAAACTTCTAACGCTACCACTGTTAACATTTATTAATACCTGAGTGTCATAACGTATGCATTGGATATCTATATTCCACAAAAAAATGATCATTTCATTGAATAATATGCTGTTCATGATCTTAATTATTAAATAAGCTTGTGAATGATGCCAAGAATGTCGCAATTTGCTTTCGTTTTCGATTAGTTCACTAGAATGAAAAGACTGTTTCCCGAGGAGCTTTGAATACTGCATTTTTGTCATATTAATAAATTCCAAATGGTCAAAATAAAAGTAATTAATAATTGACTACAAATTAATAGGCTCATGATAGGAATTCATTCTAGTCTCCCGAGATATTCACTCATAACCTGAGCACAGTCAAAGACGTGCCGCTAGGAAAGAGCAACGAATTAATAAATTCTTTATTAATATGAGGAAACATTATTGCTATACAATTATGAACACATATTTTCAATTGTGGGAAAGTGCTGATTTACTGAGATATTCGACACAATTATCGATTAGCAAAACTGTCTTTTATGGAGGGAAATAATGCAAAATTGAATGAAAATTGTATTTCAATCGCTTCATTTTGATTTATTTTTATTTCTGTATCGTCTTCAATCAATAAAATTGCGTAAAAATTTTTTTTTAATTTTAAGATTACTGTACTACAAAAACAAAACTCAGGTAGAAATGCTATTAGAATCCGCGACTCTTGCTAGAGGGTATTTGTGGAAATTTACTTGTAAAAGTTAATAAAATGCAGTTCTTGAGAGTATTAGCAATGTCACAGATTTTATATCCCGCTCAATTGCTCCCACTAATATCCCATCATGATTAAACGTTTACGCCAATATCTCGACAATTACGCTGTCATGCCACGTACGACCAGGTTCGTTGTAATTCTGTAATTTTTCCACATGTATAACATTCATTTTTGGGGAAAAATAGGATTTTCACAAATTTCNAAAATGCAGCATTCAAAGCTCCGCTGGAAACAGTCTTTTCATTGCAGTGAACTAATCGAAAACAAAGGCAAACTGCGACATTCTTGGCATTATTGAGAAGCTTATTGAATAATTAAGATCATGAACAGCATAGTTTTCAATGAAATGACCATTTATTTGTAGGATATAGATATCCAAGGCATACGTTATGACAATCAAGTATTAATGAATATTAACAGCCGTGGCGTTAGAAGTTAGCTTCTCTTTATCGATAAAATGAAATAAGTTAATGAAAAACTAGCAAATTCAAAATTTTATGCCCATTTCAAGCCGTTGTGAAACAACTTTTAGAAAACTAATCAAAATGGGCCGAAAGTGAAGAAAAATTGGATTGCCCAAAACAAAGAAATATTGCACAATACTGCGCAACTTCGTCGAATACTTCACTGAATTGTCGAAAATGTTTCCTTTACTAAAATGCAAGCATCCTGGTTCCGTTTTGAGAGAGCTTCAGCGTGGCTGCTTTCATGTATATTAAGATAGGCATTGTGCGAACTTCAGTGGCTATTTATTACACCAGAACGGAATAGTTTTCGATGAATCTTTGCAATATCCTCTGATTTATCGCAATCTATCGAAATATCTCAATAAAGGCTAAAATTTCAAAAAAAAAGTTTTCATCAAAAACGGCAAAGGCTATAGCTCACGAAATTTCCAAATGTTTGAGAAAACTTTTTTTCTCCAAAAATTACTGAAATTTAGTTATATCGATCAGAAATTATCACCAAAGTGTAACCAACTTATCCGTACCGTTCCTGACAGCATATTTCTTCAGATATAAGGAAAAAGTAAAAATGAAAATAGGAGTTTGACGCTGCTGAAATAAAAGGTAATGAAATATAAGGATTTCATGATTGAGACATTTAAGCCATTATAATAATTATTTCAACAGGATCATCAATGTTTTATGCCCAAATAATGTACTTATTTAAATACAATTGTTCCTGAGTGTCATTTACACCGTACAGAAACTTGAAGATTAAAATCTTTGTTCATTCTATGTTTTGAATGATTGCGCTTCAGAGATGAGAATTATCCAAAATTATCGGATGGGAACAGAACTTGCATGCAATATGCCAGTATTTCTGATCTATAAATGTCAAGTGCCCAAACCGGCAATTTTCTGAAATTTCTCAAAAAATCATCGATGGCGGGCTATTGAAAATTTACATACCTTTAAATGGCGCAGTATTTCTTTCCCTTATTATCAAATTCTTTTACAATACGCCTAACTTTTTGACAAAAATGGAATAAGTTTTACTGAACTTACTGGTGGATAACTCTAAAGAATCAAAGAAATAGCATTCATGAGCAGGTGAATTTGACATGAATGGTGAATTTATTTAATTTTCTTGCATTTGTAATTAATTTTTACCCCCGGCCACTACGTTTATTACCCATTATGCAAAGCGGAATTTTATCTTTGTTAAATAGCGAAATGAAATTAAGGTAGCCACACATTTCGTATCAATGAGAAGCTTAATGAGGTAAAAAGATGGTAATGGATAAGGCATTCCATAAAATGTCAATGTCAAATTTTTAACAAAGAAAAGACTTAAAAGGCATGTTTTCTGATTCGCAGGTATTAATGGTTATTCAACTGCAATAAGTTCAGAAATTCAATTCAATTGATCGTTTGAAAAATATAAATTAGAAGTAGACTAATACATTAGATGTCAAATATATTTCAGGTGCAGAAATTGGCAGTGTATGGTTCAGTAGGAAGAGAGTTACTGATCGGCAACTTTCCAATGTGTTAGAATAGGCAATATGCCAACTTTAGACACAATTTATTCCTCAACTACAGGGCAGTTGCCAATGAAACTCTGAAAACCACACGCGTTTAGCAGTATGAAAGTATAACAATCAAGAAATGTCCAAATTTTCAAAAAAATGTTTCGCCATTTTTTGCAAAACAGCAAGTCTATTCATGAATTTTCTAAATTTTCGAGGAATCTTTTTTTCTCCAAAAATTACTGGAATTGATTCATATCGATCAGAAATTGTTACCGAACTACAACAAACGTATCCGCACCGTTCCTGACTGCATATTTCTTCAGATATAAGAATAAAAATGAAAACGAAAATAGGATTTTAACGGTGCTGGAATGAGAGTAAATGAAAAATAGAAGTTTAATAAGTGTGCCTATGAAATAATTTTATTAATTTTTACAACGGAGCCATCAATGTTTTCAGCAAAAAAAGGAATTCATTTTAATAACAATTGTCCCTGATTTTTATTTATGCCCCACAGAAACTTTCAAAATTAAAATCTTTGTTCAGTCAAATTTTTTGATTGATTGCGCTTCAGAGATAAGAATTTTCCAAAATGATCAGATTGGAATGAAATTTGCATGGGATATGACAGTTTTCCTCCTCTATGGATTTCAAAATTTCTAACCGGATATTTCACCAAATTTCTCCAAACATCGTCGATTTCATGTTATTGAAAATTTGCATTCCTTTGATTGGCACAGTATTATATGCACTTGTGAGCAAAGCATTTTATAATTCGTCGCACTTTTTCAGTAGTATGTAATTAGTTTTACGGAATACTCAGTTGGATACCCCTAATGATTGGAATAGATACCAAGCATGCGCCCATTATTTTTTATCATGATTTGTGAATTTATTTAATGGCATTGCATTTGTTATTACTTTTTACCGCCGCCTATAAAACTTAAGGCTAATTATGCAGAGTGGCATTTCATCATTGTTCCATAGGAAAAGTAAATTCAAGTAGCCACACATTTGTTACCAATGAGATGATCAATGAACACTAAAGATGATAATGGTGGTGGCATTCCATGAAATGTTTCCTTTTCAACAAAGAAAAGACATGCAATCCATACGTTTTGACTTTCAGATATTAATGAATATTTAAAAGCAATAGTATGTTAAATTCGATTCAACTGATTGCTATAAAAAAGTGTATTAGTACATATGTAATAAATTGAACGCTTTATTCAATTTTGAGCCAGTTCTGAAGCAACGTTTTTCAAAATTGTCAAAATGGAGAGAAAACGAAAAAAAATGGATTGCCCAAACAAGTAAAATATTTCACCTGGCTGCTCATTTTGAATGCATCCTTTATTAAAATGTCAAAATCGTTACATTTACTGAAACTGGGCATGCTGGATCTGTTACAGGAAAATTACAGATCAGCAACTTTCGTATGTATTAAGTTAGGTAACGTGTCAACTTTAGAGGCCATTTATTTCGCAACTGCTAAGCAGTTTCTGATGTCACTGTGCATAACACTATCTTTTATCAATGTAAATGGCTACCTGTGAAAAAAGTAGCAATTTCATTTAAAAAAGTTTCGCTATTTTTCGTAAAACAGCAAAGGCTACAGAAATCAAAAATGCGATTAATAATTCGTTGCACTTTTCTGGTAACATGCTTTTCGCTTCACTGCTCTTATAAGAGAATATCTCAAAAAATTGGAAAAATACCATGCGTCTTACAATCAATTGTTCTCATTTATTTATTTGTATTCCATTTGTAATTAATTGTTATCAGAAAAAAATTACCAAATGCTTACAATGTATGGATTGATTCAGTAATACAATAATGAAAATTGTATTCTGCAATAGTAACAAAGCAAAAAATATCAAATTATGATTATTGGAAGGAGAGATTATTTTTCGCTCAATCAAAGTTCCTGTTGCTTTTCAATGCAAAGCATTTCTTCAGCATTTTACACAAGCATTGAAACAAGAAATGGAAATGAACATTCGACTGAAATTAAAATTATAAATCGCTGCCTTATAAAAGGCACTGCTTATAAAACATTCAATGAAAGTGCTGGTAAGTTGCTTCGTTTCCAGTGTAAAGTGAACTTGCTTTACCCTCCTATTATGTTGATCTGTTGAAAGGCTAAAGCCAAATCGAAGTGCCCAATAATAATAACCAGGTTCATGGTGGCATTCATCATCAAAAACTGTATTGGTTTTCACGTATTTTTCATCAATTTTGACTGTAGATGAGGATAAAAAAAGAATAAAAAAGCATGAAATATAAATTAAAAGGAAATAAAATAAATCGCCAAAATTATTGAAAAGAAAAGAAGTGAAAAATGATATAAGAGAAAGGAATTAAAGTAAATTTTTTCCACTTACCAGCTCTTTGAAAAGCAATTATTTCCTTGAGCAAATCGTGCATTTTCATCTTCATCGTGCTTTTGCCGTTTTATTGATACCAACCAATTGCCTATTTGAATTTATTTTCCATTTGCTGTATTGACTGAATTCTTCTGTTGGAAGAGATAGTTTAGTGACAGAAATAAATTTTGATCACGCATTGAAGTAAATTAAAATGAACAATTCGTGTTAAACTGATACGTTTTTAGATAGAATTGTTTACCTTTTTTTGATATATTTGCTCAATTGTTGTCAATCTTTGTTTAATGTGAAAAGTTTGTTAGCCTTAGGAATACAGCAGAAGTAGATGTGTAGTTTGAATAATTTTCGACGTAAGAAAAGCAAGCATTTGCTGATTCCCATTAAATATCTGTAAATTACAATAGCATTTCAATTATATATGTATATGATATTGTAATGAGAAATTTACAAAGTTTCAATTGATGGGTTGAAATCATTTTGAAAATTGTAGAAAATTTATTTATTTCCCGTTGAAGATGTCAGTATGATGATAATAGGTTAAAACGGGCTGACAATATTTGAATGTATAAAGAGTTCTTTTAAGGACAAACGAAATTCAGTGGATGTCAAGATGCAGATGAAAAAATTGAGAACCGCATTTAGAACAGTCAGCAAAGAAAACGATTTATAAAAAAGTGTAAAATAGACTTCTGTTGTTTGTAAGAAAGATAGTCGTCTTAATACACGGCCAATAATTTGAGTGATAATCACAATCAGTATAACACTGCTTAAAGTGCGCATGACGCGCATTTGCTCGTGATATTTGATGTAAAATAGTTGAATAAGGTTTCGTTTTTGATACTTAATTGTATTATACCTTGAAAAGAGAATAACAAACAGATTGACCATTAAAATTCCTCCGGCAATTGACATATTAAAATTTTGTACATTGTGAACAATTTCCCATGAATTCCAGCACAATTCTGGTCCGCAACGGTTAAATGGAATTGGTTTTTTGTGTCCTTGTATGCCAATAACTAAGGATAGAGAAAATGAGTAAGTGTAAGCAATGACAAAGAGTGGGACGTGAAATTTCAACAATGACATATGTCTGTATGAAAGTGGATAAGTAATCGCTACTGCGCGATCAACTGTCAACACCACTGCTGACATCAGTGCATTATTGTTGCAAAAGCTAACAAATGCTGTTCTACTACAGCAGTCAGGATCGGCGGATAATACATCACTGCTTACTGACACATCACGTATGAGTTTCCAGGACTGTATGCAACTGTAACACAGACCAGTGAGAAGATCGTTCAATGCCATTGCAGCCATGGTAAGAAAGTACCGAGTTCGAAGTTTTTCCTCTTTAATAAATATGAAAAGAACTAGTGAGCTGGTACAGGTAGCAGTCACTGCTAATAATATCAGTACAATACTGATGCCAGTCGTAAGTTCTGCAATAAATGGATTTGTGTGGCTTACCACTGCAACACTTGAACTATTAAACATTTTGATGTTCATTTCTAAAAGAAAGCACTTTTTAAAGGCAGTTGTTTTCTTTTATTAAATAATTTTTAAAAACCGCACTACATAAGGAAAATATTTCATTTACAAAATAAAAATAAATAAAATGTAAAACAGTCGCGAAACTGATGTGACTTTTTCATCATTGACATTAATCATACAGACTCCATTCCTTGTTAATATTTAACCATACTGTGATGCTTATTAAATTTCCCAGTGTTGTCTAAGTTGATTTAGCTATAATGCAAAAACTGTAAAACATGCGTTTGCATTACATATGTTAGCAATTCTGTGTTATTAAAATATTATCACTATCTTTAATTTATAACTATACTGATCATTTATTTGACAACTGTTACACTTCTAGTGCATTATTTTAATGGTTTTATTGATGATCATGATCATCAGTGACAAAACTGTTTACAAGAAAAGATAATATTCTGAATGCAACTGTAATTTACATTTATTTTCTAAGTGCAACATACTCTATGTGCATGCTGTGATTATTGTCTGCTATTGTACTTGAACATATGAATAAGAAGTGCTTTTGTACTGAAATTCTTTGAAAATTCTAAAACGTACATATCTTCAAAATTAACTGTTTCATCGGCATATCAAACAAAGAAATACATAATTGTACATTTATTAATGTAATAATCTTGTGAAAATTATTTGTGAAATAAAATTTCTCTCAACATAAAACAATTGTTATTGATTTTTAAATCAGCTGCAACGGATCTGAGCAATACTGAAATCACAGAACAGAAACCAACTTTTGAATTTAGATGAAATTTAATTCAATTATTAATTAATGGCTAGTGCAAAATTCCGCATTGTAGATCAGAAAGGCAATTTATATGCAAGTTCAATTTAAATCAGTCAAAGTTATGACATGCTATTCGCAAAAAGATTTTTTGTTTGTAATATTGTTTTATCTTATTTAAGTAAAAATATATAAATAACAGTAATCCTATGATAAAAAGGCCTTGGTGTGTAATTCAACTGAAACTAATAAATGATTTATTCTAACAATTAATAAAGCAAGCTGTGTGTTTACATTATACTGCTCGTGCAAAGAATTGAACAAAATAACCAAGTATTAAAATCAGCATTTGAATATTAAACTTATGACAGTGTATAAATATTGATATCATAGAAATCTGTATAATTCCACTTAAACATTTAATGCTTTAACATGCCATATTAATGATGTCATATAATAAACACTCATGTAAATAAAACGTATTGCAGAATTCGAACCAACACCCGAATAGACAGCAAGCATTAGACATCATTTTAAGCGTGCTGAATTTTCTAAATCGATGCTTGCAATTTTGAAATATGAAATTTTCAAATATTTATTATTATAATTCACTTCAAAACTGACAACAGCATGCTACATAAAATCCTTTAAATGACGATGCGCACTGTCACAAAATTATAATGTTTTTTAATCTTTTACAGCAAGAATATAAATTTTTAATGTTTATAAAAAAAATCAACTTTATAGCGGTTTTTCTTTGTAATTTAATAAGCCAACATTACTTAAGTACTACTGTCAATTTCCGCGTATGAAACAATCACTATTTTTGTAAATATGATTTAGAAGTAAATGTACTATTCACTATTAATATACTGAATTTTTGTCTTATGCATATAAATATGTGATATTTACATATTAAAGAAAACAGATTTTTCAAAACAACACTTTATATTTTTTTAAGCATTATTTACCAATTATTGTAAACTGCAAAAATAACGGTGACCGCAAAATGCAAAAGATGTGTTACGACGCATGAAAAAGGTATATGATGAAGTTTGAATAAAACTATGCTTTTTATTTCTTGATTATGTATACGATTCAACAATTAGATTACTTGAAAACGCAAAATCATTTTATTTTCATTTCAAAGTTAATGTGAAGAAAATCTCCCCATAGCGGATTTTATAAAAAACGATTTTTACAGGGATAATTAAAATTGAAATTAAATGATGTTTTACAACTTTCAATACTGCACGTAAGCAACAGCTACGGAGGTGATCTGATGACGACATATATATAATCATGATATGACTTTTTGCTTCCTGTAATATCCAAAATATGACGATGAGTGTGATAAAAAAAAAAACTTTAACCATATATATATAAATATAAATTATAAATGTTTGCTTATTCATTTCAACAACGTTGTTAATTTAATTCTTTTCAATTCAGTAATTGCAATTCCATTATTACTGTTATTACTTTTACTCTTCGATATACAGATATTTAATTTAATTTAATTTAATTTTTTAGAAAGCCACACGCTTCAATTATTCACACATATCAATTAAAGTTCACTTATTC
Organism: Trichinella papuae; assembly: GCA_001447755.1. NCBI lineage: Eukaryota > Metazoa > Nematoda > Enoplea > Trichinellida > Trichinellidae > Trichinella > Trichinella papuae. Next base: position 20,150 of record JYDO01000072.1, read on the forward strand.
ACAGCTCTTGTCTTGCAACAACAGTATAAAAATGATGCTTACAAGCTTTCCTAAAACATTTAAAAAATACCAATCACTGCACATTCGACAAAAGTAAACACCAAGCCCCACACAAACACTTATATTTTAGATATACTTTTATATAAATAAATAAATAAATAAATAAATAAATAAATGTATGCATTTGTGATGATAAAATGCTTTATATGTATGACCTTGAACAGTGACGTTAAATGATTCACTAGGAACAGAAAGAAGAAAGAAAACTTATTTTCCTTTTCAGCTTGCTTCAGATTAACAACAAATTCATTATGCCATGAGAAATCACTTGCCATAAATATTTTCAAATTAATTCCTGCAATATTTGTATTTCATAACACAGTAATGTAAAATAATGCATCACAACACAAAAACAAAATTGTAGTTGCTTTGTTTGAATAGAGAGAATAATAATGAAATTAATATTAATTTTATACTGAAATTATTTATATGACCTCAGAAAATAATTTTCTATCTGATCATAATTAAATGGCAACTGTTATTATTATTATTATTATTATTATTATCACTGCTGTTCTTAAAAATCAATTAATAACAATCAAATAGAAACTGTCAAAATAGAAATTTAATTTTGTAAAGCTCAAAATCTGAATTGTATTGTGCTGACCGCTTTCCATCAGAAATTTATAAAATCTCCAGATTTCAATGACAATAATAATTCAAAGGGTCAGAAGTTAATTATCCACAAAAAAATCATATTAATAAAAAATTCACAATATAAATACAATACAATAAGCTTAATAATAAATGTAGATTGTATAAAATCAAAATTCACTTTGCAAACAATTTTGCAATGAAAAAAAAAAGAAAGCAGAACTGATAAAAAAAATGGAACAAATTATTATGAATTTGCAAATTTCTCGACAGTTACGAATTAGAATATCTAAGTTTAAATGTATTCTACACTAAATGTTTTCAGAAATGACGACCTTCACTTGGAAGTATACTCTTTTAATTTTAAAAGTTTCATTTATTGAAATTTAAATTCTAAATATTTGTTTAAAATGTAAATTTACATTTCAGAAAAAATATGAGATGCATCCAGGTGGTCATCCTTTTTCATTTATTAACAAATATTCAACAAGCAGCGTTCTTTCATTCAGCATTCGGTGAAAAAAACACTTGTTACCAATGTTAGAAGGAAATCATAAAAAGCGATTATGAATCATTTACAAGAAACATCACGTTTCTCAAAGATGAAAATATACTGATGTGGCGATGTCTAAGAATCGATGTTGTCCGGATATGAAATGAATTTTCCATTCAATCAGATAACTGAATAATTGTGATTGTGACGCGCAAAGATGACTCTGATAATAGGAAATTTAATATTCATATTTTTATTAGGCAATGACGCAACTATACAGACAATAACACTCCACCATCAGTACATGGAAAAATAATGCCCAAAACATCATATATTAAAAAGACTTATTATTTATTTCATGTCAACATCAGCTTTTCATAATTTAATAAAATAAAATAACTTGTATGGAACTGAGCATATAATTTTAAACATATTCTAACAATTTTTTTAATTTTAAAAAAACTGTTGGAACAAAAACTAACGCATAATCCTATATATTTTGTCAAAAATAGAAAAATGTTGTCTTAAAGTTACATTTTACAATAAGCTAAACAAATAAATATCGTTCAGAATTTTAAATTAATAGTTGCAATTTTTATATTGTCGTATAAATATTTGAAGAGAAAAATATTTTTACTATTATCAAATTTAAATAAGCTTTGTTTATCTAGTAGAAAAATAAATGCAAATCTTTCATTATTCAATTCAAATAATAATTATTTAAATAATTGTTTAAATTGTTTACACAGAAGAATTAAAACTGAAATATTATAATAACCTCATTATGATGAATAAGTCATACGTTTCACACTTTTATATGTTGTTATATTTTAAATAAATTCATACAAATGTATAAAACTGATAAATAAATACATCTGGCAGTATAGTTTGCTGTGATGGCCAGTGTTTTTCACTGCAAGTTAATTTAGTCACTGTTGCAAAATTTCTATCATTATTACGCAAAAATAATTAAAGTTCGAGACATGCTATTAGTAGAGATGGTCATTATTAAAAATGAAATGAAAATGTGTGCTGAGAAAAAGAATACCATAATCCTATTTCACATACAAAGAAATGAACAAAAAATTAATCAAATTGATTTCTTTACTCATATTTATTGAACAAATGCACCCTAGTTATGATCATAAAACTGTAGGCAAGTGATATCAAAATGAACAATCAAGCTATGCGAAATTCAGCAATAATTAGCATTCCCAAGAATTCGAGCAATGCAAATTAATCATTGAAATTGTTGTACTGGGAAATCTATTGCAACAAAAGAAATATTGATCAATGTTTCAGCGTTTGGTGTCAAATGACAATGCAAGCAAATATCTCTATTTGGCAACAGTCTCGTGTTTTTAAAAAAAAAAGTAAAATTAATTATACTTTGTTAAACCTTTATTATACTTTGTAGTGTTCAGTGATTTTTTTTTAAAAAAAAGCATATAAAATCTAATGACAACGTGAATATTTTTCTCAAAATGTGCAAGCAGTCAAAAGTTCTACAATTGGTCACAAAGTATAACCTGCGAATGAAAATATCCAACTCAACCATTTTTCTCAGGGAAAAGTATTTTCCTCAACTATGCAAATCAACTTAAAAAAAATACAATTGACAGATAATGAAGCCCAAGGCGATGTTATGGGTAAGATGGGTGAAAAAAGTTGGCAAAGAAAAAAAAGAGAAAATCAAAAATTGCACTAGTCAATCAGCAAAAAGTTCTGCATGATTGGTGAAATGAGCAGTACACTAAATAAAATTACATGCCAATTACATCCGACGCATGATCATCGATGCAAATCAGGAAACCGTTTCAATTATTTCAAACTGCACTGACGTTTACCTAAGTTCTCATTTCCGTTTTAATTAATGCTAATTAATACTGAGTAAACTTTTTGCAAAATGGAAATTTCATTTGCATTTTCAGCTAGCACGCCAGATGATAGTGAAAAAACGAAATTTTCACCAATAATTCACTCTGTTTGATCAGTAAGAAAACAAAAGTAATAAATGTTAAAAATTAGCATCTCTGAAAAAGAAAGAAAAATAGAAAATTCTTACCTCTTTGTTGAAGTTAGCAGAAGCAAAATTTGAAGAGCAGAAAAATTTGCAAAGCTTGTATGATATTTGTTCGTCCGCCAAAACAAATACTATTCAACAACACCTCTCATCACACTATTTGGATATTTCTCTTCGCATCACCTTGTCTCTGTCAGCTAATATACCGTAAAATTTGTAACTTTTCTTTCCACATCTTTGCATCCAATACTTGTCCCTGATGACGTGATACACACAATTAATAAATTATGCCCTATTCATCATTGCTGTAAGATCAAGTTGAGCAACGTCAGTTAATCACTTGCCAGTAAAGTGCCGTGTCTTTCGATCACTGTCCATTCACAGGCAAAAATGCTGAAATGATTGACATAATATTATAAGGAGGCAAAGATAAGAAAGGCATAGAGAGAATGCCAAACTGGATCAATCGATCGCATCAATTTTCTGCAAGTTCATCCGTCATTGCATTCTGTCAGAAAAATGAAGACAAATTTTAGTGAACTAATCAATTTATTATATAAAACTAAAATTGTGCTGGTCAAAAAGTGAAATTGAAAAAGACACAAATTAAATAGTTGTTTAACGATAGTGTGCAAAGAGATGAGGTGAGATGAGATGAGATGAGATGAGATAAGATGAGATGAGATGAGATAGGAGAACAAGAATAAATAAATCACATTTAAATAAATGAACACTGCAGCGATAGCAGTAAAAGGCAAAACATTATTTGAAATTTTAAAACAGACGTTAAGCATATAGGCAGAACAAGCCAGTGCTAAAAAAGCAGCAGCTGTGTTTGAAAATAAATAAATAAATAACAAGAACAATTGGTCCAGGAAAAATGAATAAGGAGCATCATAAAACGAATAAGGCTAGTTTTTATAAAAACAAGATCCGGGGCAGCAACAAAATTACATAAAAAAAACGTTTCATCTCTTAAGCACCAAACAAAACAGAATTTAAATAGATAGAAAAGAAGATTAAAGGCATAGAGAAATGAAATGAGCTTAGAAACTGAGAATAAGTGTTATTTAAATAATAATCCATCTTCAATGATCATCGGCACGGTTGTCGTCGGATTTCTTTTTCGAATTCCCCGCAGACACAGCTGGATTGCTTCGGTGAGCAGAGGCCAGAGCAGTGTACGGCTTGTAAGGCAACCGCAAAGAATCCCTTGAATAAAAATGCCAATAAATACAAAAAAAATTAAAACAAACACTTTCTCTCTCTCTCACTTATGGACACTGGAACCAGACGATCTGGCAGTTTTCAAAAAGTCACCGCCTTTACGAAAATTTTCCATACATTTTCGAATTCTATTCACCCAAACTTTGCACTCGTCAGCGGATGACACCATCAACAGCAAATCGCGAGCCAACATCGGATCATAATTCACACGGCATGGAGCTACATCTCGGTCATGCTTTTCCAAATGATCTTTGTGAATTTTCACATGACATCCTTGAAATAAATATTTGAAAAAAAAACAAAATATATTAAATAAGAAATATAATTTACAAAAAATAAAAACAAAAAAAGAAATAACCCACGTTTGCATTCTAAAGCCGGAGGTGGCTTGAGCACGTTCCACAGTTGTTTGCTACAAATGTCACACGATGTTGGGCTGTGAAATGAAATCGCTATAAAATCATGCCCTTTATGTGACATCACATCCTAAAGAATAATTATCAGCAATATGAGATGAATTAAAAAAAAAGTGGTAAATAATTGAAGCAACAACAACAAAATAAATAATCTACCTCTTTTGTCACATCCACCGATTGAGGTTGAACTTCACCGGCAAGACGGCTTTCTCCTTCGCCAGCATAAATAATTTGAAAAATACGTGGTATTTCTTTTTCTTCGGCAAATCGTACATCCGCATTAGTGACATGTCGCACATGGTAAAATTTCCTGCAAAATTCACAATGAAATGACAAATTACAAATAAATAAATAACAAAAAAAGTATAATTTAATTTTTACTCAATATCCAAAATAATGCTAGCATTGGATGGATTTTGTTTGTCCGTTTCGTTGTTGTAGATGAAAATTTTTCTGCTTGACAACAATGCAAAATGTTTCTTCCAACCTTTCTTCTTGGTTGTCACTCTGTCCGGAATCCAAACACCACTTTCCAATCTCGCATCTACATCAATTTCAAGTGGAATAAAAATTTCCCATTAAAAAAGTTATATAAACCAACAGAACCGTACCATTTTCACCATTGTTGAAATCAACCACGTCGGCCAAACTAGCTGAATCGACACTGCAAGTTTCACTGAGAAGCGTGTGCAGCTTCTGCTGGAGCAACTCCAACTCCTCCTCTTTGCATTCCAACTCAACCAGCAGTCGTTCTTTAGCTTGCCCTTCTTCGTACAAAGTTGCCTGCAAATCACTCATCTCCTTCTGATACATGGCTACCATTTCATCGTATTTTCGTTTCTCCTGAAAAGCAAAGCAAAATAAAACACCAATTCATATTATATCAATAATGTATGCTGCGCTCATTTTAGGTAAAATAATACATACTTGCTGCACATCCTGTTGTAGTTTCTTGAATTCTTTATCTTTTCGCTTCAGCTCATCGGCTCTGTATCCCTTTTTGTTCTGCGTGCTCTTCTTCTGCATCACCTCAGTCAATTTGTCTATAGCCTGAAAATTATCAACACAATAGCCATTATAAAATTCAATATCGAAAAGTAAAATATTCTTCTCTTCTCAGAGAAACTAATCACGCGATTCATTAAAACAAGCTTAAAATTTTCATTTTTCACTTACACTTTTCTTCAACTGTTGTTCTTTTTCATACATCTTTTTCAACTGTTGAATCTGTTCGTCAGTTGATGTTGACATGGAAGTTTTTCGAGATAATTCTAAAATCAGAATTATCATGAAAATTGAAAATTTCACATTCGCAGTCGTACCTTGATTCACATTTTCCAAATTGACGTTCAAATTGTCGTGCGCTTTGCGCAGTTCTTCAATAGTCTGCAAATAGGCACGTTCCTTCTCCTTGAACTACAACAAACAAACAAACAAATAAATAAATAAACAAACAAACAAACAAAGTTGAAAACAAATCTTTTCAAACCTGATCAATAATCGCATCTTTGCTAATAATTTCCTGCTTATGACGGTTGGACAAACGTTTCAGTTCAATCTCAAGCATCGCTTTCTCCTTTTCACGGTCGGATAACGAATCTTCAGCCAAACGACGAGCTTTATGATCCATTTCCAACTGCAATTGTACAGCTTCCACTTGTCGAGTCAAGTTTGATCTAAGCAATTATTATTATTTGAAAAAAAAGAGAGATTTTTTTTTTAAATTAATCCATATTTTCAACAAGCTGTATATTTGTGACAACATACTTCACAGAATTTAGTTCTTCATCTCTGGTTGAAACCAATTCTTTCAATTCTTTCGTTTGATTCTTGTACAGCGACTAGAAATGAGGTGCAAAATTAATTAAGCAAAAATTAAACAGAAAAATAACTTCCATACATAAAGACACTGATGTGTTTCCAGCTGATCTTCAACGTCTCTAAGTTGGGATTGACTAACGGATTTGCATCTATAAAATAGTGTGCAATAAAGAAATATAATCATTCATCCAAGAATTGAAGAATCAAACACCAAATCAACAAAACTCACTTCCGAAGTTCGTTTGAAAAAAATTCCAACTGTGAACACTCTTGCTTCAGAATTGCAATTTCCTGCATACAAAGAACAATCACATAATAATAATATTATTATTAATAAAATTATAATTTTCAAAGCCAAAGCAGAAGAAAAAGTTCATCGACAAACCCGTTCTAAATTTGTTTCGCGGTTCTTCAACGTCGTTATTGTGCCCATCGCCGTACTCAATTCTCCCTGAAGTCGAATTCGCTTATCCGCTTCCACTTCCAACTGACCGGTCAACTCTTGAATCTATTGCAAAAAAATTAGTGATCATCATTCCACAAATAAACAAACAAAAATTATTTGTTCTCAAACCTTCGATTTCAAATTTTCACCCTCCACACCCAATTGTTGAATTTGATCACTGAAATGGTCACAATCCAACGACAACACTTTACGCTGCCGTTCCACATCGTTCAACTGTTGCTGCAAAGAATGTCGCAATGTCTCTTCATCATGCAATTTCTTTTCCAATTCTGCACAAAAAGTAGAAAAAATTTAATCATTTGGTTCAAAAAAAAGAAAAAAAAAATCTACATCATATATTACAGCCTCAAAGCTACTACACTCACCGCTTGCAAATGTCGACTCGGATTTGCACTGTTCGTTGCCAATCTGAGAGCTGTTCAACGAATTTTGATAACTTTGCACCTCTTGTTCATATTTATCACGCAAATTTTTCAATTCCAATTTTGTTATTGAATATTCCTGCAACAATTTCACATTGACATTAAAATGAGAAACAGTAATAAGAAGAAAACAGAATATTGATAATATTAATACAAAAAATGTTTAAAATATTTTCCCATTTACATTGTACATTTGTTCAAAATATTTCAAATCTTTCAATAAAAATCAATTCAAACCTCTCCCACTGCCCAAGAAAACTTACCCCATCAAAACAATAATGGCTCACCTTTTCCAAATTGTGCTTCTTTTCTGTTAGATTTTGATTCTCATCGGTCAATTTAGTATATTTTTCTCGCAAATAATCTAACTTGATTTGCAACGCGTCGTTACGTTCTACAAATAAATAATCCTTTCAATGTTGTAAAGAAGAAAAATAATTTTTAATAATAATTATAGCATCACCTTTAGCAGACAACAATAGCTGCGATTGTTGGGCAGATTGGGTGCGTTCATCGTCTAACTGCGCTTGGACTGATTTCAAATTTTCTTGCGCCTCATCACAATGAGTAGTCAATAAATCATATTTGATGCGTAATTCTCGCAAAGCCAGATCTTGGTTATTGTACGACTAAAGATGAACAATTTTTAAAATTAAAACTGCTCTCTTCCATGAATCACAAAAGAAAAATCTACACGTACTTCCTGCAGTTCATTGAAAAGTGTGCGAAGCTTCTCCTCGCTGTCACACTGCAATCGAATACGCTCATTCAACTCAGAAATCTGAAAGCAGAACAAGAATAAATTGAAAAATAATAATTAAAATTAAAAAAAAACACAAAATTACTTGACGGTCCATATCAATAGCATGTTCGGATTTGGTTTTCCTTTCCGCATTCTGCAAACTGTCATACTCACTTCGCACATTAATAAGCATTACTTCCAACTGTTTGCGATTTTCCAATTCTTGTTCCAACTTTCTCGATGTCTGCACAAACAAACAACTCATTTTATATGAATAAAATGAATTTATGACAATTTGATTTTAATAATATGCAAACTTTTGTATTTTACCTCCTTGAGTTCAAGACGAACAGCAGCCAGTTCTTTTTCCAATTTCAAACAGTCAAGTTCGATTGAACTGTTGTCTGCATTCACTTGCTCCAAACAAGCATCTGCTAATCTGTAAAGGAGAGAAAATATGCACATTATTCGGTTATTTTTCAAAAAAAAAAAGAAATTTTCCTCATCAAACCTTTTAGTTTCTTGAACCAAGCCCAGTTCACTGGCATGTTGTTCACTTTGCACGCTGAGTCGCTGCAAATCCGACTTGGCATCGGCCAACGTTTGCTGAGACACCGTCAAGCATGCCATTGGACTGTGATAATAAAAATGATATAAATATAATAAACAACAACAACAACAACAACAAACAAACAAACAAACAAATAAAACCTAAATTCTCTGGAATACGTGAAACCAATAAATGGCAACTGATTGCCTGCGTACGCTCTTGGAAGTTGAAAACTTTCTTGAGGAAGACCGTCCTTTTCGATGTTATCAAAATTTCTCGTATCATCGTCACCGGTTAAATCGGGTACCACCGGTGGTCTTGCTGAAAAATCAAAACGATCATCCAGATGCAATGGTGAACGCATGCAGAAATTTGTCCAAAATTACTGTTCTGTATAGTATTCCAATCCCATTCATCGTTGACAAAAAACGGATGCGATTTGATCTCAGCTACACCCTGTCGTCCAAGACGAACATTTCGATTAGACAAAAACTTGCAAATAATATCTTTGGCAGCATCAGAAATTGAAACGTCATCCGGGAAAGTCAAAGCACTTTGATGGTTCATGATCTTCGAATACGTCGCTACCAAAGAAGTGGCGTAAAAAGGTGTTTCGCCTGAACAAAATGCACAATTTCAATAATTTATTATATAATACAAAATAAAAACATGTCTTTGATTAACCTCAAAACAGAAACTGACAATGTTTGAAAATTAAATGAAATTTTGCTTTCAAATGGTATCATTAACAAAACTTTCATAAACCACAAATTGTACCATGCATCTATGCTCGCCTGAGAAAAAATCTATTACCAAATCAACAACTGCCATTTATTAAATTTATTTCATCGAAACATATTTCTCACATAAACATACAAATAAAATTCATTAATTCGTTAATTAACAAATGTACTCGGTAATACTGTGAAAATTTTTTTTAAGTTTTCAACTTGCATTCATTTTATCCATTGAAACCATAACAAATAGAAAAAATCATCGTCAACAACAAATTTTAACGTTCACTTTACTTTCCTGAAGGCAAAAACCAAAACTTACATCCAAAAAAGCGCAATCTAAACACTACTGTACAAGCAAGTCATATCAAATAATGACATCAAACTATAGACATAGACACGTAAAACAAATTTGCTTTTACTATCATTATATTATTCAATGTGTTACTTTTTCTTATTACAACAGCAATCATCATTGCATTGCTTGATTCAAAATAGTCACAATTCATAAAAAATCTTAACCATATACAACAAAACTATTGCATATTAGAAATTCAAGACAAATTACTAAAAAACAAATTGGAAAAAAGTAATTCTTTTTTAAAATTTCAAGCGATTAAAAATAAATTTGTATGATTAATATCAATCACTTTATTTATGCAAGCCTACTTGCTTTTTTCAGAGAAAGGGAGAATTCAAATTGAAAAAGAAATCCCGCGTTAACGTCATTCTCTTGACTCAAACTGAATCCAAAGGAAATTTAGCCTAACACACGTAAATAAACACAAAAACTGTTTCTGAAATTACTTAGTACATTCCTGTATACCTATTTCGCTAGTGCAACTATGATAAAAATTCACTTTGAATATCAGTAATCATAAGAAAAGTACATAAAGCTATTCAATACAGCAATTTCTAGATTACATTTGTGAAATGTTTTACGCATATAATGTTGCTGAACATAAATAAACATTTTGTATCATTTTTCAAGAATCAAATTTCGTGATTGAAATTTAGAAAGCCTCACATGCTACATATTTTCGAATAAAATTTGATTTTTTTTTTCTAAACTACCCAAGAAAATATTTGTCAAGTTCAATAAACATAAGTCTGCTTACCGACTAACATTTCGTAAATGAACACACCAACGGACCACCAATCACATTCTCTACCGTATACACCTTCACTACCTTGAGAGCGCAAAACTTCAGGACTAATGTAATCTGGTGTACCAACAGCAGTGCTACAACGCACTAACCCGTCCTGAAAAATTATTAATAAATTTAAACCAATTTCATATAAAAAAAATTAATAAAACAATCTTACTGGACCCATTTTCACGCAGGTACCAAAATCAGCCAATTTTACGTGTCCAGAGGCACTGATCAACATGTTGTCTGGTTTAACGTCCCTAAAATTAAAATTTTTTAAAATAGTGATAAATAAAATATTATACAATGAAAACTGTTTTAAAATTTTCAATACTAAACAGGGAGTAAAGAAGTATTATTTGGGTAAATTGTGTGCTTTCAAAACAAGTATCAAAACTGCTAAAAGCATAACATTATTGCGTCATTGTGAAACAGCAATGCTAAATAAAAAAACAGCAACGCTGTGCAGCTATAAAGACGCTTTTAATCATCAAATAATGAAAATATAAATGAATTTCACATAATTTCAACATATAAAAAACTTTTATATTGATTGAACCCACCAGAGCCTTATGAAAGGAATTTTTTTACAATATTCTTTTCATATAATTTGAAAATTTAAATATATGTACGCATATTAAAATAAAATGGTGTTGATTTGAATTCTCAATCAACCTTCAACAAATTTTGCTTAAGATGAGAGTCAAGGTTGAGGACTTCGGTGTCGTAATGCTCGCCTCGACACCTCCTTGACCTTTCTCAACTGCCGACCAGTTTTTATCACATGCTTGACCCCTCACCGAGTTGATCAACTCTGTCATAAATGATGCACTCGCCCACGCCTTGCATTTACAAAGTTTCACCTACCCACTTAAAATCAATAATCGATACTACAGGTCGTTAATTTCAATCTTACTTGAGTAATGCTTATGGACAATTTTATCGCATACCTGTGAATGTAACCCATCGAGTGTACTGCGTCCAATCCCAAAACCACCTCGGCTGTGTAAAATTTTGCCCATTTCTCCGGAACGTCATAATTAGCCATCAAATTGACCAAATCTCCACCAGGCATGTATTCCATCACCATGTAAAGATACTTCAAATCTTGGAACGCGTAATGAAGCTTCAATAAACAAATACACGTTTATTATTTACAGAAATGTTTAAAATGTCTGTTACTTTGACAATCCACATCGGATCAGCGTACGCCATAATATCTCGCTCTTCCCAGAAAAAAGCTGAGTCGGCACGTTTGATCTAAAATAAAAAGATAGAAAATAAAAAAGGCAACAAAACTAAAAAAAAATAAAAAATGTTGACCATTTCGAATTTATTTAAAACTTTCATAGCATAAACTTTATTAGTACGCTTGTGACGAACCAACTGAACTTCGCCAAATGCACCACGACCAATTACTTTGATTAATGTAAAATGACTAGCTCGCATACGCATCTTGTTAATTTCATCAACTGAACTTCCATCTGAAAAGAAAAATACAAATGTAAAACCAATATATTTAAAAATAAAAAAAAACAACTGTAAACTTACATCGGTTTAAAAATGTTTTAATGTTTTTATTGCGTTGACTCGAATGAAAATGACAATCACCAACCAACGCCGTAAAAGCATCCTTAAGTAACAATTAAACAAAATATAACTTATATTAAAAATTTTTAAAACAGAAAAATTTTCTTTCTGAATTATACCAAAAGGCTGTCAATATTCACTGTTGATGAGGAGTCAACCAATTTTCGAGAAAGCATAAGCAAACAATCCTCAAAAGAGGGTTCCACTTCTTTAAAACCGTTCATCGTCACTCTTGTTCAAAAACAGCAAACACTTCTTGAAACGAAAATACCAAACCACCAGCCCACTTGGGCACTGCTGGAAAAATGTTCGTCTCAAACAAAGTAGCAAGCAGCTAGAAAAAGAAAAAAAAACAAAATTATAAGCAACACAAACCATTGAGAAAGATAACTAGAACAGCGGACGCTTGGTAACAAGACAAACGCCGAATCATTCATTATAAGAGTGCAAGTGAACGACCTTGTGAAGACAGGTGATGCATAATTTTTCACCTGCAATTCACTTGTCAAGGCTAAACAGCGAAAAGAAATACTACACCGCGATTATAAGCAAAAATTATTGAAAAGCCAACAACACTGACCAAAGGGCCAATTTCAACGTGTCGTTACGAAGCATGAAAAACAAAAAATAATTTAAAAGTAAAAGAAAACGCCTACGAAGAAGGCAAAAAGAAAACTAATCAATCACACTGTTAAGCAAAAGAGCACGCAACTGCAGCTTAGAACTAGTTTCATTTTCAAGCGACAGCAAGAAACTACAGTAAACATTTATATTCAAGAACAACCTTTTCAAATACGTTATCAAGTTGGGGTCAAGTGTAAAATGTTACAACTGAAAATACATTTACCTGTCACAGTAAGAAATAAACAACAGCGGGAAAATTAACTATAACGAATTTACTAAAACTTATTTTCATTTTCACCATATACTATTTAGCGAACAGCAAACAAGCGTGTACAGATAAACGCCGCTGAATGACAAAAGTAAACAAAGAAAACTTGAAATAAACTGTGAAAAATCATTTACATCAAATTCATTCACTCACGAATTCGATAAAATAAAAAACAAAAGTGTAATTTCTACTAACGGAATAAAAATATAATACCTTCTTTTTAAATCGTACGATTCTTCGATATTATGAACTGTGGGTAAATGACGATACAGCTTTAACAACACTTCAATAACGTCTTTCGAAAGTCTGTAAGCGTAAGAGAGCCAATCGGCTTAACCGGCACTCAGCTCGACACCCAACTAAAAAGTGATCGTTAGGCGGCAAAAAAGGCGTATATATACTGGCGTAACCTATTTTTCTACAGTAATCTGATGTGCAGGTCTGATTATTCAAGACAGAAATGTAGTTAAAATTTTAAAAAATTCTATGAAAAAAATTAAAAAAAATCTTTTTTTTGAAAATATTAAATATTTAAATGTAACATATCTAAAAATTAATTACAGTTAACAAAAAATATTTTGTCACCCCATATCAGTTTACCACACTTTAGAGTTGTAAACAATCACTGAAAAAAAATTTAGTTAGCATGTTTTCTTAATCTTACATTTCATATAAAAAAATAAAATGTTTTTTTTAAATAAATACACGCAGTAAAGTATCAATTTAATGAAATTCCAATTTATTATCATAAATTATAATATATCCTATGCGAACAGCTACGGATGCATTTGCTTAGATAAATGTAGTGCTAAACTTTTATTAAATAATTTAAAAATTGTAAATAACCTGTAAATAAAGGTTATTGTAAATAAACCTGTAGCAATTATAAAATGGTAACTATTAAAATTGAATAAACACATTGCGTTGCGTAAATTTAAAATAAGGTTTTATAATTAATATGTCTAAATTTTCAGAGATGCAGCAGCTGAGAAAATTATAGTTCTGTTTATCTAATCAGACAAACAAATTTACTGTAAAGCTGAAAAATATTTCAGCAATTTCAGAAAGTTCAGCCCAATTCTTGTTCAATAATGTCCAACTGTTGAAATGATCTCTAACTGTCATGTCAATCAGTTTTGTTTATAAAGCTTCATTTATATGACAAATTTCATTGCGTTGACAAAATCATTTTTGATTAAATAGTTAAGGAAAGATAAAATCTGTTGTACTACAGTGTGTCACATTGTTGAACCAGTTAAAATTAGTGGAGCTGATGATTGTAAAAGCAAAATTGTTAACACGAATAAAATTTAAATTCATAAATGGTTTCACATATTATCAGTTTGTATAATGCTTTATCTTTTTGTCACCATATTTCAGTGTTATGCAAGTACAAAATATTTTTTTGCCATTGCAGCTTTGATCAAATTTCTAGAACACCACTATGATAAACATGAAAAAAACATACTTGAATTGTAAAACATACTTGTTATTGCTTGAAATGTTATGATCATTTCAATCAGAAACAAAATTTTATGTTTTGAAATTAATTTTAAAATGCTGAAATTATGAACAGATAAATTTAGGTCAATTTACTTTGCTGTTTTTTAATATCAATACCTTTGGGCATTATTACTGTAAATTAACATAATTCCTTTTTATTTTGAATTTTCAAGCATTTTTGATGTAGTTTTGCATTTTAAAAATTAATAAATAACCATATAACTGTTATGGAACACTGAAGAATTTAATTCTATAAAGATTTATTACATTAACAATGAAATTATCTAAATCGCAAATGGAAAAAGAACTTAGTGAAGAAAATTACGATCCAAATACCTGTACGTGAGTGGCTTTAAAACAATAACTTTTAGTTAAAAGTTATAAATAAAAAATATTTAGTTCTTCAAAATAACTGGAAAAGCGGTTCTGCAGATGATACTCGCAAACTGAGAGAATTGCGATCATCTGTTCAATTTCTTGCAGAGGATTTCTCCGAATCAGTAAAGAAAAATGTCTTTTATAATTACAATCAGTTCATTGAGACATCGAAAGAAGTTTCACGTAAGCAATTTACACTTGTCATAATTGTCAATGACGTTGATTTCAACTAGGACTTGAAAACAATATGGTTCACCTCAGTTTGATCATTGGCGAGCAGAAATGTGTGATTGAGTCAATGATGAATACTTCATTCAGTCAAATTCGAGGTCTGTTGTAGGATTTTTAGTTTGCAATTACATGAAATATGTCGTTCAGGTGATTTTCGAAGTTTGTCTCAACAGATACCAGAAAGGCGAAACTTGACCCAACAGCTCTTAGAGATGGTCGACGATTGTTGTGTAAGATATATTTGTTTTATTTCATTTGAAGAAAAAATGCAGAATTATTTCAGCATCTTAATGAAAATGTAGAACGAGAACTTATTTACGAGAGCGATCTAACACAGCTTAATCCAGAAACAATGGCCGTTATGCAACAGATACATGCCTTGCTCTTCACTGATGGTTTGATGTTGACCGTTTTTTCGCCGAAGAGGTTTCGCGCCGACGTTTTCTTTTTCTCTAAAATTATTTTTTAAAATATTGTTTTAAGCATAAAAGGCGTATCTGGTCAGCTTGGACAAACTAGATACAAGTTTACTGCATTCTTTGAGGTTGAAAATGTTGCTTTTATAAATGTGAAAGACAACGATAATTGTCGAAATGTATTCAAACTTCTTGTTTTTCCACAACAAAGCTACTACAAATGCGAAAGTGCTTTAATTAAAGTGTGGCCATTTGCGCATGTGTGATAAATTACAAATCTAAAAGCAAATATTTAGAGGTGTTGGTTTGAATCTTTAGAACGCGCTAAAAAGTCTATGATTCGTCAAGGTTCCTTGATGCGTCAAGCGACAATTCGAATAAAGACTGAAAAGAAAAGACTGTGTGATCAGGCTACCATAAACAATCAAAGTATGTAAACGATATTTCTTAGCCAGATGTTAAGTTAAAAAAGGAGTTTAAATGTTCGTTTATTGTACAAGTAAAAGTAGGCAAGGGTTGCGTATTAATTTTATTTTTCAAGCGTTTTTATAGTTTTCGACTATATTTCTTATTAACTAATTCCTTATTGCAGTTGCTATTTGCAAATCACTTTTCTTTGTTTGGTTACTGTATTACTGTAGGTTGGCAGGTTTGAATAAATAGTGTATTAGAATATTCTTTGTTAATATGGTTTTTTTAGGGAATTAAAGTATTTATTTTTATCAATCTTTTAAATTTTATTTTTAAATTATTTTTGACATATTTTAATAACGATATATGGTGAATGATTAGTGACACATCAGTACACCATTTTTCTGTTTTTATTTTTGTGAAAATTTAATAAGAACTGAATCCGATTTTGCTAATCATATTATTTTTAAAGTTTTGTATATACAATTTTGTAGGTTTGGATAAGGATCAATCGGCAAACGGTTTTGGAAAGCATGATTCTGGTTTGGAAGTGGAATGGATACGAGAATTACCGGATGAATTGGACGTGTGTATTGCACAGCGAGATTTCGATTCTGCGCTTGAATTGCTTACTGAAGGCACTCAGTATTATTTGTGTTTGATGTTTTCGTAATGTCTAGTATGTTTAGCTAAGGACTTTTTGGCCGAATGCTGCAACACCGATTTAGTCAAGGAGATGACTGAAAAATTTGAACAGAAAGAAAATCAGTTGGCAGAGAAGCTGATGATTGAATTGAAGCCTGCTATGGACAAGTACCTCCAAGGTGGGCCGAAGGCAACTAGAAAAACTGTGCTTCTTCTCATCAAATTGGATAAAATTTCGCAGGTAAACTTTTATTTTCTTGTCTGATTGAATTTTTCAGTGTTGGCGCGTTTCGGTTCTAGGCATGCGATTTATTTTTGAAAAATCAGTCGGCAAGCATTAAATACTTGGTCAAAGAATTGAAACTAATTGACAATCCATTCAGTTATGTCCAGCAATTGAATAGATTGGTTTGTAACACATTAGCCGAAACTGTACAAGAGTTTCGAAAACTTTTTGCTGATTATCCATTATGTTTTTCTGGTACATTTAATCTTAGACAGTTGCTTATTTGTGTGATTTTTATTTATCACTTTTTGAAGTTCTGATTCTATGGGCTAGCGGTGAAATGAAAAATTATGCTTCATTGTTTATTCGACATATATTTCAATCAGGTCTTAATCTGAAAGCAACCGCTCGGTGCATCAAATTAGCTTTCGAAGGTGCTGAAGTGGTAATAGAAGTTGGCATTTTATTCATAAATATGTTTTTTCTTGTCATTTTATTTTCTGGTTTAGCTAATGCAGTCGAGTTTGGATTTGAAATTTGAACTTGAGATGCTTTTTGAGCCGCACATTGAAAAAATGTTGGACGAAACTGAACGGCTGTTCATCGACGCCATGAAGCTTAGAATCGCAGTAAGCAGGATTTGCTGGTTAATTAATTTTTGCATTGTTCTCTCATAGGAGGATCGTTGGAGACCTTATAATTTACGAAGCAAGGCAAGATTAAGTCAATATATATCTGAAATGAATGAGCTTCATTTGGAAATATCAGATTTTGTGTTCGGTAAAGGTAAATGTATTTGTAATGTTCTGCTAAATATGTTTCACTGATTTGATAAACGGTTTGAAAACAGCTTGAAGACTTTAGTTTTCTTTAACTTGTTGCAAATGTAGAGAAGAAAAGGTAACTGGAAAAATATTTCACTTGTTAGTGTTTAAACTTCCAAACAAAGCTGTTCTAATAAACTGCATTTTGTTATCGAACGTTATTCATTTCTGAACTTTCTGCTTCATTTAAATTAAGCATTAAGCAATTGAATGCTTTATTCTTGCAAATGGGCAATTAAAATTAATATCTTTAATTAATAATTTTGCTTTCAGAAGACTGCCGTCTGTCGCTTACATCTCAGATGTGCAGTTTTGCTCGTGCTGTTGTGCCGCTTACTTATGAACTTTGCGAATTAAGACAGTCGGCAGAATTCATGTCCAATGCTATTGACCAAATGTTGTTCCATATCTGGGAAATAGAACTGAACTATTTGAAAAACAGACCTGATTGTGTACCAAAAGTGAGGCTTGATTTATATTTCACAAATATTGATGACAAGTTGCTTTGTGTTTTGATTCACTGCTTGCTTTAGGAAATTTATGCGGATAATTTGAAATTTTGCGTTGGTCGTTTGCTTCCTCTTTGTGAAAAAATATATACTAAATGTAGTAGTATTAAAAATTTCGATCTGCTTAAGTGCTTATTGGAAGAACTGGCTTCTGACCTCCTTCCTTTTTATGAACCATTTTATATCCCAGAATCTAAGTATGAAGTTCTCGGCGAAGTTTAATTCATATGTTTATTATTTGAAAGAATTTTGAAATAAAGATTTTACAGATTTTATTGCATTGTTCATAGTTAATCCAAAGCTTTTAAAAAATCATAATTTACACTGATGTATAATACTTACTTTTTTACAATAATATAATAATGTTCTCGACAATTTACAATCATTTCTGCGTTGGTATTACAATCTAAACCAAGTAAATAACTCTTAAAATAACAATTACATAGTCATATATTTTGTGAATTTCATTCATACATAAGTTAGAAAATGACGTCAGTGATAAAGGCATGAATAGTTTTATTCAGCGCAACGTTTACTGAACTGCTAAATGTTAGACAGTGTTTTCAAGAAGACTTTATGCTATACAATTATATGAAGTACATGACAATTACATAAAATTTTGGCAGACCTGCGATCACCAAACAGTGGTTTTAATAAATGAGACAGCACTGAAAAATGATCAAGCAGTACATTTAAACAATATACATAAGCTATTTGTTTGTTGTGATAATCAACAATAAAAAAAAGAAATCTATCATCAGGTAAGCTGAAATATTTGTTCTATCAGTTATATTTTTTATTTTCCTAATGGTTAGTTTCTAAAAGAAAAGAAAAAAGAATTTGTTTTCTTCCAGCATTTGTTTGGCTGGAATTTTTATAGTGGAAATGAAATTATGATTTCATATTTTTGAAACCTGGGGATTGATCAGATGAAAGGCAATAATTCATCACTTGAAATCAGTAATCAAATGGTTCAGCTGAAAACGTTTTAATTTGATAACAATTAAAATTAATCTTAAGCATAAAAAATGAATTTGAATTACCTTCAACTGCAACAGTTCCAGTAGAAGATACTTCACCAGCTTCGTTGCTAGCTATGCATGCATAGACGCCAGAATCTCGCAGTAGTGGAGTTTCAATTATCAGTGAATACATGCAAGGTGGTTCATGGACGAATTTTATTCTGTTTGTTTCGAAAAGAGGTTTCCAATCCTAAATTATCAGTGCAATCAAGTCATATATAAGTTATTAAATTATCTTTTTTCATTCAATGCTTTGTCTAGTCAATGCTTTAATTACCTTGTACCATTTGATTTCAGGAATCGGTGTGCCATCTATGCGACAATCAAGGCGACAAGGTTTGCAACTTTGCACAACTTTGGAATTAAGGGGTTGGATAAACGTTGGGCGAACTAGAATTGAAATCAGTTATCCAGAAAGAACATAACGTTTTACAATTCACACACGAAGATGAAACTTACTAGCCAGATCAACCAATACATTTTGCTGAGCTTCACCGTGATCATTCACTGCTTTACACTGATACTGGCCAACATCTTCTTTCGAGAATGCATATATTGTAAGGGAATATTCATCATTTCCTTCTCTTCGAATGCTGAAACAATTTACAGCGTTTTTATAATTAGAATTTAATATCATTAAATCAACTGTTCACTGACTTGTATTTCCCAATCAAAGAGTCTGGCTGAATCTCCCATCCACGGAAAAGCCATTTTACTTCTGGTTCTGGATATCCATGAGCAAACATTGACAATACCAGTTTTCCTCGTTCAGGACAAAAAGCGCGATCAGTTTCTTGAGGAGAAAACCACGGTGCGCATGCTGAATATGTACACGTTTTTATTTTAACAAACTCACATATTCACATTGCTCTATACCGTATCGTTCACCATATGTTTTGTTCATCGCATCCTGAGCATAAGGGTCTAACAACGGTATGGGCCTGTTATACTTGTCTGAAAAAATATTAACGTCAATCAGTATTTTTCAGATCGCTTATTGATATTATAATTTTAATTTTAATTTTTCACCTAAAGCAGGCTTTGGTGGAGCCATCAACTGAGATGGAGGCGATGGAGGAGATGGGTCACTTATGCCGTATAGATTTTCCGCTCGAATGCGAAACTGGTAACTTTTACCATGTTCCATGTTGCGAACTTTGCAACATGGTTGCGGGATGTTATAATCGACTACATACCACTCTCTGTATGGTAATTCTCTCATTTCCACAATGTAAGTAACTTGTGAATAACGAGGTGGGGTACGTTTTGTTGGTATCCAAGACAACGTCAGAAAATGCCCTGAAACTTCAGCAATGAATGGTCCTCTGTCAGGTGGTGTTGGAATTGAGGAATAGTGTAATCGTCTTGGTAGAACATCCGCAAGATACTTGTAGCACGGTTCTTTAGGCTGATCAATAGACATGTGATCCAATCTCGGCACTGTGAAGCATCAGTAGTTCAGTTAAGTTGCCATTTTAAACAACATACTACTTACCAGTAACATCCAACACAGCTGAGCTGCTGATCATTCCAAATTGGTTCGACAGTTCCACCACATACTCGCCCACATCATTTGAAACGGAAGAATCGATGATTAAAACGTAAGAACCACCGCCAGCATAATGAGCATGCACTCTTTCGTTGCTTTCAATTAATTTTCCATTGTGATACCTGTTAATATAAAGATAAGTTTGCTTAATACATTTCAAAAACTTACATACCATCGTGCTTCCATTTGTTGAGATCCTTTAACAAGACAATCAAAAATCACCGGAAAACCAGAAAAAACATGCTTATTTTTCAAATGTCTCAAAAACGCAGCTATTTCAGGTCGATCAGCAAACTCTCGTCCATGACTTGCTACATCCGCATTGCCCATGAATTGGCGTTCATATTTATCTAAAATCAAAATGTCTTTGCATATGTCAGCATTACAGTGGAACATGTACAAACAAACATACCGCTGAGTATGGATAATGTCCCTTCTGTCGAAAGCATTCCATCATCATTTGTTATTGTACATTTGTATTCGCCTTCATCATCTATGGTGGCATTTAATATTGCTAAGCGTTGAAATCCCCACCTGTCTTTCCAAATGAGAATTCGATCTGATGGCACCAAAGGTACGTCATCTTTTAGCCTTAAAAAATAGATAAAAAAGAATGCTATTTAAATTAAAACATTCGTTTCAACTAAAAGAATTTCTTCACCATTGAACAGTAGGATATGGAGAACCAACAGGAAAACATTCAAATTCAGCAGGTGAACCTGTATGGATTGTCAAATTCGCCAAACCTTGCTTGAAACGAAGTCTTTCTTTAATTGGCTCAGGCTCCTCTTCGAACAAGTTTATCTTTGACTTTTCTGAATTAGCTAAAACATTTGGAATTGTTAATCTGATAAAACACTGAAGTTTAGTTGTACATACCGTCAACAATGAGCTGTGCTTTTGTACTGTTAGTGCCATATTCATTTGAAGCAACACATCGATAAAAGCTATCATCATTCAAGCATACATCTTTAATAATTAAACGCTGCCATCCATCTTCTCCTTGTTGAATATCGATTCTCTCATTCGGTGACACTTCAACACCATCCTTGAGCCACCGTATTTCAGGAAACGGATTTCCAAATGGCAAACACTCCAGTGTGACCGTATCCCCTTCCATGATGCGCTTCACTGTTAAAGGCCGAATAAATCCTGGAGCCCTTCCATGCTTGATCTCCTCTTCCCAATCAACAGCTGGCTTTTTGCTCAGCCTATCAACTCGTACATCGCTTATTGTTCTAGCTGATCCATGCTCATTTTCAGCCAAACAGCGATAGCATCCTGAATCCCATGGAGACGCATTGGTTATAATTAATTCAACTAAACCATCTGGTGAAGTATTCATTTGATGTCGACCACCAGAGTAAATGCGATCTCCATCTTTTAACCTGAAAAAGTGGAAAATATGACTTAACTGTAAATCTACTTTATACAACATGCTACCATCGAATCGATGGCATTGGATCACCATCAACACGGCAAACCAAGCGGAGATGTGATCCTTGTGTGAGCTTTTGCGAAGTGAGGGGCTCTATAAAGTATGGTGCTTTGCCTGCTATGCTTCTGCGGCGAGATAAATCTTCCCCAATAAAAGATGCTGAAATGTACACATATTATTGCATTGTTTAATAAAATTAGAATACATTTGAAAACTTCATTACGTTTTATTATGACTCTCGATTTTGTATTTGCTGATCCTGTACTGTCTTCTGCAACGCAACGATACAATCCTTCATCATCAGGTGTACAGCTGTGAATTTTAAGTCTACATTTCCCGTCAGGTAAATTTTCAATAATGACACGGTCAGATTCTTGGAGCAAATCACCATCCTTGTACCTATGAAATTAAAATAAAATGAAACATCATGATGAAATTGAAAAGTATGATGCACCATTTAATTTCAGGAGTTTCACTAGAACTGCATATGCATTCAAGCAAAAGAGGATGCGAATCCATCAGACGTAAGTCTCTTAATGGTACTGTGAAATCGATCAGTGTTGTTTTTGGTTTCTTTGCTCGTAGCAATTCACTCATTGAAACAACTAAATTTCAAACATAAAATGATGCTATTTAAAAAAATATGGGAAATTATTACATTCAACACGAGTGAATCCTTTAGTAGTTGCAGAACCAAACTCATTGCTAGCAACGCAACGATAAGAGCCCTCATCTTTCAACATTAGTGATGGTATGATGAGTTTAGACCAGCCATTTTCTGCATTTTCAAGTTTTATATGGCCATCAGAACTAACAGTTAGTCCGTCTTTAAACCATCGAATTTGCAAATTGCTTCCAGAAAACTGACAATTCAGTTCCAACCGATCACCTTCAGTGCAGCGTTCATTCTCCAAAGGAACAATTACCTGAGGAGCCACCCCTTCAGGCAAAATGAAATTTTGTTTTTCGATAGCCACTACAGCATACATAAATTAGGTTGAGAAGAAAGCCAGATTTACAATTACCTGGAACGGAAACAACGCCCATGCTATTGGCAGTACCGACTGAATTTTCAGCCACGCAACGATACAATCCTTCATCAGCGTAGCTGCACCGCAGAATCTTCAAAGTAACCGTTCCATCATCATCAAACGTCATTTCCATTCGATCAGATGGGCGCAGTAACTTTCCGTCTTTGTACCTAAAACATTTACCATTGTTTTAATTTAATCGTCAAAAAGTATTAAATAAACAATTACCATTTAATCTCTATTGGAAAATCACCATCAACTTTACACTTTAACATCAAATCAGATCCTTTTTCAACCCATGTATCAGTTAAGGCTTTTGAAAACCAAGGAGCATGTTGTTCTACCTTTTTGTCGGCTTTCAAAGCTGTAAAGAGGTTATTTTCATATTACAACTTTGTATCATTATCAGAATTAACGCTGAAATTGCTTACTGTCACTAATAAGCATGCATGCACAACTACTTGAGCCGTGCACATTACTAGCAACGCATCGATATGCTCCCAAATTTGATTGATCTACTTTGTCAATAGTTAGGCAACACCTGCCGTCTTCGAATAATTCTGTTTTTATATTTCTGCTCGTAATAGTCATACCGTCTTTGTACCTAAAACAGTATCAAACTAGTTCACAAGCTATCAATCCTCAGACTAGAGATGATTACCATCGAATTTCTGGAAATGGAACACCTTTGACTATGCAATCTATACAAACTGGAACGTCAAGTGATGTTTTAGTGTCTTGCAGCAGTTTTGTAAAAAATGGTGCAAATTCTGTCTTTTTTGAAACTTCTCCTTCTCTCTCCACTAAATAAATAAATATATATATATACATCACAGACTGTACTGCGATGCAAATAATCATTAGTCAACATACCTTCTACTGATAAATATGCTGAAGTTGTTGCAGACCCAACTTCATTTTCAGCAGTACATCGATAAAAGCCTGCGTCACATTCAGAAAAGTATTGTATTCGCAACCGACACTTTCCATCAGGGTATGTTTCCATTTGAACGTGAGCATCTTCTTCAAGAAGCTGATCACCTTTATACCTGCAGAAAAGTTATATTATAATTATAAATACATACAGTTAAGTTGAGTTTCGAGCGGTTATATTATCACAACGGTTAATTTCGCTTCAACTTATGGTAAGTTTATTTACCAGTGAATTGTTGCCTTTGGATTTGCGTCAACAAAACATTCGATCACCATATTAGATTTTTCAGGAAGGCGCCGGTCATGTAAAGGTACGTTAAATACAGGGGCATAAAAGTTATCATCAAGTTTGCGACTGCTTTTCGATGCTGAAAAGAACTTTACATTTATTTAGCGCACTATAATGGAACTCATCTCACGTTTAATTGTGAATACAGCACTGCATTGATCAGTGCCGAGTTTGTTCGTTGCTACACATTCATACAGTCCAGATGCATCAGCAGCAACTTTATTCATTGTCAACAACCATCTACCTTCTCCCAAACTGTCGATTTGCATTCCATCATCAGGTGTTAGAGGTACTTTATTTTTGAACCTTAACATGGTGATATGAGTTATGTATAATTTTAAATGCTCATTAGTAACATTTTAAATATTTAATGATGTTGCAACTGAATTTCAATATCATGATAAAGTTGAATTATAAAATAAAAAAATATGCAGACCATGTTAACTGTGGAGTTGGTCGCCCACGGACTTTAACCTCAGCGCGCAGAGTCTTTCCCTCATTTGCACGCATATCAACTAAAGGAATTACAAATTTAGGAGCAACTTGATCTGCGGGCTTTGGAACTAAAAAATAAATATATTTTTCACAAAATAATATTCAAAGTTTCTCACAGTGTGAGCATTTACTTTCAACTGTAACAGAAGCCTCACTGCATTGTGTTCCATATGGATTGGTTGCTTCACATTTATAATTTGCCGCGTCTTCTGGGCGAGCATTTTTAATTTGAAGCAGAAATACAACTTCGTTGGCAATGCATTCAATTTTTCCCTCTACACGCTCGTTTGGAATCACCTCTTTATCATTAACGTACCTAAAATAAAAATAATAAATATTTGCGGAAAACAATGAATTTTTTTAGTGCTGTACAGATCAGCATATTTGTAAACATGGTTACAAATAAAAATGCATTAATTAAGCACACATCAAGAAGTACACGGAATGATAGCAAACAGCACCATTTCATGTCAACTTCAAATAAAATATATGTTTAACCATTAATAACAGTTATGTAAAATAGCCGCGCATATGGTGTAAACAGATAACAGCAGTCAACAGCAAAATTTAATACTTATAACTCAATAAATTTATGTAAAATGAGCAGTTACCAGCAAATTGACGGTAATGGATTGCCAATAATTCTTGCCTATAATGGGTATTTTATTAAAAGCAGATAACATTATATTAAACAGCTACCTCAAGTATGAGATTTTCACCCTCGACAACACTGTTTGAGCGCAGAGGTTTGATGAACTGTGGAGCCATACCAGAGTCCAGTTCTTCTGAAGCACGCACATCTAAATTAATATCTTTCAAAAAATCTTCATTTAGATATGAATAAAAAATGTTGTAAAACTCGTTCAATGTGTCCAGTGCAAAAAATATTCAAGCCCTGAAATATTTCAATTCATATGCATATCATATTACAATGCAGACATTACCTGTGAGTAATTTGATAGCCAACCACTTCAGACATGTTGTCTACACTATTGCTTTTTATTTTTCTTTAAACTGAAAAATTGCTTATAGGGTTTGAATAGTACTGTGTATGCCTGACATGCTGTCTAATGTCATGTCTGTTTTCCAAATAATCAACAACACTGACATTAATATCGTGTATAGCAAACATGACCTCTTGTTACACTATTAATCAGATCGCACATGTCAAGCAAGTTACATTTTTTTATAGTAGGAGGTAGTGTTTCTTCTCATAAACAACGGCTCTTGCTATACCTTCTTAACTTTAACATTCCTTTCCTAGCAGAAGAAAGTAATGTTCTGCATTTTAAAAGCATTATGCAAACATAAACAATGATTAATTATTATACGTGTTCTGGTTTAATTTGTCAAATAATAAAATCTAGAAAAATTATGCAAATCTGCATTGTTTTTAGCAAAAACCACGTTATGAAACTAGAAGTTAAAAAAATGGCACCATATAAAATCCTGTTATACTGCGTATTACTCTATCACTTTCTTTAACAGCCTTAATTAGCGCTTCTGTTTAAAATATTATAACCTTAGATGGAAAAGCCTTATTGCATGAAATGGCCATTAAATCACAACCCTTACTATCTAAATTGCATAGCAGCATCACAATTCTAAAAAACTTTCAAATGAAATGCATGCAGGCTAGATTAGTTTATTAATAAAAACGATGAAAACTGTAAATGTGACTAAGCATAAAAACTGACTGAGTGCATACCTGAAAGTGATCATTAAACTACAAGAAGATAAAAATGCACAAAATAATCAACTTCATTTTCAGTCAGCCATTAAAAGCACTATTTAAAGTTCAAATATCAAAAGCAAAATGCACCCAAATAATAATTTCTATGTAACCATTACCGTCTAAATTGAGTAAAAAGCTTAAATAATCAAAAGCTGCACATCCTAAAGATGATAAAACGTAGAAAATGCCTGTACCGCCAACTTTCATTTCACATTCAGTGCGATCTTTTCCCATGTGATTCTGAGCAACGCAAGCGTACATTCCTGCATCATCTGGTGTCACATAGGAAATACTTAATGTACACGTTCCATCCTTGTCTGTTTCAGCCACTATTCTTGAATCTGCTGGCAATGCTTGACCATCTTTTAACCTAAAATTATTATTTGACAAATTAAACCTCATAAAAATTTAAAGCGCTGCAAAGCATTGTAGTATTTTTTTAAAGATATATTTTCTGTGTTGTTTTTCTGCACTTATTTGAACTACATTCTTAAAGTTGTTAAGCAAATTACAAAATTGCATTTTTAACCAAGAAAATGTATTCCGCTGCATAAATAATCAAACAAATCAAATTTTAACTTACCAAGTAATTTCTGGGAATGGCTGTCCTTTTACTTTGCATGTTAATTTTAATGATTCATTTTCATTACCATGTATATTTTCTAAAGGTAGTACAAATTTTGCTCCAATGCCATCATCATCAGAAACTCTTTTCATAACCGGAACTAAATTTTCTTTATAAACCAAAGCTTATTATCAATAAACAAAAATCAAGCACATACTTTCAATTGACAATTGGGCTTCTGAATAATCAGAACCTTCGTCATTGGAAGCAACTATTTTGATAACTCCTTCTTTGCTTTTATCACAGTTAATTAAAATAAGCTTGTACGTGGCGTCG
Organism: Trichinella papuae; assembly: GCA_001447755.1. NCBI lineage: Eukaryota > Metazoa > Nematoda > Enoplea > Trichinellida > Trichinellidae > Trichinella > Trichinella papuae. The sequence continues at coordinate 47,867 of JYDO01000072.1, forward strand.
TCCAACTGTTTCACTTCAATGTTTGGTCCTGCCTTCAATTCAATTCCATTTCGATACCTTAAGAACTTCCTCATCACTAACTTTTTCATCATTTTTTTAACATAACAAGAAGTTTATTTTTTAGTAACATTTAAAACAAGCTGCACAACATTAAAAAGACTGTTAAACAGTAAATTAAATTTTGAGAATGGTGCAGCAACTAAGACTATAAAAACAAAGCATCATAATGCTAAACCAAATTACCATTTAACAGTTGTAGGTTTTCCTTCTATCGTAGCAGAAAATGCGGCATTTTCACCTTCAAGTATAGATACGTTTTTCAGCCCATCAGTTATTTCTGGCTTCAGTGGTTTCTTTGCTGAACCTAGAGTAATTAAAATTATTATTTGCAATAACATATATATATATATATATATATATATATATATATATGTTTAAATATTTTTCTGCTTACTTGATACAGACAGTTTTCCAGTTGATTTTGCGCTACCAAATTCATTAGTAACTTCAACAGAGTAACTTCCAGCATCTGCACGGTCAATGTCATTCAAAATCAACTGATATGTATTATTGTCCACAGATATCATTTCCATTTTTGATGTGCTTTTTAAAATGCCATTATCTTTATACCATTTTATGGAATTTGGTTTTTGGTCGATTTCAACTTCTAATACTATACGGCATTTCGGTGCTGTAGTTCTGTCGATAAGACCACGGAGAAATTTTGGCGGATAACCTGAAGACATCACAATTCATTAACTGTTAGATTTAATTAAGAAATAAAATTTTTGTGATTATTTTACAACCATATCATATCATATCATATTACATATAAAATCAATTGCTATCTAATTATTAATTGGAGAAAATAATAAGCAGTTAAATTATTATAAAATATATTTATGTCCTTGATATAATTATATAAGATTATATATTAGATATAATTATGTTTATAAGAATATACCGTTCACTTCCAGCATGCACTCTGAATTCACTGTTCCGCTTGAATTTGATGCCTGAAATTTCAATATTCCCGCATCATCCATTTTGACAGCAGGTATGCAACATTTGCACAATATCTCGCCATTTGGCAGCATTTCAGTATTGCAATAATATGGCTCAATAAGCCTACCATTTGCAAGCCAGCTAATTTTTTCAGGAAAACCTTGAAGCTGAACTGAAAATTCAACTTTACTGCCCACATCTGCTGAGTTGTCCGACAGTCCTCTCAGCAACTTCAATAATCCTTTGTCTTTTATCTCATCGCTCTCTAGTTTTTGTATTTTTCCAACAATTAACTTCCCTTCAGATGCCACAGAACCAAAATCATTTTCAAGAACACATTTGTACTCTGCCTGATCATTTTCTGAAGCATCTTTTATTGTTAAAATATAATTTCCATTATCCAGAGATTTTGCCACTGCTTTATCATTTTCAGATAAAATTCTCCCGTTTTTATACCTAAAAAATGTTGTTATTCATGTCATCTAACATACTGTGTAAAGCACCCACCATTTCACAAATTTAGGCTTTCCTTTCACCTGGATTTTAAAAGTAGCAGTTTCTCCAAGTACAATCTGTATATCTTCTAAGTCTTTGAGAATTTCAAGAGCGTCTGGGCTACCTAAAATTAAAATTTTTAATATGAAACTGAAATGCAATGAAACTGAAGCATAACATTTAAATATCTTCAACAAAGTGTAGCAGATATCACAAGTGAGCACAAAACTAAACTTAATAAATGATAAAACAGTTGCAACTGTTAAAATTGCATAAATAAATAATAATGCCTTTAATGATAACCTACGTTGAACATGTAATTCTGCAGCAGATGACACCACGTTTCCATATTCATCCATGGCCTCTACACGATATGTTGATATATCTTCAAGTGATGCATTGTGAAGTTCTAGCTCACAACGATTACTTTTAGGAAAGTTAATCTTAATCTTTTCATCTGGAGAAATTTTTTCCATATTTTTGTACCTAAAATAGATTTTTGCAATAAAATACAATGAATTTACATTTCGATGAAATATGCACAATATGCATAGATGTATTCATATAAATTAATACAATATTATAATCTATTTATATAATAAACTAATACTGTGGATATTATATAATGCTGTATCAATATGCATGATTTCAAAATTTTCTTGAACATATTTATCAAAATCAATCAACTTCCATTGATGTATTATTTAGAAAATTTTAAACAAATTTTCAATGCTTCAAGGTGCAGTTCACAACTGAGCAGCAAAAATGTTTAACTAACCCAGTTTGATTTATTAATTAAATAAAATAAGCTTACCATGACACAGTTTTCAGAGCTTGAGAAAATTCAACAGAAAAAAGCACAGCTTCCCCTTGAGTAACTGCTTGATTTTCTAAATCACGCAGTATTTTAAATGACGGCTTCTGAGATTGATCATCCAGAATATTCAACGTCGCTTCAGATTTTGCCAATCCTGATTCGTTTTCCACTTCAACAGAGTAAATGCCTTCGTCTTCTAGTTTTGCTGAATCAATTTCTAACTTGTGCAACTTATCTGTCATTGACTGTATCACAACACGTTTTGACTCTGCAATTTGTTTACCATTTTTGTACCTGCATTTGAAAATTTTATTCAGTTATAAAGAACGCAATACAATTTTCTAGTCACAATACCATCTGATTATCTGTGGTTTATCAGAAATTTCAACAAGGAAAGTAATTTTTGTTCCAACAGTACACTTTTGATCTTTTAACGGCTTCAAAATCTTCAATGGCTGAAGCAGCTCTGCAACAGTATTAAAAAGTAAGAAGCACGAATGAATGAATGAATGAATGAATGAAACAATATCTCACTTTTAACGGCAACGTCAGCTGAACTGTCAACCGTTGCAGAACCAAGCTCTGCAACAATTTTGTACGCTCCAGCGTCATCTTCAGTTGCATCCGTGATAAGCAAACCGACTTCAGACTCTTTCTCTACCACTTTAACTCTAGGAGAAGGTTCTATTTCTTTCCCATTTTTGTACCTGAACGCATATTTATTAAATAATAATTAAACAGTAATATACTGAACCCATTTTATACCATATAAATCTGTGCGGCTTTCGATTAAGTTTGATTTTAAGTTCTAAAGTATCTCCAAAATTTATTTGCTGATCGCTCAATCCTTTCACAAGCGTTAAAGCAAAGTCTTCATCTTTTGGTTTCTCATCTTCACGCGCTTTAATCTTGACTATTCCCGAAGAAGAAACAGCACCTTTAGAATTTGAAGCTTGAAATTCATAACTGCCTTTGTCATTCATGCTACAGTTTTTTATTGTCATTTCATAAATTCCATTTGCGGCAGAAAATTCACAGTTTGCTGATTCTTCTAATTTTTTGCCATCTTTGAACCTAAATAAATTTTTATAAATGGTGCTCATATTCAATAACTAATAAATAACTGACCAATCTATTGAGTCCGGAGATCCTACCATGTTGACTGCAAGTCTGATTGTTTCACCAGAAAACAGTTCTACAGGTTTCAATCCATCATTTATCTTCAGCGGAACTGTTCCTATAAACATCACTAACCATATGTCATATATAACAAGTAACAATTTTGTAATGACGCAAACATATTTTTAACACCCTATAATAGTTAATAAACATTAAATATTACAATACAATACAATACAATTAAAAGTGCAGGCTAACTTATATTTTTAAAATGTTAAAAACAACAAAGATTGTAAGGCACCTTTCACATTTACATCAGCTGAACTATTAACTGAGCCTTTGTCATCGAACGCTTCTATTTCATATTTTCCAGAATCATCTTCTTTTGCATCTGTAATTTCAAGGATAAATTCTAAGCCATCAGAAGAGATCTTCACTCTCTTAGATGGAAGAATCTGTTTCCCTGATTTATACCTGAAAGTAAAAATAGCATTTTGTAATAAAAGATTCTTCCTTAACTAAATTCATACCATTTGACTTCTTTAGGTTTTCGACTGAATTTGGCACGCAGTTCAATGGGTTCTCCATCACTAACGTTCTGATTTGTCAAACCTTTAATAAGCGTAAAGGCTGCATCTTCATCCTTTGGTTTGTCATCACTTTCAGATTTTATTTTAATCAGTGCATCAGATTCGACAGAGCCGTCTTTATTTGTTGCCTTGAATTCATACCGTCCTAGATCTTTAATGCTTGAATTTTGCACAGTCAGAGTATATAAGCCATCATCTTGAGATTCCATGCGTAATGTTCGACTATTTTTAAGCTTTACTCCATCTTTGAACCATTCCACTTTTTCTGGTAAACCAGTTAATTTTACAGAAAGCTGCAGTGCATCATTTAATTGAACTGTCAAGTCAGTTAATCCTTCAGTGATTTTCAAAGGAGGAATCGCTAAAATTTCATAAATTTCAGTTAAGATTCATAAATAAAGTTCATTAAATTTCAGAAGTGTGAACAAAACAAAAGTATATGAAAATAATAAAGGGTCGTATAAACAGATCAATCCACAATCTTAATTTAATGTGACTCACGTTCAACACAAACTTGAGCTGTGCTTTTCACAGTTTCTTGACCCATTTGTACTATGACGCTGTACTCTCCTGCGCTTTCTTCATCTGCTTGTTTTACAAACAAACTCAGAATAGAGTCGATTTCTTCAATTTTTACGCGTTGACTATTTCGAAGTTCCTTATTTCCATGATACCTAAAAGCGAATATGGTGAGGCAAATAAACTTTGCGTTCAATTTCATACCATTTAACACTTTCAAATTGCCCTTTGATCTCAATTTCTAAAGTCAAATCTCTACCAAATGGAACCACGGTATCTTCTAAAGGCTTTGTTATCGAAAGCTTTTTTTCTTCTAAAACCAACATCAATGCAGATTAATTAATTAACAAATAAAAGTAACAGCGATTGAGGCGTTTTAGAATTTTTTAGGTAATGCGCTGAATTTAATGAATTTTCATTAATTCTCTATTGCAGTTCGTTCTTGTTATGGTTTTGCAACAAAAAACAATAAAGTTCAACTTTTACATTTTGCTCATTTTGTAAATAACAAGTTATTAACAATTTAGCATCAATTTACCTTCAACAATTACTGTCAAAGTAGCTTCAGTTTTGACAGATAAGGAGCCATCAGATATAATACACGTATAGTTCCCTTCGTCTTCTTCTTCAGTTTTGGTTATAGTTAGTGTGCATACACCATCAGGTAAAGAATTAATTTCTGTGCGCTTGTCTGCCAGGATCTCTTTTCCAGATTTATACCTGCAAATTTATATTTATGTCAAAAAAATTAGATGCAAAAGAATAAATTACCATCGCACTGTAGGTAGCTGTTTGCGATTTCGCAAGTTAATCTGGCATTTCATGACAACAGTACTACCTTTTTTAACACTTTGATTCTTCAAACCGTGGCTGAATTCCAACACTCCCGCGGCTTCAGAAACTACATCAATATTTCTTTTTTAGATTTTAAAAAGAAGTAGAAAAAGTATTTTTTAAAAGAAGCATCCAAATAGCTCAGTAAAGCAAATATTAAAGTTGCAACAGCTGCGGCTGTTAACAATCACTGCATTAGTATTATTACTCGATTTTAATTTTATTTCAATAATAATTGCCAACGTTTATCCGTAATCATGCAACCAACTTTTAGAAAACTTCAAACAATGCAAGAATTTACGTTTTAAGCATCAGATTACAAAGTTCTTATTGACTGATTGAGAAAATCAGTATAAACAAATATTGTAGTGCAGTTACAGAGTTCTTTTTAAAATGATGATTAGTAAATGTAGAAAGAAGTTAAATGTTGTTACTCAATAAGTAGCATCTTAAAAATAATTACATATAATAAATAACATATAAAAATAAATAATCAGTAATAAATCAGATAATTAACTAATGGTTATTAACAGAATGAACAATAAAATTGTACAGATTAATATTTACCTTGTAGGTCATCATCTGTTTTTATTTCCACTTGATTTACTTTCACTTTGCATGTATAATGGCCGGCCATTTCTGAAGTGACATTTGTTAATATCAACTTCTGCAAACCGTCAGGGAATGATTCTATTGAATGCGCCTCTTCCATTTCAATTGGCACTCCATCTTTATACCAATAAACTGTTGCCGGTGATGGACTTGCAACTTGGCACTGAATGACAAAACTTCAAGTAAAAAAGTTATGCCAGATTTAAAATCAATGTTTACCTCAAAAATGACAGATCGAACGTCATCATCAGAGATGCGATGATGAAGAGGTTGTGTAAATTCTAAGTTTTGCAACGTTTCCATTTGCATTTCATCTTCAATAGCTAAACGTTTCTTTTGTTTTGTAACATATTCAATTTGCCAGGTATAATTGCACTTACCAAAAACAGAAACAGGAGCTTTAGAGCTTATATATCCTGCCAAATTTACTGCTTCACAACGATAATTTCCTTGATCTTCAACTTTAGCGTGGTGAATGATAAGTTTCTCAGTGCCATCCTTCGTAGACACTATTTCGATTTCATCAGATGGTTTTATGATATCACCATTTTTATACCAATGCACTTCTGGCAATGGGCTGCCTGCTACCTAAATCATTCTCATTTTGATGTCGATACAGCTTCAATTATAAAACGTTGAAATCATTTCTACTTTGCAAGTTAGCATGATCTTCTCTCCTTCCTTTACCATAGTTTCGTGAAGTTCATGTACAAACGATGGTGCAATTTCTTCTTCAATTTCTTCTTCCAGATACTCGGATGCTAAATAAAAATCAGCTGTTGGGGTTTACATCTTCAAATAACTGCATGTAAGCATTTACTCAAAACACAAACTGTTGCATCAGACCAAACGACTCCGGCATCATTTTTAGCCTCACATCGATATTCAGCCACATCGCTTTCATCCGCTTGGTGAATAATCAATTTATGTATTCCATCTTGGCAAGTTTCGATTGTAATTTTTTCATTGCACACAACAGGAACACCCTTTTTATACCACATCACTTCTGGATAAGGAACTCCAGTAACCTGAATTGAAAAATAACTTATCTGAATAAAACATATATTACTGAAGCTACCTTGCATTGCAAAACCACGTCTTCACCACTGTTAACAACACAAGCTTTCAGCGGTTCAGCAAAATCTGGAGCTACTTCATCTGAGTCGTCATATTCTATTTCTTTTGCCACTAAAAGTCAAATTTTTTTTATTTTAAATAAATTATTATCCAAAGATTTGAAAAATAATTTTACACAGCGAAATTTTATTGTAAAATGAAAATTTTTTAGTAAACTCAGTGATATAACCGAACATTAAATTTAACTGTGCAAATGTTTTATAATTTCTGAACTTTATGAACATTGTTTAGAACCAAAAAGCTTACCAAGAATATAAAATAAAGTCATTATCGATAATACTGAAGCTCTCTACGACAAAATCACTTCCGGCACCAGATATTTGAAAGATGCCAAACCAACTTATTTGCAGAAAAATTTTATTTCAAAAGCATTTTTTCAAAAATAAAAAACGCTTTTAATTTGAAAACCGATAAATAAAAAATCATTTTTATCCTCAGTATGCCTCTCACCAGTTTATCAAATATATTATTAAACGTAAAATAAAACATTAAAAGCAGAGCATCTGAAATTCATGCCTGACAAAAGATTAAAAGTATTCAATGAAGCAAAAACTCATTAATAATTAGTTTTTAATTCTTATTAAAAAAAGTATAACACAACATCATATTTTTGTTATTACCTTACTTAAAGAAAAGCATTTATTGATTTTTATATGCATGAAAGAAAAGAACAAATAAATTCTAAAAACTGAAGAAAGCGCTTCTGTTTATTCTAAAACAAAGCTTTTATAAAAATAAAATTTTCGACTTGAATAACCTGATCAGTATTTTAGAAGTTTCATTTTATAATAAAACTTCACATTTAAAATAAATTATAAAAGCAATATTTGATCATGCTATTTCCATTAAGTAATTCATTGCAAAATTACTTTTAATTAAGAATTAGGATTATCAATATTTATGCTTCATTCTATATAATATATAACTTCTTAATACTTTTGCTCTTGGCCAGGTGTTTCACTAAATAAATATTTAATATTTTAATTTATTGTATGCAAATTTGTCTGTTCATAATGCACATACAATTTCATCACAAAATTACTATTTAACGTAATATTGAAATACTACTATTGTGCATTATAGGCTAAGCTGTTTGGTATTATAAAATTATTAAACAGATTTTGATATGTTGCAGCTGTCGTTTCATGCTTTCAAATTTTTATATAATAGCTTGCTTTCATTTATAATATTACACCGTTGTAAAGCCATGTTACATACTTTAAATAAATTATTATAGATGATAGCAAAAGAGATAGAGTGAAGAAAAAAGTATCAATAATAAATGCTTACTTTTCACTGACAAAGGCGCTTCACTCCAAGCAAAACCTTTCTCGTTTGACGCTTCACATCGGTATTCGCCTTCATCCTCCTTTATAGCATCGCTGACTTGCAAAACGTAAACATCATCAGCTTTTTTAATCATTTTGTATTTTTCACTTTCTGCTATTTCAACACCATCTTTAAACCAACGAACTTCAGGAGCTGGAAATCCAGTCACTTTGCATTGCAGTGTACCAACTTCATGCTCAGATGCTTCGCAAAGTCTCAAAACTTCAATGAACTCTGGAGCAACCATTCCCAACGAAGCCACTGGCTTAACTTCAGCAGCTAAAATGCAAGCAAATGCATGGCTTGCAACATATGCAGCTAATTAACTTTTACCTCTGACTTCAACAACTGCATTACTCCACACAGCTCCACTTGAATTACTTGCAATGCAACGATATTCACCATCATGCAGCGAAGAAGCATGCAAAATACGGAGTCGATGCAATCCACTTGGTAAAGCTTCCAACGTAATAAAATTATGTTCGGTTGTTATCTCTTCTCCATCTTTGTACCACTTAACTGTAGGAAGAGGCGTGCCTGCCACTATACATTCAAGTTCAACTGATTTTCCTTCATCAGTAGATACACTTTCAATATCTTTTATAAAGGAAGGAGAAACTTCTTCAGATATTATTTCACTTGTTTTCGCATCTGTAATATAAGCATCATAAGCATATCTGATAAAAAAATGCATTCCATACAGCGTTATGGAATGAATTCAGTATTGAAAGTGTGTAATATTAAACCGTTATAAATGCTACAAAAAAAGAAAACACTTCAACTTTTCTTACGCTGAATTTCCAAAGTAGTTTTTGTTGAAGATTTTCCGCAAACATTAACAGCTTCACAGGAATACACAGCGCAATCTTCAGGCTTGACAGATTTAACAATCAACGTTTGTGTTCCATCAGAACAGCTGGATATTTTAAAATGTTCACTTTCCAAGATTTCGTTACCATCTTTGAACCAGCGTACAACTGGTGTTGGCTCACCGACAACCTTGCAAGAGAAAGATGCTGTCGCACCTTCTGCAGCCTTTTGAATTTCAAGTACGGTGACAAATTCTGGGGCAAAACCTTTCTGGGATCGATCTTCAATTATATCACTTTCTAAATAATATGCATAAATGAGCACAATTTTCAAAAAAAAAAATTAAAATCAGTCAAATGATCAGTACAACGAATTGTTCACGTTTAAAATTTACAAGCTGATTTATTACATTTAAAGGCTTTTGCACTCATATTCCAGTTCGATTTATCAGATTAATAAATGAAATGAGCAGTATGTTGATTAACATATTTGATGCAATATAAATTAAAAATAAATACTTGACAATTCTGTTCTTCCTTCAAATGAACTCGATTCTGAAAGAAAATTGCTGAAATCATGTTGAGCTTCTTCAAGTATCTGAGTTTTTTCATCCAATGTTAACTTTTCTGTAAGTCTTGCTTCATTTGCTTCAGTGGAGAATACATCAACTTTATCAGCTGTAGTGTCATATAACTGCTCCTTGTCAACAAATAATGTTATGTCCACAGCGTGTTGTTGACTTTCTTTCATATTTTCAGAATCCATCTCATGTTCAAAACTTTCTCTATGTTCATATTCAGCCTCATTGGAGTTCGATTCTGTATTTTAAAATTACAATACTATCACCACATACACAAATATTTATAAATTGTACGTTATGTTAATGTAGTGCTCAGCCATGTTAAAAAAGCAACCTATTTTCATTAAAATAACAGTTTCATTTATAGAACTTCAATTCAGCATACATATACAGAACAAATGAAACACAAAAGCGTGTAGCATAACTTCAACGCAGCATCATGCCACAACTTATTGCATTAATTGCTTGTTAAAAAGCAGTTTTAGCTATAATTTAAACAGATAAAAGCATTAGACCATAAAGCCAATGAAGAGTTTTAGTTGCACAGATACATCAGAAATCATCAAACACGTACTTTCAATTTCTAATGTTACTGATGTTGATGATCTTCCAGCAACATTTAATGCTTCACAACTGTAACTTGCTTGATCTTCAATACTGACGTTTGTAAGTATCAGTTTCTGAGTGCCATCTTCCTCGCTTTTCATTTCAAAATGCTCATTATTAAAAATTTCTACTTCATCTTTAAACCAGTGAATTTCTGGAGCAGGCTGTCCTTTTGCAACACATGTAAGTACTGCCTGCTCACCTACATGTACTTTCCGATATTCCAGAGGAACAGTAAATTGGGGTAAGATAGCTGATTCTTCTTCAGATTCAGAAAACTCATGCTCTATTCATATGAAAGGTAAAGGATTCATTTTTGAACAATGAATGCAATTAAAATAACTGAGAAATATGAAAATAAATTAACATTTAAAAATACAGTCAAATGCAGTGTTACTGCATCAGGCATATATTCAATTTTATGAAGAAAACTCAAAGTAAAAACAATATAAATTTAAATCCCATATATAGGCCAAACCACAAAAAATTGTTTACCTTGAATTTTGAAGATACTTTTTGTAAAAGACCTTCCGGCAATATTTACTGCTTCACACTTGTATTCCGCTTGATCATCTTTAACAGCTTTTATTATAATCAGCTTTTGAGTGCCATCGATTTCACTGCTGATTTGAAAATGGCTGTCATTTGTTATTTCTTGTTCATCTTTATACCATCGAACTTCTGGAACAGGACTGCCCTTTGAAACACACGTAAGCACAGCTTGTTCACCTTCCTTAATTGCGTCATATCTCAAATTGCTTATAAACTGCGGAGCCTCTGCTTTCTCTTCTTCCACTTCTAACACCATAGATCCTACAAATGGCATAACAACAAAAATAGGTCAACTAAACATTCTATGATTAATAAAGCATTATAATTTATTTCAATAATATTTTACTTTAATTACTGTGATAGCATGATAGCATTATCAGAGTAAATTCAGTTAATGCAATCTACTGTTGCAGTTGTTTAGCATTATTAAATGCTAAATAATGAAATGTGAATAAGCTCGCAATTACACAAAAAAACTACAGAGCTGTATATTCATTTTATGAAATTACAACACATTGTTTTAATAAAATAACAATATTTAGCTAAACAACATTGTATATACATACGTTCTATATCCAAAGTTGTTTGGGTTGAAGTTTTTCCAACAATATTCCACGCTTCACATCTATACTCTGATTGATCTTCTATTACAGCTTTTGAAAGTATCAACATTTGAGTACCATCTGTTTCGCTTTTCATTTTGAAATGCTCATCATTTTTAATTTCCTCACCATCTTTATACCAGTGGATTTCCGGTGATGGATAACCCTTTGCAACACATGTAAGTATTGCTTGCTGTCCTTCATCAACTTGCTGATATTGTAGATTCGTTATGAATTCAGGTGCCACAAGCGATTGTCCTTCAACTTCAGATATCAAATGCTCTAAAGTTATTCAGTTATATAATACTGTACAACACAACAAGACAAAACCCACTGCAGTCTTCAAAAAATCATAATTTAATGATTTAAATGCTTTTAATAAATCTACTAAATCTATGACACATTGCCAATAAAAACAATAAATTACCACTGAACATAGTACTGGATTTTTGAATATTTGAAGTAAATATTTGAATTCTCTTTAATAAAATAAATTAAAAACTGTTTTACTAAACCTAAAAAAATTTTTTTAATATAATATAATTTAATTTAATTTAATATAATATACTGAAATAAAATCCTAAAGGTAGGTAAAAAACCATTCCTAGAAAAAATCTTAACAAAACCGCACAAAACACAATAATCCATACTTTCTACTTTCAAGGTGGTTTGTGTTGTAGACTTTCCACCCATGTTCCATGCTTCGCAACGGTATTCAGCCTGATCGTCCACACAAGTTTTTGTGACAATCAATATTTGAGTACCATCTTCCCCGCTTTTCATTTGAAAATGACCATCACTTTCAATTTCTACTCCATCTTTAAACCAGTGAATTTCAGGTGCTGGATATCCCTTTGCGACACATGTGAATAATGCTTGCTGACCTTCGTAAACACTTTGCTGCTCAAGCATGGTTGTAAATTCTGGTGGTATAACGCCTTGGTCAACTTCAGAAACGGCATATCCTATGTTTTATAAATAGTAAGAAAAATAATATAATTTAGATTAGAATAATCAATTCAAGCATAACTTGCAAAGCAGAAGCGTAATTTATCGTTCAATAAATTAAAATGCATTTAAAATATCAAACAAACAGCCAAAAATAATTTAAAAATTATTTTTGTATAAATTAAATCTTTAATAAACTTGGAATATATAAAGGAATCCATTACTATTTATAAAATTCATGCTACCTTGTCATTTATGAACTGCTTACTCCAATAAAAGTTCGTCTGTATGAAATAGAATTCAAAACAGATACAACTTACTTTTCACTTCCAAAGTTGTTTGCGTTGTCGACTTTCCAGCCGAGTTCCATGCTTCGCAAGTGTACTCTGCTTGATCATTCAAAGATGATTTTAAAAGAATCAGTGTTTGTGTTCCATTTTCCTCGCTTTTCATTAGAAAATGTTCATTATTAAAAATTTCTTCGCCGTCTTTATACCAACTAATTTTGGGTGCAGGCTGGCCAGTAGCTACACATTGAAATACTGCTTGTTCACCTTCATAAACTTGCTGATGTTCCAAAGTCGTAGTAAACGTAGGAGGCACATCTTCAAGGCTTTCAGTTTTCAATTCGTGATATCCTAAAGTTTTCTTATTTATTATGCAAACTGATTATAAAAAATAATTCACAATGATCTTTGAGCTTCACTACTTGTAATTCCTCTTCTAAATCACACTGGTTAAATCATTCATTATTATAAATATGCCATTTGGCAGTTCAATACATCATAATTAATTTTATTATATTTGCTTTCCCGATTTCAGATTTCATAACAGCAGCTGAGCATCAATAATTTTAATACGTGATACGGTCCGTAAATCAGAAAAAAATGTTAACTTACTTTTCACTTCGAGGATAGTTTGCGTTGATGCTTTGCCGGCAATGTTCCATGTTTCACACTTGTACTCCGCTTGATCATCCACTACAGCGTTTGAAATAATCAGTTTATATGTACCATCGTCCTCGCTTCTCATTTGAAAATGCTCGTCACTCTGAATCTCTTCTCCATCCTTAAACCAGTGCACTTCAGGTGAAGGCTGGCTTTTTGCAACGCACGACAGTATGACTTGCTGCCCTTCATAAACTTTCTGATATTCCAAACCTGTAGTAATTTCAGGTGGTACAACCTCTTCCTTTTCAACTTCTGATTCCGTGTATTCTACAAATTTTAAGTAATTAACATTTTTAATATTTTGAAATCTTGAATCTTACTTATTTGGCGATAATCAATAATTCTATTTACATTATTATAGTTTGATTAATTTAAGTCCTATTGGCATATTAGTCTCATTGCTGTTTATATTAAGAAAACTCTAATGAGGATATATAATTTAGTAAAGAATGTCAATGCAGTTTTAACATAAATGTTTTGCTTACTTTCAACTTTAAGAGTTGCTTGTGTGTATGAACTGCCAGCTAGGTTGCGGGCTTCACATCTGTATTTTGCTTCGTCATCAATGGAAACTTTCGAAAGAATGAGTATTTGTGTACCATCTTCTTCACTATGCATTTCAAAATGCTCGCTTTTATGAATTTCTTCGTTATCTTTGTACCAGTGAATTTCAGGATTAGGCTGACCTTTGGCAACGCATTTAAGCATAACTTGCTGTCCTTGGTAAACCTTTTGATATTCCAAAGTAGAAGTAAATTCAGGTGCTGAAAGCTCTTCACTTTTAACATCTGACTCAGTATACCCTAAATTAATTGAAGCAATACATTAATTAGTTGACAGCATTTTTTCAATGCAATGATATAATCTGCTACATCTTTTACACTTGCTTAATTTGTTACAATATAAAATAAAATAATATAAAATAAAATAAAATAATATAATATAATATAATATAATATAATATAATATAATATAATATAACACAACATAATGCCTAACAATCAAAATTTCCAGAATGTATTAATAAAATTCTGTTGAAAATAATAATTTACTTTAAATTTTGTCCTAAAAAGATAACTTTTAATTCATTTTCTAAATACTAAAAATGTAATTTGTCCGACTTATAATTTATTGAAATAGAGCAAAGCCATACTTTCAACCTGAAGAGAGGCTTCCGTGTATGATTCTCCTGCTACATTTCGGGCTTCGCATTTGTACACAGCATCATCATTTGCGCTTACTTTTAGAAGAATTAACTTTTGTGTACCATCAGCTTCACTTTTCATTTCAAAATGCTCATCATTGTAAATCTCTTCACTACCTTTAAACCAATGAACTTCTGGCTTAGGGTGACCTTTCAGGGCACATTCAAGCACTGCTTGCTGTCCTTCATAAATATTCTGATATTGTAAAGGAATGGTAAATTCCGGAGGTACAACTTCTCCACTTTCAACTTCAGAAACAATATATTCTAAATATGTTATGCAATGTAATATTATGTTATGTTATGTTATGTTATGTTATATTATATTATATTATATTATATTATATATATTATCTATTATCTATTATATTATACTACATACGCGTCATCATATACAAGCTTTAACCGTGAATGATGATATTATATTCAGCTAAATGTAAAATAATAATATCTTAAACATAATATAATATTGAGAAAAACCACTACAAATTAATAAGCATATGCACATCAGATATACATACATTCGTGCATAAACGCAATATATATAACTTTGTAATATGTAATATCTGTTTATCAAACAATAACCAAGTAACTTAACATGAAACAAAAAAAATTGCATACTCTCAACTTTAAGAGTAGTTTGTGTGAATGATCTACCCACTGTGTTCCATGCTTCACATCTGTACTCTGCTTGATCATTTGCACTGACTTCAGAGACAATTAATCTTTGAGTTCCATCTTTTTCGCTTTTCATTTCAAAGTGTTCACTGTTGGTAATTTCTTCATCATCTTTATACCAATGAATTTCTGGTGTTGGCTGTCCTTGAGCAACGCATGTAAGCACTGCCTGCTGTCCTTCAGAAATTTTTTGATATTCCAATTCTTTTGTAAATATTGGTGCCACAGTTTCACCTTCATTCGGTTCTGACACAGTATATCCTAATGCATATTTAACCATTTTAAGAAAGCATAATATTTACATTTTCTCAAATAAACAATAATATTATTTATAAATATTCTTTGCAAAGCGTCTACAAAATAAGGAAAACTTATAGTATTATTTTGTTTATGATGAAGAACTTAGCTTATATCTTGCTTAATGCTACGTTTGCTAAATTGCACCTTGCATAGAATTTCAGTAATCAAGCAAAATATTGTACAAGCTATGCTTACTCTGAATTTCCAAGGTGGTTTCAGTTGTTGATTTTCCAACTGTATTAACTGCTTCACAAGTATATTTCGCTTGGTCGTCAACTACAGTTTCAACAATTATCAATCTTTGACGACCATCGCTCTCACGTCTGATTTGAAAATGCTCATCTTCTTGAATCTGTTGATCATTTTTGTACCAATAAATTTCCGGTTGGGGATGTCCTTTGGCTATGCACATCAACACTGCTTGCTCTCCTTCGTTAACTTTCTGATAGTGCAAAGCAGTTGAGAATTCAGGAGGAACGGGTTCTTCTTCATAAGTAGATATTTGGCATTCTGCATTAGAAATAATAAATGCATTATATATTTATATAAAAACAGGATTAGAAATGCTGTGCATTTCGTCTCAAAAATCTTATTCAGAATTTTTAAATTGTTCATGCCCAAAAATGTTTTAACGATGAAATTCAAGCATTCTAAATTGAAACAACTGAAGAAATAATCTAATCTACAGTATAGCATTAGTAGATACTGTATACTTTACTCCAGTACGGTCTCATGCTGCTCAAAAGCTTTGCATAATTTTATCAGCAAAAATTTTCTAAATCGAATCTCTAACAATAAATCTTAAACTTAAATAACAGCTGTTAAATAAATAAATTAATTAATTAATTAATAATTTTAAACATAATATTCCGTACTTTCCACTTTTAACGTTGCTTGCGTGAAAGAACTTCCTACAACGTTTCGCGCTTCGCATTTATATTCTGCTTGGTCTGCTAAATAGGCTTTGCAAACAATCAGTGTTTGAGTTCCATCTTTGTCAGACCGCATTTCAAAATGACTGTCGTTTTGGATTCTCTCGTCATTTTTAAACCAATAAATTTCTGGTGAAGGCACGCCTTTCGCAACACAGGTTAAAACTGCTTGCTCTCCTTCACGGACTGTTTGGTATTGGAGATCAGTGGTAAACTTGGGAAGAACTGTCTCCTCTTTATCACATTCAGATTCCTCATACTCTGCAATCATCATTAAATTTCAAAATTAATAATCACAGTTTTTTTCTGAAATCGCTAGAATGCATTCATAAAGCATATTTCTAAAACACAGTTTCAAAATCATTAAAAATACAAGCATATAAATGCATTGCCGGATGCCTAGTAATTTATTTTTACGTATAGAGTACAACGAAATAAAATGAACACATACTTTGAACTTTCAACACCGTTTTTGTAGAAGCTTTTCCAGCAATATTTACAGCTTCACAAGTGTACTCTGCTTCATCGACAATGTGCACATTATCGACAATCAGCCGTTTTCCGCCTTCTTTTGTGCTTGTAAATTTGAAGTGATCATTTTCATGAATTTCATTTTCATCTTTATACCAATGAATTTCAGGTTCTGGATTTCCAGTAGCAAAACATGATAAATCGGCTGTAGATCCTTCAGTGACAGTCTGAGGACACAGCGGAACAGTAAAATGCGGAGCTACGGATTCTTCACCATCGGTTTCCGAAACAGTATATTCTAGTGAAAAAAGGATATTAGCAATGGTTAAAATTATGTTCTCTGTCTCCTGAATGTCACTGAAGTTCGTCATGAATATAAAAAAAATGTAAAGAACAATTTTTACTGCGCTTTTTATATGATTTATATAACTGTCTGCATGTAAATATATGATTAAAATTGCAGATAAGCATTAAAATTTTCAAACAAGTTTACTTACGTTGAATTTTTAATTCAGCGCAAGTTTTCACTTGGCCAGCCACATTCGTTGCTTCGCAAATGTATTCCCCTTCGTGCTTTTTCTCCACTGCATTAATCACCAACATGTAAGTACCCTTTTCCTCTCTTACTGATGTGGACTCATCGAAAGTTTCAATCGCTTCACCGTCTTTATACCATTTGAGATCAGGCAGTGGAAATCCGGTTACTTTGCATGAAAATAAAGCTTTGTCACCAACTTTAACGTTAACGTTGGAAAGGCATGAAATAAACTGAGGAGGCTTCAGCAATTCTGCACTTCCTTTTCCTTCGGCTACTAAAAATTCATAAAACAAAAATATCAACTTCACAGTATAACTGAACTATTAATAAAATATTAAAGTTTCAACATTCAATTAATAATCATTTCAAATTTCATAAGCGTCATTACGTATGAACGTCTGTAATCAATAAAATATATCATAGAAATCATTCAAAAAACATTCAATAAACACTCGTAAACTGTTTTTATACTGCTTAAAATCACTTACTTTCCAATTTTGCAACACATGCTTCCTGGCCGTGCTCATTCATGACAACACATGTGTAATAACCTGCGTCTTCTGTTCTCACATCATCAATAATAAGACGGTGGACCATTACATTTTCTTCTTTATGACTTCCCACTCGGATTCTTGCCAAAAGTTCAATTTCATTTCCATCTTTTAGCCTAATTAGATTAAAAAGTGAAAACATTTTGCAAAACTTGTTTGTAACGGCATTTCTGCAGTGCTTTTATAAAGCAACCATTTTGTAAAATAAACGTTCTCATTAATTAAAAAAAAATATATTAATATAAAAAACACAGCACCGTGCTTTACAAAATAAAAACGTACCATTTCACACAAATTCCTTTTGATCCAGGAACGATGCATTCAAAAATTGCTTGCTTTCCAATTGTCACTTTGGTATCCTTGATTTTGGAAATAAATTTCGGCGCCAAAGAGGATTCATATCGACTTCCATCTTCCTGAAATGCAACCACTAATTTACCCGATAGAAGAATTGAAATTCTTTGCATACGTCCATATCTTCATCTGGCAAACTAAAAGCAAAATCGGTGCCTGCTTCAGAACCGTCAATATCGCCCGTGCTGAGCGCAACAGCTTCAAGCTCACTACGCTCACTGTATTCTTCACGGAGATATCTAAACCTTCAGCATTACACATGCTCAACATTATTTAAAACCAACAAACCTGCCAGTGCCAAGTGACATTTGCGCAGTACATGATACTTCTCCGGCGTCATTCTCTGCTTTACAAATGATTTCTCCAACCATACGTGCAGAAAAACGTTTAATCGTCAAAGTGCAAATGTCCCCTTCCGTTGTGATCAAAAATTCATCAGAGTTGTGTATTTCTTGGTGGTTAATAAACCATGTAATTGTTGGCTTGGGATCTCCACTGAAACGTACTCTGTGTACTACTTCGGCACCCTCTGCAGCACTGATGCTGTTCATCCATTCTAGAAAATCTGGTGGCACTCCACGACGCATCACTGAAAGCGTTGCAGAAGAACTTGCTTCCCCAAATTCGTTGACTGCTTTGCAGAGCACTTCACCACTGTAATCACAGGTAATGTCGTGTATAACCACTATGTAGGTATGTCTCTCTTTGTAAATTTGAATATTTTCCGATTCAACTAACTTCTTTCCATTTATGTACCAAGACACGTCCGGTGATGGCTCACCATATAATATGGCTTTTAATTTTAAAGTATCTCCTTCACGACAGCAAGCATCACAGAGATACTGTTCAAATTCAACCGGTATTTGGTGGTTAACTGTCAGAGTTGTCCGAGTAGTTACTTCTCCGTATAAATTTTTTGCAACGCAAGACAATTCACCGGCCATTTCTTTTCCGACACGCTTGACACGCAATGATGACATTCCATTCTCTGTTTGAATTTCTACATTGTCATTCGTGGACAGTCTCTGCCCATTGAGAAACCATTCTACACTTGGCTCCGGTTGGCCGTTCAATGCAACTTTTGTTTCCAACGTATCTCCTTCGTATACGCTTAATGGATTCATCTGAGTACAAATTTCTGGCTGTTGTTTTCTTGCCGCTGGCTTCACTGTCAGCTGAGCACGTGAAAAAAAACATCCAGATGGAGTACTTATTCTACACTCTAATTCACCACTTTGACTTTCATTAATTCTGATAAACTTTAATGTACAAAGTCCACCTAAAGTTGTTTCTATCAACACGTTGTCAGAAGGCAGCAGTTTGGTACCATTGAGAAACCATTCTGCTTGAAAGGATTTAGCATTTTCTACGCTCAGTTTGAATTCTATTGTATCGCCTTCTTCAACTTCAGTATCTGACAGTCCAGCAATTTCCGCCGGGGGTCGATTTGTCCGAACAACTTCGAGGTTTGTCTGAAGAGTTTCAGTCGCGTTGCCCAACTTCACAAGGCATGTAAGCACTCCAGCGTAGTTTTCGCTAATATTATCAATCTGCAAGCAAATCCGATCTTGGTCATGATGAAGCTGCACTTCATCTGACTTTGCAATGGGCTGCCCATTTAATAGCCAGGTAATTTCAGCTTGCTGATGCTGCTGTTCTGATGAGCCCAAGTTCAATTCAACGAGCACTTTGCTACCGACTTCAGCGGTTATGCTAGGCGGCAGCTGGCTAACAACAACGACGTCAGATGGAGCTGGCAAAACAATAAGTTCAGAAGACATGCTGACAACTTGTCCAGACAATCCTTGCGCTTCGAAACTCAACGTCCCTGAGAATTCTTCACTAAGTGTCAGAATTTCAAGACGAAATAACCCATCAGGTTGCTGAGTAAGCTTAACAAATTCAGAACTTTCCAATCGTTTTCCATTTAAGCTCCAAAAGCCAACTGGCTGTTCCCCAGTTACTCGAACATCCACTGCAAATTGCTCGCCAACGTGTCTTTTGATAACAGGTGGCAATTTCGAATCAAAATGAACACCGGGAACTGAGTCTGCAGTTTTGCTAGTAGAATCTGCGGCAGTAACTGATGCTTGACAAGTAGCGCTTCCACAGCTGTTCTCAGCTTTACAGACCCATAAACCACACAAGTCTTCAGTAAGATGAGCAATTATTAGCTGATGTCGATTCGATAAATCACTCTTTAAACTGCAGTTTTCATCTCCAGTAATTTCACGACCGTTGACACTCCAATGAATAACAGATACTGGTCTACCATCAACAATTACCTAAACAATATTTAAAATTGATGAATAACAACCAAAACAAGATGATGCTTTGAATTTTTGAAAATCAAAATACATTACAAAATAAGCTTGAACTGCTCATATTATTACATGCAATTTCGTCCAAGTAACGTGACAATTAATTGTATAAAAGTTAAATAAAACATCTGCATCTGATGAAAAGTTTAGCTAAAAGAGAAACATAATTTGGCTTTGAGATCCACGTATTTAATTCTTAACGTTAACTTATATTGGCTTTTTTTTAAAAAATATACATTATATTGCACCAACTTACCTGCAATTCAACTGGTTGTCCTAACTTTGCTCGAATGTCGTGCAGTTCTTGTTTAAACATTGGTGGAGAGTCAGAAGCTTCAACTGATAAAGTGGCTTGAGATTTAGCTTCTCCGACACTATTTCTTGCAAGACACTCAATCAAGCCATTTTGTTCTGTCGTAGCGTTTAGAATTTCTAAGACATAAATTCCGCTCTGAGGTTTTTCAGTAATCCGTACATTTCCACTTTTTTCATCAACCGGCTGTTCATTTATCATCCAACTTACAGTAGCCACAGGTGAAGCACTGATCATTACTTGCAATTTTACTAAATCACCAATGCACACAACTTGATTGCATAGCTCTTGCTCAAATGTAGGAGCGTGATCTTCTTTAAGTACAGTTACATGGCAGCCACAACTTGCTTCACCAATTCTAAAATTATATTACTTTATGAAGATGCATATATATATATATATATATATATATAATTATTATGTGAGCTATAACTTTGAGCATATATTTGCTGCAAAAAATCTAAAAGAAGTTATTTTTCAATTAATTCTAAAACGGCTATATAATTACAAAATTTCATATTTACAAATTAAACACAGTATTAATATAAAAGCAGTTAAAAATTACCTGTTCATTGCTCTACATAGCAGTTCGCCATCAAAGTGCTGAGTGACGTTACTTATTTTTAAAATATAAATTCCATCCTCGGCAATGATGTTCACTTTATCTGAATTTGTCAGAGGAGTCCCATTAACATACCATACCACTTCGGGAGTTGGATCACCGCTGCAAACGACTTTGAACTTCACCTCGTCGTCTTCTTTTGCAACAACATCATGAAGTATTTGCTGAAATTCAGGTGGAACCTTTCGCTTGTCTGGTTGTTCAATGACAGTCAATGTAGCTTTGCATTCATCAGAACCACTTGCATTTAATATTTTAAGTGAGATCACTCCTGCATCATCTGGTTGGACATCACGAATGTTCAAGTGTACTAAATGGCCATCATAATCCATTATATACTCTCTGGATGGATGTATAGCTTGGCCATCTAGGTAGAACTGGATTTCAGGTTCAGGCCAACCTTCTACTTCACAAGAAAATTTAGCTGTTTCGCCTTCGTGTATTTGTAGGTCTTGCAAAACGGTCACAAAGCGCGGTTTTTCAGGTTCACGCTCAGCTGAAACAGACGTTCGTCAGCACTGCTCATAATCAAATAAAATATTAATCAAAAGTATACCTGTCACAACTCTAAAGAAAGCAGATGTTGTGGCTTGTCCATATTCATTAGTGGCAACGCAAGTATAACGACCAGTGTCTTCCATTAAGACAGGTTCAATCGTCATTGCAAAAAATCCATCTTCATCAGAATAAAATTTATGTCTCTCATCTTCTTGCAAAGGCACGCCGTCTTTAAACCTGATATATATAATATAATGTTTGTAAATAGATAACTATGAAATTCAAACCATTTACAAACCATGTAATTACTGGCAGTGGATATCCAGATACTTTAAGTGACATCTTAGCAGTAGTAGCGTGTAATGTTCTATAACCATACTGCGTTCGTGTCATATTAGATCCATGCATTTCAATAGAACCAGTTTGAGTGACTACAAATAAATTAATATATTGAATAAAACGTTAAAATGTACATTGAATTTCGGTGTAAGCTATAACTGATATGCGTTATATTTTTAAAATTAATTACCACTTTCTAAATTCATGCTGCACAAACTTTGGACTGATGTAGATCTTGAGATACTTGGTGGAGTTTTATGTTTCTTCCTAGGAGGACCGTCGTCAACACCATCTGAAGCAAATTATGACCATTATGAATGACTTATAATAAAATACAAAATACCTCCATATAGAGAACTTTTTCGAGAAACGCTCGAATATTCTGAAAATTCACTTTTAATATCTGAAAAGTCAGCAAATTCTGTCATTGTTTCAGTTTCTTCTTCTGCCAACGAAACTAAAACATCCCAGTTTTAAGACAAGCATTCAAACAATACTGCGTAGGCATACCTAGGGCTTCTTTAGTTTCATTTAAATCCTTCACCCACGCTTGTTTTACAACTTCAGTATCGCTGCTTTCCGTTGCTTGCAAATAATAAACCGGCAATGCCGGATCCAAAGGACATAACTGAATAACGCTACTATCTTCCGGATCGTCTTTCAATTCATATTTATCAATCTAAAATTTGCATTCTCGAAATCGCATTTCAAACACTAGTCAATGTGCATGATTTCTAACTTTGATAAACCGTATCATCTGAAGAGTAATAATTATCGACAGAGATTCAAAATGTTTGTGATAAGAATAATTTATTTGCGCGCAAAAGGTTAATCTTATTTGTTTGACAATTAAAGCAAATAAATACATGAAGAAATATAAGATATGATCAGAAATAAAATTTAAAGAAAAGAAACAAACAGAAAATTTATTAAAAGCAAAGTAACGTAGAAAAAATGTTCCAGAAATTCTGCTATCATGTACTTAAAATAACTGAACGTTAAGGTTATCTTGCTAATTTAAAAATACTAAAATAAAAATCATTCTTACCCTCACAGAATAGTTGAACTTAAATTCTGGTATTTCATCCGCATCTTCACTTTCTTGCTTTGTTGTGAACACCAGTTTTGATTTAAAAAGAAAAACATACTGCAAAGTTCCTTCTCCTTCTTTGGTTTTTTCCCACACTCGAAATTGGTCCTGTAAAAAATCCGTATTCATGCATTAAAGTTTGTTCCTCCGTGCAAGCGTCACCACGTACGTGTCTCAACAGACGACCAAGTCTTGAAGCATCAGTAGGAAGGTCGCTTATGCTCTGGATAAAGTTCAAATCAACAGCTCGTTTTGGAATCCACAACATCAACTCTAAAGCTTTCTGCAAACTATCAACAGGCAAATCAGCTTTCAAGCTGTACCGAATCATTTCCTATTGAAAAATAAAATATAGTGGCAAATGAAAATTAATACGTGCTTACTTTCAAAAATTGCTGATATTCTTGAATTCGTTTGATTGGAAGCTGCAAATAATCCAACAAAGTCTTATCTGCAGTTTCGATGCGATCGCGAATACTCTAAAAAGAGGGTTTTTTTTTAACTT
Organism: Trichinella papuae; assembly: GCA_001447755.1. Classification (NCBI taxonomy): domain Eukaryota; kingdom Metazoa; phylum Nematoda; class Enoplea; order Trichinellida; family Trichinellidae; genus Trichinella; species Trichinella papuae. The sequence goes on from JYDO01000072.1 coordinate 72,088, forward strand.
TTCCATCAACTATATTTTTTTGATAAATGGCAATTTTTATATTCATACAAGTGCTGCTGTTAATATAACATGCATATAATAAAATGTTTAATTTTAATTTTGGTTTTAATTAATTTTAAAGCATAATTATTATTTAAGCTTTTGAATGTATTAAAACAAAATTATAAGTTCAAAATTAAAAGGTAATAAATAAGAAGAATCAATTCACCGTTGCAGATGGAATACCGTAGGAGAAAACTAGGCGTAATTTAATTTATACAAAAGAGTTTATCATTTAGCTTTGATCTTCTTCACATTTTACAACGTAATTCAATGACTCGATAAATAAGTTTTCTCATGAGAGTGGAGCAAATTTTTCTATTTACTGTTGTACAATTAATTGAAATTAAATTTCAAACTGCACTAGAGTATAGTAAAAATTCAGGCTTGATATCAATTTCTGCAAACAACATTTTATACAAATTCAATGCAATTTAAGTAGCATATAAAATATTTGAATTCAATCAATTATTACACTGCAAATTATCCAGTGCAAGCAAATTTATAGAGATGTAGTAAAAAAAAAAAAAGAAGTAATTACCTCAAAATACTGCTTAACAACTGGTTCTTCAATAAGCTTTTCCGTATCCGGTTCATCGTGGCAGTATTTGATGTGATGATCAAAATCTCTTTCAAGTCGCATAAATGTTTGGCCGACAATTCCAGGATCATCGCTATAGTACTGGAATCCTTTCAACAACACACTGAATGGTGAAAATGTGAAATATGAAATTTAGTTTATAGGAACATTTTTGAGAAAAATACTTGGCGTGAAAGTTATAAATTTCGCGCAAATTTAATGACAGCTGTTCTTTTAGCTGCCGAACAGCTAATGGCGGCGACTGGTCGTCAAGAAAGTGTAAGTATGTTTCGAGAAGATGGTGCAATTCTGAAACGTATACTTCTTCTGATTTCATCAGCTGCTGGAATACAGCGCTGAAAATGCAAAAACAAAATTAACTTTTGCATTACAGTAAGCATGAATAAGGTACAAAAATATTTACAGTCAATTTTACAATCACAAATTATGCACAGAAAAAAGTATGAAAAATGACAAATCAACAGCTTAACATGAAATAAATCAACTAATAAAAATAATAAAATTTGAAAAGTTTAATAGCCGAATTGACCGGGTGAATATGCCTGAATTATTATATTCTGCTTTTGTTTTTTTATTGCATACATATGAAATGAAATTGTATTTAAACTAAATTGAATAGTGTAAATTTACTTTCGCTTCAAAAGAGCTTCTTCCTTTTTTGTCATGGGTACATCGGTCGGAGTGAGCTCTCTAGATTCGCGTCGATGCCGATAATATTCAGTCGGAGTTTCGAAAAGTGTTCCTGGCGCCCAGCCAATTTTCGGTGGACGAGCCTTGAATACGAAAAGCACTTGTATTACAATTTGACAAACATTATTAATTAATTTAAAATTATGCAGATTTCAACTGCATTTCATGCATAAGTTATTGTTGTTTATTCAAAATAAAGCGGTTAATCTTCATTTAAACATTAAACACTGTGCTTGCTAAACAATGAGATGATGAGGTTTTCGAAAGGATCATTCTTATCAAAAAAAAGAAGCTGAATGAAGAAATCAATTTAAAAAAAAAAATGCTTTTTTAAGCTAACCTTCGTTCGAACCAGCCATGATGACGCATTTTTGCTGTCCAACACTTCAACAATTTGACCCTCTTCGAGTGGCAATGCATCCGTGTTCGAAATATCCGGATTGAAATCCTGAGTTACAATGTACACAGGCAAACTGTGCGTATCGCTACCCTAAAAATAAATTGAATAAAAAATTATGAATCATGGAAGAAAAATTTTTAATAGTTATTTATATTCGTTTATGTCAAAACAAAAATAACAGACTTGCAAATGACAATAAACAACATAAGTGATTAATTTAAAATTCATCACATAATTCAAGTTGAAAACAAATTAATTAAATAAATTAAAAACATTCCAGTAAATAAATTTTTTTATTTATTGACCTCAATTAGAAATCAAATGAAAAAAAATTAAAGTAAAAATATATTGTTGTTATTTAAAATGCTTGCTTCAAATTAACGTTCTTAAAATTACTGAAATACTGACATCTTTCTTTGTGATTTCATACTAGAAGTATTCACGTTTGACGTCAGTTGTCTATTTTTACTTTCATTCAAACTATATAAGATCAAGTGAAAAAAAATGTGCTTTTTTACTTCACAGTATTCAACCGATTTAATACTTATTTGCTTGAAACAAATGCATGCAAGAAACAACATTTTTCAAAATTATACAATTCAAAATTCTGCTTTGATGAAATTGATAATTCCATTTTAGCATATGCAAATTTGAAATTCTATAATAAAATTGAAAACATATGTTTATACTTTATTTAAATAACGTTGAATTGGAAATTTTTGCCAAATACAACAACACACATGCATGAAGAAGTGACGAATATTAATTATCTGAATGAAAATGTTAATCACGTGGTTAAAACTTTAGTTTTCCAACACGTTCAGATGAGTAAAATATATACATTTCACACATAAATTTTTATGAATATTTAATTGTCTGCCATTGTTTCAAAGATAAATATAATCAATGAATATAAAATCAATAAGTCGTATTAATAAAATTCAAGTTCAATTTTATGATAATGGAATGTTTTGTGTGTTTATCTATAAACAGGTTAAAGAAAATATTAATAATGAAATTGAATTTTATTTGTAAAGAAAATAAAAAGAAAAGAAATTAACATGACGATCATAATATATTATATATTTTACATGTCAATTTTAAGTTGTAAAATATGTATAGCATGTAATGTATAACACTTACAGTTATGATCTCTTTTTGTCTGGAACTATTGCCACGTGAGCTGATATATTCGTCAGCTATTTCACTTTTATAGCTTGATCGTCGTTGATTAGATGCAAATGACACTTCACTGGAGGTGATGTACTTCTTGTAAGAGCTATATTTACTTGTATAGCCGGTGGTTGTCATGATGTTAAAAAAATTTTTTTGACAACGGTATAAAAATAATTTGGATTATTACCAAGTTAATCAAACAAGAAGAGATTTTAACACCAGTTGAAAGTCAATTTAAGCTTTGTTGCATTGATTATGAAAAAAGATTTTCGTAAGAATAAGAAGAAGAATAAGAAGAAGAAGCTTCGGCGTTAAAGTTAAAAGAGAAAAAGCAGAGAAGAGGGTCGGTCGCGTGTGAGAGCGGTGCTTGCACTTGGAATAATTTTGCTGAGATGCGGACAAACGGCCAACAAGAGTGCACAACTTGGAATATTCATTCACAAGCAGCTGGGCAGACGTAGGCAACTACAACAAACTTACTCGTCAAAGGTTTGTCGTCATTGGCCAGCTGTTATGCTAATGCTTAATGCATTATTTGAAATTGCAGCCGCGTTTGCTTTACTTCAATATTCAGAATACTACGGACGGCTGGACTGAGGCAACTGGAATTCAAACTCAAACTAACTAAACGCATCACAACGGCTAGCCAGTTGTGATTTTTCGTTTTCAACGTGTTCTGTTGTCGTCAAAAAGCATTAGCTATGCAGCAGAACTACTACGTAGTTAAATATGAATTTCATTCCTTACAACTTGCAGCTTCTACTTTCATCTAGTGAATCAGTGAAATTTGTGACGATGACGCCGACAAAGACTAGCATATATTTATTACTAACCAATTGCAAACTTATACATCAAGCAAAGCTCAACTTTTCAAATCTGTACACTTTTAAATTTTATTTATTTTTAAAATACACAACTATATATATATATATATATATATATATATCTGCATCTTTGTCTTTTTGTTTACGCCAAACAATATCAAAACATCTGCTATGCATGTGTTATTAGGTCAGATGAAAAAATTCAAACGTATTTACTAAAAATTGCAATATCATGATTAATCATTTAAAATTAACAAATAAATTATTTTCTAAAATGCAAAAAATATTTAAAAAAAAACATCTATGCATTATAATTACACTTTACAATTCTAATAAAATTTGCAAAGTAAATTAAATTATAATAACATTATATTTGATATTATCAATTATTTTTCCAAATCAACAAGTGAGAAAAGTAGTTGAAATCAAATTCATTAAGATAATAAATATATTTTATCAATTGAAATATTGCTTTAAATTATCACTTTTCTTGCTTGGCTATCTTTCAATTTGTTCTATTTATTGCAATTAATATTTCAATAATTATTAAATTTTAAGCATCTTTTCATTAACAGCACTTTTAAATTGCATAAAGCGTTGCAATATCAAGTTCATAAATTTTATAACAAAAATTATGCAAAAAATATTTTTAAAATTTGCCATAAGTAACAACATATTTTGCAATTTATAACATTTGCTGTTCACTTCTTTTACTGAAAAGCATTTCACAAATGTACAAGTATTTTATTTAATAAATACTAATGGCAGTAATTTCTAAAATTAATAATGCAACTTTTTTTTTTTTACAAATACAACATTCACAATCTATACGTATAATTTTTGATTATTGCCAACACGCCACTTTAGCATTCAAATATAATTTTCACTTTGTGTTGTTTTCTGGCAAAATTTAATGCTTTGCTCGACAATAAGCAAAATCGCACATCCATAATTTCCATAGAATAGCATTTTTCCAACAGCATGAAAAAGGTGATATCATTAAGTGCAGAATTATCTCTCAAGTACAACTTTTTCAAAGAACCGTTTAAATGGCAAAGTTCAGAAAGGGATAAATCTAAACGTGAAATATTATTCAATTCCAAAATTTCCAATTTTTTCATTGTTGAAATGAGCTTGATAATGTCAGAATCCACGACATTGGAAAGACAAGATAATTTTAGCGTTTTTAGTTGCGTCAAATTTGACAAAACAAAATGAAGCTGCTGTTTTGAAAGCCATCGATTTCCAGACAAATTCAAATTAATCACACTGCTGTTCAAGTAAAATGAAGTATCATTTGGAAGTATTGGATAATAGCTACTACAATTAAAGAATTTTAAATAAACAAGCATTTTTAAAAGTTGTTTGTAAAATATCTTACTAAAATCGTCTTGCATTCAATTCTTTCAGTTTAGGCAATGCTGAAAGCTCTTTCAATGTAGAATAATAATCTTCCTTTTGAATCCAATTTACTTCTTCTATATTTAAAGTGTTCAATGTTGATTTTGCTTCTCTGAGTATAGATACCAAGTTCGTCTCCGCTCTTGCAAAAGATACATCCAATTTATTCAAAGAAGTGCAGTGCACTGCTATAGCATCGATTAATTCTTTTTTTAGTTGAAAAAATGTGAATCCCACAAAAATGTCCCTGAATAAAAATTATAAATGCAAAACTTTATTTTATGACACCATTTTTGCAATTCTAAACACAAATAATAAATTGACTATTTCAAATTTGGTTAAATAATTCATTACTTTTGTAAACTCCTTCTGTTAGATCCCTGAATCGTAATAAAACCAATAATAAAGAATTCTAATTTAAAATAAATCTCAAGAAGGTTGTATTAGAAGCTGCTTAAAGGAATTAGCATTTGACAAAAATATTTATTGGTTCAAACTTACGATTGGCTACTGCAGATATCAAACGAAAAATATTGATTATAAACATTCTAGCATATTGTCATTAAAAATCTTTAACGTTTTTATGTCTCTGAAAAGCAAAAAAAAAATTACTCACTTGAACCTATATCCGTACAGGACAAGTATTTGGACAAGCCGATTTGTTATTTCATCTGCATCGACACAGTCATCACCATTCTTGGAAAAATCAGGAAAATACAATTGATTCCGACATCGAATTGAATGCTCGCAAAGAATTACAAAACGCTTGCAAATTAATTTGCAATAAATGCATTGCATAATAGTCAGATTTTCCAAAATGTGCAACAGGCAATTGTCTGGCAAGTCCAGAAGCTTTGTGCACATAATAATTAACCATTCGCTGTTAATTAAAACACATATATATTATGGCCATGGCAAAGGCTAACAAACCAAATGAGATTAACGCCAACGCCAGCACTTCAGGACCGCTTTTCACTTAGCAGTGCAACTGTTTGGCAAAACTCGCAGACATCTTTTTGCTTTAGTAAACATCTGAAACTTCTGTTTAGCAAGTGGCACCAGTTTTGCTTCATCATCATCTTTCCAATCAATACACCGCCTGCTTGAAGAAAACATTCTCTGCACACTGAAATATAAGCGTAAATAAAAAATCAATAATATTCCACTGTTGCCTTCAAATTTGAACAAGATGAGCAACATAAAAGATCGCATATAGCATAAAGTTCATTTTATAATTTGCTTAAAATGCATATCGTATTTAAAATTAAAATAATATTTTGGTCATACTTTGTTAAAATTGTTGTGAACACAGAAAGGGAATTCTGCACATATTACATCAATTAAAGATTTGCAGGTTACTCTATACATTTTGTGCTCATAGATTTTGCACATGGAATTCACTTCATTTGCCAAAAAATGCAATAAAAGATAGAAAAAATCATTATAGATTATAATTTTTGAATACGTTAATAATAGCTTGGGAAACGAGATTAAACTTTTTAACCATAGTGCTTCCCTTATACAACTTGTAACTCTGATGAAAACGGTGTAAAATGGAGCTCATCCACAAAGCCAAAAATCAAGAAACTAAAGTCTAACTTTAGTTTATCATCCAAATTAACAACATTGTGCATTCCACTGAAAATCATCACTAATTATTTGGAAGCATTAAAAAATAGACAGCATCACAAAATATTTTCGATTCAAACGGGGAAGACCAGAAATTATTTTTTAAAGTAATAGATAATAATAATAATAATAATAAAGTAATTAAATGTAATATAACAATAGAAGTACGGTTGAAATTTAATAAATTTTAGTTTAATATATTTTAAATAAGCCCCAGAGTTATCAAATTTTAAAGTGATTTTTAAAGTTAAACAAATTAAAATTATTATCACTATAAAAATTGCTGCTTCTCATTGCTGTGTATTTTTATGTGCGTTCTTGGTCGTAGCTTACGAGGTATGCTGCTGTGGTGTTTTTTGTTCATTCATTTGATTTATTTTATTTTACTATTCATTTACTATTAGTAATTTACTTTAATTTTTCTTTATTTGTACTTGAATTCTTTTTAGATGTTGATTCTGAATCAATTAAAAGTTTATGATCTTCCGAATCTTCCCGTCGATCACGTCATTGCCGGCCGTTGGAAAGTTACCAAATTTCTCGGCAATGGTTTGTTCGGCAGCGTCTATGACGTAATAGACATACAGTCGGAAAATGAAGAACATTACGCTGCAAAGGTGCACTAATTTTTTAAATTCCAAATTATTCTTATTTATAAATTATGAAAGTTATCAAAACTTAGATAATTTGGATCGAAATTGCTTAGATAATTTTATTTTACTAATTTGTAATTTGTTGATAATGGTTATTAATTTTCTTTTATTATTGATTTACAATGTTTTTGGTGATGATTTTCATGATATTAAAATATATAATTTTATAAGACATTATAAATGAACCACTTTTTTTACTTTATTAACTTTTTTGTATGTTTAGGTTGAGAATACGGATTCTTTGCCAACATTGGAAACGGAGAGTGATATTTTGAAAGAAATAGTAAATAAAGACCATATTTGCAAGCTGATAACGAGTGGAAAGGACGGTCATATCAATTACATGATACTGACTTTAACTGGCAAAAATCTCCTGCAGATTCAAAAAGAAATGCCAAATAATATGTTCAGGCAAACCGACGTCTTGAAAATCGCAGTTCAGTGCTTTGAAGCTATTAAAGAACTACATGAAGAACAGTATGTGCACTGTGATATTAAGCCAGAAAACTTTGCTGTCGGCAAAGATGGAAGTTTTAATAAGATTTACCTGTTAGATTTTGGTATAGCTAAGAAAATGTCTCCGAAAGATGCTAAGGGTGATCTGCGATATGGATATAAAGAAGATGTAATGGCATGCTTTTGCATGATAATATGCATGTACAGAGGTGATATATATGCAACTCGATATCAAATTGAAAGGGAATTCAAGGAATTAAGTAATGGAAAAAGAAATATGAAAAGCTCCAAAAACAATTATCCTGAAGAGTTTCTTAAAGTGTATAATTATTTGGATGGCCTGTTGCGAACTGATATGCCTGATCACAATTATTTAATAAATACATTCAGGAAGATGCATTTAGACGCACAACAGGAGAACCATTAAGAAAACTTAAATTGATTATCATTTATTTCATGTTAAAATTATGATTATGATAAATTATTATTGTTATTTCATCATTCAACTGTGGTTGATTTTGTTTAGATGATTATGAAATTAAAATTTTTTTTTTAATTTAATGCGTTTCTTATCTTAATTTTAAATTTTATTTGTTACTCATCTAGCTTGTTGATAAGTATTTCATTTAATTACGCTTGTTCATGACTCATCACTAATTTTGCATGAGATGATACTTCACTGATTCAGTTCTAATAAACAAAAACACTGTCAGTTTAAATAACATTCATGTAAAATATAATATAAAACAAATAAAATTTTAAATTTTAGCATTTAAACAGCATATTTGCATAATAACCAATAATCACAAAATATTTTTACAGTATAGACAATTAATACTTGATTGTCATTATTTTGTATTAACTGGAAATTTCTATTGTTATTCTTAATCCCAACCGTTATTTTACTTTGCGAAGGTTTCAAGATAATTTAAGCTGCCTAGAATTTTAGCTACCTCTTTTTCAGGTTTGGCAGAATGCTTCATTTTGTTCTTTTTGCATTCCAATGACGTGACCAATTTCTGAACTATTTTTTTTATTGATGTCAAATCGATGTTCTTTTTATAACAAACTTCATTTTTTCAAAGCTATTACTAAAGCTTTTTTTCACATTTTTGAATAACCGTAATAAGCGAAACAAGCACCGGTTTTTTTTTACTGATGTTGACATTGCAAGCGGGAGAATTCTGAATTTTTGAATAATTTTACCCTGTGATGTGCTGTTTGAATGTAATTCATCTGTGGATAACATACCAAGTGAAATGTTATTATTTAATTTTGAAATTTAAACTTTATTGGTAAAACAGTTTTTATTGATGAATTTTTAGGTTTAGATGGTAGCATTTGCTATTGCTACTTTTTTCAGTTAATAAAGTTTGTTTTTCGTTGTTCTATCTTATAAAAAGTTATACTGTTATTTATTGAAAGAAAAATGTTTTTTCTTTTTGATTTTTATACAATAAATAGATTGGTTTTTATTATTACAATTTAATTAAATTACTTTTTTTTAGTGAACTGAAGCGAATGGAATTGTTGGAATTGTTGAGTCGAGCTGACCAGTTGAGCTCGTCAGTGAACTGTGGCTCACCAAAGCCGGCCGGTGGTGTGGGGACGTTTGACACGATACGTCAGGTGACCGAACTTGGGGAGAAACTGTGGCGTCGGACCACGGCCGCGTCCACCACTGATGAACAAGATGATTCGTCGACGGTTGAGCTGCCCACGGTCGACAGCAAGGTCGGCTTGTTGGGCGGCGATGCGCCGCGTTCCAGGCACTCGGCGAGGCGGGCTCGTCAGCTTGTAGATCCATTTCAGAAGAGTGTGGACGAGTCCCGTGGAAACATTGTCATGCAAGCCGTCCAGGCATCCTGCGACGAGGTGACCGAAAATTGGGGCAGTCAGCATGTATTGAAAAAGAGGAACGCTTGGACGAAGATGAAGAAGCAGCATTATTACGTGCTGGTGCCGGGCTCGGAGAGCAAGCCGACGGTTCAGTCGACCGACGGACCGAGACCAGTCAGTGGTCATTGTTGGACGGCGATGAATGAGACGCAGACCGCTTTTGGAAAAGTGGTCACCGATTATGTGGACACGCTGTTGGACGGCGAGGCAGGGTTCAGATTCAGAAACAAGTGTTTGGAAGCAGTCAAGCAGTTGGACAACCAGTACGCGTTGACGATGTGGGAAAATGTACAGCTGCTGTCCGACATGATGTTATCCTCCTGTAAAAAAAGCGAGAACGGTTTTGTGGACAGGTCATCGTCGGAGTATAAGCTGAATTTTGGCCGTCTCGTGTTGGACTATTTGCAAAAGCAGTTTGTGGAATTCATGCGGGGCGTGGTGAAGGAACGTCTGCACCAGGCGCAGATGGGCGCCGTGCCCGGCGCGCCGGGTCTGGTCACCGCGTTTCTGAACGTGCTCATGCCGACACCGTATCCAGGCTACGAGGACGTGTTGATCAACCAGCAGCCGGTCTGGGCTATCATATACTATTGTCTGAGGGCTGGTCACGTGCAGGCGGCGAAGAGCGTGGCCGAAGAAGCCGGGCCAGCTTTGACCGCCGTGGTCCGAGCTTTTCGTCGGCTGGATTCAGTCACAGCAGAACCGATGGATTTCAACGACGACGACGACATGCTCTTAGAATATGAAAAGGCGGCCAACTCGACCGGCGATCCTTACAAGCGGGCAGTGTATTGTTGGCTAACGTTGAACGATTGGATGGAAAGTGTGCCCGTGTTCGACCGTATCGAAGACTGGCTTTGGATCAAACTGCGTCAGACGGTTCTCACTGAACGACGGCTTTCCACGGTGAAGCATCCCAAATCCAAATACCGCATCAATTTGTTGCCGTTGGAAACGCTGCAGGAGGTGGTCTTGTTTGAACACGGTGAGAAGTACTTTCTGCGCCACCGATCACCGCTGGTCTACTGGACCGCGCTTTGGTTCAGCGGTCAGATGGAAGCGGCGATCGAGTTCATGTGCCGCCAGGGTGAACTGTTGCGCAGCTGTGCGGTGCACGTTGCGTTGGCTTTGTACGCCGACGGCTTGTTGGCCTGCGACGACCAAAACGACGACATCCAGGGTCCGCTGTTGGATGTGAGCCGCGGACGCAGTCCATTGTGTCGTCTGAATTTGGTCCGTCTTGTCGTCTCGTACACGTCGCAGTTTGAAAATCAATCTCCGTCAGTAGCCCTGAACTATTTTTACTTGCTGCGCCGGTTCCACGACCACGACCACAACAGCATGTTCGCGGTCTGTTTCGAAAAGCTGCTCCGTCAACAAGCTGACCAGAACCATCTGCTCGGCTGTATCAACGAAACCGGCGCGCTCAAGAAGGGCTTCATTGATTCTTTCAAGCTCGAAAGGCACCGGACGATCGCTTACGTCGCTAAAACCGCCCACGCACGTGGACAATGGCAACTGGCGTTGCAATGCTATGAGCTGATCGATGATGTGGACAAAGCGTTGCAACTGTTGACCAACATGCTTTTCTCGGTGGTCACGCGCCAAGAGCGCGACGACGGATTGAGAACGACAGTGTTAACTCTTGCTAACAAAATGCATGATCGGTAATAGATCAAAAAAACAATTTATTATGATTGAATTCAATGATATTGTTTGTTTGATTTACAATTTAGATTAACGTCCAGCAATGCTAAACGTAACAATGTGACACTTTTTCAAAAAATTTTACTCATTGGCAATTATTTTACTATTTATTTCAATGGTGAATTCAACGAAGCGTTTCAGGTATGCAATTGTGAACTTCTGTAACTTTTGTAAATATGAGATGTGGATGTGTGTTGTTTGTTCATTCTTTCAGCTACTGCGACGTATTAATCTGATTCCAATGAACGCCAGCGAAAAAGACTTTTACGTATCATCATCATCTGATCTACCAGATAAGGTAAATTTCAATTCTCTTTGTTATCTGTTATCTTATTTGCAATTCAAATTTTGTTTCAGATTCGATTGCTTCTACCTGAACTATTGCTTTCATATATGAATATGCTGATCGAAGATTGCAAATTGTTCCATTGTGAAAGTAACAAGAGAGGTTTCAGCGGAGCAAACGTAAATAACTTTATGCATATTTATATTTGATTCGTTTAATTGTTTCTTTTTTTTTTGTATTTTGTTGCTCAGTCCAAGGATGATTTGAAAGCAATGGCCGAAGCGTTGATTTCATTTGCTAGTTTGATTCGTCTTCGTTTGCCTGGTGGATTTTTGGGTTTGTTGGTACACAAAAAGGCAGCGATGATTTAAAATTATTCATTTCTATTTATATACTCTTCATTGATTCATTAAAATCAATATGCGATTTTATTCCATTTAAAGTACTATTTACTTTTGATGATGATGATTGTTTGTTTTTATAAAATAATTTGCATGTGAACAATGAGAAATTATTATTCAATCACTTTATTGTTTGTGTTCAAGATCAGACATGCGACTAGAAGCCAAAGGTTAAATGTGTGTGTGTGTGTGTGTGTGTGTGTGTGTGTGTGTGTGTGTGTATGCGCTATGTGCTTGCGAGTAAAATTTGTAGCAATTGTGTTGTTTCGTTTTTTCTCTTTTAGTCAATTGCACGAAACAATAAGTTGGCAGTGAAAAATGCACTTGAAAAAAATGAAAAAATAAAATCCATCTTGTATTATTACAATTTCCAAGCTTTTCGCATCATCAAGTCAAAATAAGCGTCACTGTCAATACTGGCGCTTACTCCAGCGTAGTAATTAATAAACTCTTCTTTGGTAACCTAAGCAAATTTGCATATTAGAAATAATGTTCGAAATGGAAGAATTAATAAAAAATAATAAATCATCTATCATTGTCCTTACTACACCGTCGACGTGATCATTCATTTCGAACGTTTTCAAAAACTCGGCAAATATTTCCTCCTCAGTCGCTTCTCCGGTGATGTATTTGGGATGATCACGAACAGTGTAGACGTTTTTCAAATCGTCTACAGTAATTATACCGTTTCCATTTTTGTCCAATTTTTGAAAAGCTAATGAAATAATGCTCAGTCGAGATTGTGACATTGGAGGCTGAAAACGAAAGTTCCTCACATCATCAATTCACTATATTCTATTTTTAAACACATCTGAGCAGTTTAAATTAATTTGCAATTTATTCATTGTGCAGTGATTTACTGTATGAAGAAAAAATGTTTGTCAAACTTTATAATTTCTGATCACAAATGATCATTTCAAATTACTGTTCATAATTTACAGTACACTATGTAGAAATCAGCATTGCTAGGAGAATAAAGGACAAGCAAACAATTGACAAGAATGAAATGTGACTTACTCGTAGTGCAATCAAAAATTCATCAAAGTCAATGCTACCGCTGTTATTGGTGTCAAACTTGTTGAACAATGCCGTAACCTCATCTTTAGTTAGCGTAGCTCCGAAATCGTAAACTCCTTTTTGAAATTCTGTGAAATTCAATTTTCGATCTCGATTATCATCCATGATTCGAAAAAGTCTACAACAATCTGCTGCTCAATATGCTAATAATTTGAATATTGAATAAAATATAAATTATTGACCTTCCAAATTGTTTAATGCCGGCACAGCCTCTGACCAAGCACTGGCAGCGAAGCTTATCCATTGGATCTTGAGATGTGCTGAGCAATTTGTTCATCGTGTCGCGCATTTGACCTTCAGATCTTTCAGTTGCAGCCATTCTCTAAAATAATTGCAAATGGGAGTTTTTTGTTGCTTGGAAACGCTTTGAATTATTTTAAAATTAAATCCCATAGTTAACATCTAGTAGTTGGATTGTTTTTTTTGATTTCATTTAGTAAATTTGTAATACAACTGTTCCAATTGGATAATTGTACTTAAATTTTATGCAAGCATAATAATAATAAAAAAAACAATTTTGCTTTGTTTAATATTCAAATTTAAAAATTCTTAATAGAGTTGAGTATTATAAATTATAATATGATTTAATAATATATGAAATAAAAATTAGTTTATTTTTTACTTATTTATGAATAATATGAAAAAGAACATTGTAATATTCTTTTGAGAGCATATCAACTTACGTGATTAGGTAAAAATGTTTGAAAATTCACAAAATGGCAGTGAACGATGACAATGCGCCGAAGCGAATGTATACCACAACAGATCGAATGTTGACCACGGGCAAGCCAAGTGAACAATTTTATCAAGTAGTCATGACAACATCACATTTTCATGGTACATTTTTCTTCTGCATCAATCAATCGATTTCACAATGCGATGTACGTTTGTTCAAATGCCTGATTGTTAACGTTCATATTCTTGTTAACGATTGTTGCTAAAATAAACTGCTAACAACGTCCAATGATAAACATCTTGATCAAAAATTATCCATCATTTATCCATGTACAAAAATCTTAAACTATACTTTACTATGTAAATACGAATAAAAGGAATTTTTGCATATCTTATTATATTAATAAATAAAAAAATAAATAAATATAAATATATATATATTTATAATTTATAAATATTAAAAATTAAATTAAAAAAATCTTTAAATTATCATTAACTTTAAAAGTTTATTGTCCAAGTAAAAGTTTAAACTAAATAATTAAAGTTAAATTGTTTAAAGTGAAAATTATCTCTCTGTTCAACATTTTTCTTTGTTTATTTGCTCTTGTTCAGTTTCTCAGTTCAGCTATGCTCTTCTTCCTTAGCGATATCTATTTGATTGCGCTTTTACACGTTTGTGTATTTTTATGCGCTGCACTGCTTGTTGTTCGTCACCTGAACCGCATCGACCACCCTGAGGCGGCTGAACCTGAACCGGCCGAAAGGCAGAGTATATTAAAATTTCAAAAGATACAAGCAAAGCCAGTGCCTGAATATTTCAGAATTCTGAACAATGACTTTTCGTTTACTGGTGCTGGTGAGCATATATTCTTTTTTAGCGTTCTTATCAAAAATTCATTCCTTCTTATCATAAAGTTAGCATTATTAGTGCAGCATTTGTAGAAACCTTTTTGTACAAATATATGATTAGTTTTGTACTGCTGCGTTAGTGATTATAATTTTAAAAGTAAAATATACTTTGCTTTTAAGAAAAAATGATACCTTGCTGCCGTGGAAGCCATCAATTAATTTCTTTTGACAATTATGTGTTCAGTTTTGGTGGATACTGCCCATCTGGTTTGAATACAGGGAAGATATCTAATGCGGCACTGAAAGAGGCAATCTAATGCGGCATTCGTTTTTAAATTTTATTAGCAAATAATTAAATAAATATTTGAATGATCAAAATTACAATTTTTAGATTTGGAAATTTAATCTCTTAACTGGCATCTGGACCCGAATTGAACCCATTGGAAATATGCCAGACCATGTGATTTCAATGACCGGTAAGTGTTGCACGAACAAAATTCAATAGAATGCAATGTTTTCGATAAATATTTTTCATTTTTATAAAATATATGCAGAAATTTAAATTAATTAAAAACAATTTTAACTTACTGCTTAATGTATTGGAGATAATTAATTAAAATTTACACTTATGCTTTGATTTTCAGCTTCTGTTTACAGAAAACATGTGATTTTGTTTGGTGGTACAGCTCTACCTCTTGGCTACAGATTAAGCAATGAAGTGCACATTTTTTCACTGATCACAATGAAGTTTGAAAAACTGAATATCATCGGCGATAAGCCAATTCCACGCTACCAACACGCTATGTGCATCTATGAAGACGTCCTTTACGTGCATGGAGGTCTGAGTGATGACTATGTTGATGGAGAATTGTATGCGATGAATCTGAAGGACTTTAGCAATTTGAAATGGTCATCTTTAAATCCAACCCAAAAAATGCCAATGTAAGAAAAAATTTATCTTACTATTTGTTAATTTAAAACTACAGTCTCTAACGTATTCCTTCTAACGTATTTTTAGAGCAGCATAGAATAATAGTATTTGCAAAACATTTAAATTGCTATCATGTGATGTTTTATTTATTGAACGATTTTAAAATTATGTTCTTTTTATTAGGTTTGGGCACACAATGTTTGGCTACAATAATTGCATCTATTTAATGTGTAAAACCGGACCCATTGATAATATTTCACATTTAACATTCTTCAATCTGAAGTCAAAAAGCTGGGATAAAATAGCATTACATCCAGATGAAATACATGGTAAATTAGTTTGGTGCAGCTTTTTTTATTTCAATATTTTGTTTCAAGGTTATCCTATTGCACGAACCCTGCATAGTCTGTCTGAATTTGAAAACTCTATATATATTTGTGGTGGATTCAATTTCACGTTGTTGAATGATGCTTGGAAACTGAATTTAAAGACTTTTACATGGCATAAGTTGCCCTGTAAGCTTCCAGTTAAATGCTGCTTTCATGGAAGCACAATCACATCGGTAAGCTTTGATAAGTTTATAAACGAATTTTGTTATTAAATATTATATAAATATGCTTGTCATCAGTTTTGCATTTTTTATAAACTACAAGCTTTTTCATAAATAAATTGTTTTGTTAATAATATAACCTGTATAATAAGAAGCAAAGTTTGCTTATAACTTTTTAAACAGTTGGTGGTTTGTTGCTATATTTATTGAATACATGAATTTTAGGATGGCTCTTGGATAGTCTTTGGTGGCAATCACAATACGCTGCATTCTGAAGTTCGAAGTAACACTATCTACAGATGCCGATTGAAAATTCCATCCTTGAGAACTTTGGCAATTCAAGAATACATAAAGTCTTCCCCTGGTGTTCAATTTCTTTCTCCAATGTTCAATCGTTACAATGGCGTACCGATAGACATGATTAAATGGTTAGAAAATCACTAGCAATTTTTCAGTTAACTCATTGTTTTTTTTATCTTCGTTACTTATCTTTAACAATAATACTCAATGTTACTACTCATTTACATAACGTTAGGTTACTTGATCATTTCAGTCACATGTTTTTTTCATTCATGTTTTTTGTATTCTACTTAGTAAGTTTATTAATTGGAAACTGAATTGATTATAATAAATTAATTAAATTTGTATATTTATTACAAACAAAGTTGTTTTAGCAGTAAAGTTATAAAAAAAAATTGTGGTTATCATTTATTTGGAAATGGTCTATTTCTTAAAGCATTTGCTGCTGCAACTATGATAACAACTTTTGGCATTACAAAATTTAGAATAAACTTTTATTTCCACAAGTAATTTACGTGAGTGAATGAATGCAAATTTTAAATTAATTTTGCTGAATTTGACGGCAACATAAAAAATCAAATGCCTTAGTGCTTTAGACGTTGCCGCGCAAATGTGTTGTTGCAAACAGATTGTGGTGTTGCTTGTTGTTGTTAGAGATCATAAATAGCAACACAATTGCAGAGTCATTTATAATAAAGTTTTTCAACTTCCAAGTTCAACGATGCATTTTTGCTTTGAGTAAAGCTTTCACCATTAAATACAAAAAAGTCCAAATTAACAATTACAAACACGAGTTATGATGATGCAGTAGTGGATTAATAGCTTTAAAAAATGTATGAACAAAAACTTTCAAGCAACAAATGCTAAACATTTCATCTAATGCTGAAATCTATTTTAAATATGCGCATTTAATGCTTGGCAACAAAATCAAGGAGCAATATCACTGTCGACTACAGTTTTTGTCATCCATTTGTAATATTGCTTTTCAAAAAGTCGCAATCTGTTTGAAGAAAAACGAATATTTTCTCGTCTCCTACGCATATGATCGTGCAAGCTGAGCCATTTGTGTTCCAATCCTTCTTCTGTAGATATTCGATTTCTGAAATTGTATCACATGCAAAAGAATGTAAATTTAACCGTCAATGTATTTCCTTATCAAGGTTAAATTCAATAGCTTAATGAATAAATTATGATAATGCACTGAATTTATATAATCGATGCTCTCTGATGCGTACTTTGGGTGCTTTTTCAGTGCTGCTGTTGTAAAACGAATGGCTTCTTGTGTAGCTGTACCAAAAATCCAGTTAATGTCCAATTTTTCACTCTTCACATTTTGTATGATGTCATCGTCGGATATGCTGGAGTCCGCGGCAAACGGATGCATGCCACTTAATCTAAAATGCAAATTTTCACAGCAAGAAATTTCATTTCAAAATCAACAGTTGAGTCGTTGATAATACAGAATAAAAGATAACAGGCCAACTGCCCAAACGTCTGATGCTGGAATAGCTTCCTTTTCTAAAATAACTTCTGGGGCTAAAATAAACATGAATTGATTGATTGCAATGAACGCAAGCTCATAGTACACAACAAAAATACCAGTGTAAATCCAAGGAAGATTGTTCGCAACCACAGCTACATCATTTTCACCCAATCGACATGCGTTGCCCATATCAATTAGTTTTATTGTCCAATTGTTTTTAGATTGAAACATGATGTGATCAGGCAGCAGATTTAAATAAACAATACTATTAAAAAAATCATTCATTATCAGCATTTGATTTGAAATTTATAGATTTGAATACCGTTTAAAATGCATCCATTGTAAAGCAAACATAATTTGAGAAACAATTCGTGCCAATTGCTCTTCTGTGAAATAATCGCTGAAGCACAATCTTTGAAATAAGGTTTCGTGCAGCTTTTCAAAGATGAGAATAAGGGTAGTGTCACTGAATTGCAGATATTTATGATACAGCTAAAAGAATCCCAATTCAAGCTTACTTCTTATAAGCGTTCATCAACTGCAGAACATTGTCATGCTTCAAATCTCTGAAAGTTTCAAATTCTTGCAGTGCCTTTTTTTGCTGTTGCTCATTATCCAAAGGAATGATCTTAGCTGTGCAATGAGCTGAATGTTCACGCCACTTGTCTACAGCATCGCAAATAGAACTGAATCGTCCTCTAATAAATAAAACCAAGCAAACATAACTACTATGATAGTATTGAAATATGAAACTATTTCAAAAGAAATTAATGCCTAAAAATTTCTGCTTCCAGTTGAAATCGAGTTGGTAAATCTTTTACAACGTTCAGCTGGACAACTCCATCTTCGCCGTTTACTAAGCTTTCATTCGGTGCAGATGATTTCTCTGAAAAATAATCTAGCTCTTCTGGGATGTCACCGAGGTCTCCACTTGTAGGTAAATAAACAACGTTAAGATTGAATTCTCTTTTCAAAAGTTCTACGCTAAGTTTTGGCGCGCCTATAGAGAAAAAATTGTCAGTTATTAAATTTTCTAAATTTCCAAAACCATTTTTTACCTCGATGATGAGTTTGTATGATTCTGCTGGATAAACTTGGCTCACCAAAACCAACCACTGTCTTTGCAGCTACGCGAAACTGATAAATGCCTAACGGTTCCATTCTTTTTACAATTACAGCTGTACTATCAAGGCTGTCTGAAACCGTAAACCATGGGCACGACCAGTCGTTTTCACCTAAAAATTAATTGCCTGTTGTTAATTATTATTTTTCAAATGAAATTCTTGCATTACACATAAGTTTAGATTTATAAATTATTATCGCTAAAATTGACAATATTTTATTAATAATTTTTAACTGATACAATTTAATAAATTTATATAAAAAAGATATCGTATAAATTATTTTTATATTAAAATTCTTAAGAAAAATTGCACAACTCTCAGCTAACAATTTAGACTAACAGAATAAAAAGATTTACTTTTACCTGCCCTTCGATATTCTATTTTGTAGTATAATATTTCTAATCCTCCGGTAAATGAAGGAGGATCCCATATGATAAACACTTCCGTATCAGAGGCAAGTTGAACATCAGGCCTGGATGGTCGTTCAGGAACATCTATTTATAAATTATAATATAGTCATAGCAAAAACGTTTTTTAAAAGTAGCAATTGGATGCTATCAAGAATATCTCAATAATAAAATGAAATAATTCTTGCAATGCAATATAAGAAATCAACAGTAAATAAAATATAATTTATAACTCTAGCAAACTAACAAGAATGTACAATTGATTTTTAAGTTCCAATCACCAATAGTGAAGGAAAGAATGAAAATAAAAATCACATTATAATAGCACATTTGAAAATTTATAAAAAGACTAAAATAATAATAATAATATAAAAAAATAACTACGTCAAAGTACCGACCTGCTATGATAAGCCGAGCAGAAGTAGCAGCTTTGCCCAAATCATTTTCAATGACGCATTTGTAAACGCCAGAATCAGAAGCGAATGCTTTTTTGATCGTAAGCTCAGCAACATTATTATCCCGCAGTGTAATACTGTGTCGCAAATCCTCGGTTAATAAGGAATCATTGTGGAGCCATGTTACATCGGCCGCTGGATCAGACAAGAAAGAACACTCAAAAGTAACATCACTTTCATTAATTGGCAACACGTGATCCTTCAATCTTTCTTTGAATATTGGAGCATGCCCTGCAAACAATTTTCAAATAATATCCGCTTGAAAAGTAAACATTGCTTGAACCTCAATCTCTCAAATGGCAAGCTTTATTTTATTGCAATTTGATCAATGCTCATTAGCTTACTTTTATCAATCTGATTTGGCAATGGAGATAATGCCGGCTTTGCGATGCTTTTCAGGCCGTGAAATTTTCCAGTTTTGAAAGCTTCCATCTTGCTATCAAGATTGCTTGCCAGTTGTTGTAATTCTTCGTCACTGTGAATCAGGTCTGAAAAACGACGTCGTTCGTGAAATGAAACATGCCTGTCCATGAATTTTCCCAAGCAACGGTCACCAAACGAAAGACTTTCAAATGTATGTCGTCTTGAATGATAAATTTGCATAAATGAAAATAAAAATAAAATTATGAATAAAAATTTTTTTTTAAATACCTGTAATCTCGAATTCTTGAAGCAAACTCCGGATCTCGAAGTTGAAGTAGAAATGTCTCAGGACCCATTTGATAATCACTTTCCCAAGAATATTCTTCAACTTCCCATTTCCGATACAAAGAATTGACCACTTTCTTTTCCAGGCAATTTTTACTTTTCTCACAAGAAATATCTTCTGTATTGACTTGGGTTTGAAAAGTGTTCGGCATATGATGAGATCTTTTAATAAATCTGGTACTTTTCACCGCATCCATCAGTCGATCATACTCTTCATCAGTGGAAGAAGTTTTCACTTGATTCACTGAAGAAGGGCTCAAACAAGGACTGCACGCGTTTGACGAGATCACCACTTCCATTACTTCTTCTCGTGCTGGTTTGGGACTGACTGGTGATTTGATTCCATCAAAAAGTTTAATAAGCTGTATCTCAGGAATAATGACATTCAACGGTTTCTCTTTGTCCTAAAAAATGAAGCAATTCAAAACGGCGGCACTATTGACTTTTGCAATTCCAGTTGAACAACAAAGCAAATAAAGCAAAAAAGAAAAATTTTCAACACGGCCATTAGTGTAGTAGTGACCATTAATTGAGAAATTTAGCTGCTGCCAATCTGAGCGAGTGGAAATTTCATTTCTGCTAAACTGAACGACAAACGCACTTATAGCTAGTGTATAAAGTCTCAACAGCAGCTGTAACATCTGAGCAGCTGTTCAGACTGACGACGTGGAACAAATGACCATTTTCCTGCAACCAGTGTTGTTACTACGTGCCTGGGTGCGATGGCGCTTGTTTGCAAAATTCCACAAACCTCACCTAGCAAAATACTCCATCCATCCATCCATCCATCCATCCATCCACAATCATGGAGCAATATAACGAAACACCCTGTTGGATGAAGAATATAAAATTGCTATTCTTCCATTCTTAGTTAGCCTTTTAGTATTGGAAAAATTTTTCAATCTTTGCCACAAATTATTATTCTGTTTATCAATTGAAAATTTTTCAATTCTATAACTTTTCACAGCACAAAAAGTAAAAATAATTTCTTATCATATACATACGTGCACGATTTTATTGATATTCTTTCTGTTGATAGTTTTTTCAATCAAAAATTTTATTCTTGATTAATATTTAAATTTTTTTTTAAAAACACAATGCAACATACTTACTTATACTTGGGATTTTTTTCTTATTTCTTTTGAAGTTACAATGAGTAAGCATTTTAGAAATCAATTGTCTTGAAATAATATAGTCAGAGTTAATTTAAAAAGTTGCATGTTTACGCAATTCTATATCTAACAGAGATTATAAAATGCCTAAAAATCCAATTTCATTTCTTTTATTCAACACTACATAGAATCACAAACTGAAATATTAAATAATAAAATAAAATAAAGACAAGATCAACATTTTAGCACATATTAAAATTTGAAATAAATACATTTGAAAACAATTTGGTTTATATTAACTTTTGCCTCCAAATATGCACATCTTGCCACAAACATTTAAAAGTAAATTATTGTTTTATTTCAATTATTTTTTATTAAAAATAATGTCATTTTATCAATAAGAAAATAATAATTATTTGTTATTTATGTATGCAATGTGTTTAGAAATATACAGGCATACATGCAATAATAATGACAATTTATTTTAATAATTGATAATAGCCTAGCAAAATAAGCTTTCTGTTTTTTCGACTCACATGCTAGTCTATGAAGCATTTGTGCGCCACTGCTCCACTATATTAACCAGTTTTTTAATTTAGCACATTAGACGTTTCTTACATTGTACAATGATTGGTATTATTGCATTGATGAAATGGAAATGAACCTGAACTGTTAACATTCATTGTAAAGCTATAACAACAGTACAAATGTTGAAAATATTGAATTATAAAAATCTTAATTAGTAAGAAAAGTATTTATGAAAGGTAAAAATAGATCAATTTCAGATTGAATTTCGCATTTTAAATATTTGCTAAAGTTAAGCATTTACAAATTAGAGAAACATAAAAAAATAGATTCGAATACTTCTATCCGATGTGTGATGCACTGGAAGTGAAACAGGCGGAGATGAAAGTAAAACAATCAATATAAAATTATAGAAACTAATTTTTAAAATGATAATATTTTCATTTATTAAATAATCAACTGCAAATGCTAAAAGCGTGCGATTGTGATTGTGCAAAAATATTTCTATCCATAAGCAAACTATAGATAAAATCTGTTCAAAAAAAAAATTAATTCAAGCTTTTGTTTGTTGCATTTCATTAGTAATTGATTTAAAATTATTAAAAATTGTCAGTTTTTTTGATGCTATTTGGTGTTAGTAAGTAATTTTTACTGAGCATGAAGCTAAGATGCATTTGCAACTGAAAATATGCAAAGCCTGTAGTTGCAAACAAAGTGAAGTTTTTCCTTTTCTCTTTGAAAAAAATTTTAAAATTAAAAACTTATTGAAATCATTTTCATCAATTGAATATTCTATAATTATTAATCGCGCATTACAAATCTTTCTGCAAACAATGTCCAGCAAAAGAAAGAATTTCTTAGCTGCGCTTGAAATAGTCATCGTTTAACAATCAATGCATCAATAAATTTAAATATTCGATTTGCATTTGTTTGTAAAGAAGAATTTTAGGTTAAAAGGAGAAATCAATAATTATCATTAAAATATAATAAAATCCGTATTTCTCAATACGGTTTTACCGTTTGCTGATTGTGTGATGAACTTTTCAAATGTTGCTTGATTTCTTGAAGCTTTTTCGTTTCAGTAACTCTCTTTATTTTTCCCATGGTCAATGATGGATGAGATGTTTCTTTGCCGATCACTTTGGTTTGGTTCATATCAGAGATGATCTTTTCCATCGTGACAGGATGTAGTTTTTCTTTGTTACAATTCAATGTTTACCGCTGATACGTTGACACATAATTATTTACTTGTGTATGAAAATCTTGGTCAATGCTTAAAAAATGATAATAAAAAAAAATTGAAATCACTTTTATAAATTATGATTATTTATTGGCAGAATACCGTAAGAGAAACAGGTGAAATTTCAGTAAATTTAAAAGATTTTTGGAATGTTAAAAAATAAAAATTACGACTATTGTTGATTGAACATTTTGCAGAGATCACATTTAAACTAGTGAATTTGAGATGCATCATTACCTGAGCAATGCATTACAACGCATTCGACATTTTTCTGAAGAGGAAAGATTCATTCCATTTTAAATTTGCAGCTTTACTTTAAAGTGCTGAGAATAATTTTCATAAATATAGTAGTGTAAAAATTTTCAAATTCCTTATTTTAAGGCTATTTTTGTAGGTTAAGATTGAATTATGATAATTTGCACGGTATTTTGCAAATAAATGTTATAAAAACAATTAAAAGTAAATAATTTTGTTTGAAAATAACATGCTACAAAAAATATTATTCAATGTTTTATTTTTTTTTATAAAGTATAACGTCGAGCTAATTTCATCTACTTTTGCAAATTGCGATAATATCTACTATATGTACTGAGGCATGTTTCAAACAACCCCTGAGAGTTATTTAAATTTATTTGAACTTTGCGTTGATTATTGCGCTTACATAAATGCTCTGCCCAAACGATTAAGCCATATCTTAAGCCTTTTTATTATGACGTCGATGTTGCACTGAGTAAACATTAATTTCAATACTTTCTGTTTAACAAATCAAGTGGAAATTACTGCATTAGAAACACTTGAAACATAAAGTAAATTAAGTATAAATTTCCGGTGCTGACGATGCAATAAAAAAAAACACTTTTCATGCTGAAATACTGGCAGCAGAGATGTTTGAAACTTTTATCACTTCATGAATTCACTGTACTAATTAGAGAATAGCTTTTCATTTTTGCATATTTCAAGTAAATATATGAGATGAGAAATTAAATCATTAAATATACTGACCATTGAATAAATACTCATTAGCACATCATTAGTATAATTATTCGTAATAATTCTGTTAATTTCAAAGACAAGCTGTTTTAAATACAAAACACTGTTCCTTCAAATTGACAAGATAAGTTACCTTTGTTCAAAAGTTTCATATGTAATAACCAAATAACAACGGCTGAACAAGAAGAAGATGGTTGAAGTAGCCTGGTGCAAAAGAGACTAATTTCCGTCGCTTAGTAGCGCAGAATGAAAGCGACGCTGTCACTGAAGAAAGGTGAGACTCTACTTAGCTTGAAATTGTTTGCTGTGTCACATGTTTTCATGGTTTCAAATGATTGAATTAACCGCGTGCATTTGAACCGATTTATCAGTTACCAACGAACAGCATTAATATCATCAAGTGTTCTCTGCTTGCTGGACTCACTGAACAATACAAATTATAAATAAATAAATAAATATATATATATATATATATATATATATATATATATATAAGCTGTAACACTTCGACGAAAATAACAGCCAACTACAATCTAGCATTTGAAATTCTTTTGAACAAATAATATTACATAAAATATTTTACAAAAAAAATTTGTACTTTTCTTTAGAGAACAGTGTTTTAAAATAAAATATAAGTGCTATTTTATGGAAACCCATTCAAAAACAAATAATCAATAATTATTCATTAAACATGATTTAGCCTAATGTTGAAATTATGTGATTCATTTTCTAGCTATAAAATATAGGATAGATACATTCGAGAACAATTCAAGATTTGTCTTGCTTTCATTTTTTAAGTTAAAAGTTGAAGAGGTTAATGCTGGTTGAGTTATGCAAATGAGAATATTCGATCAAACAATAAAGAAGAAAAAAGCAACAACGTATGCTGGAAACTTCTTTTTCGAATCATTAGCCAATATCAGAGAAATTCATCACCGATCGATCCACCATCGATAAGTAACATTAAATGACTACTGCTAAAATTGAATGTGGTATGCTGTTGTTGTTGTTGTTTTTTTTAATTAAAACAAGCTTATCTAAAAGTGAATCAAACACTTTTTATATAAATATAAAATATTGTACAGATGATTGAAAATTTTTGCAATTTTCTTGTAATGCTCATGCTTCAAGATAAGAACATCAACTCAATAACTTATTTGGTATACTTCAAATATGATCGGTTCTTGCTTATACATGTCCTCATGATTCTGTAATTACGAAAACGTAAAAAAAATTCAAATTGAAACAATTAAAACACATATTTTTAAACAAAGTAAAAAAATTATTATTATCTCATATAAAAAATAAAAC
Source organism: Trichinella papuae (assembly GCA_001447755.1). Lineage (NCBI taxonomy): Eukaryota > Metazoa > Nematoda > Enoplea > Trichinellida > Trichinellidae > Trichinella > Trichinella papuae. The sequence goes on from JYDO01000072.1 coordinate 97,987, forward strand.
AAAAATACCTGCATATGAAATTAAAAAATGTTTTGATCGCTGATTCGAAAGCAAAATGCCATATGATGATGATGATGATGATGAAGCTTGAATGTAAAAATTATTACTTGAGCCAACACAACTCTGGTAGATGTAAAAAATAAAAAATGTAAAATAATTAAGGAAACAAAATGTTCAGAGCACCATTATATTTATATTAACACTGGCTGCTATAGAGCAAGTTAAAAAGTTGATCAACAACAACAACAACTTCTTACAACCAGTAAGCGTTTGGTAATCTAAATGCTACAAGTTTATCTATCACTCTTTGCTATAGAAAATTTATGAGCGATTCACTTGCATTTAATAAACTAAAGTAACACTAAGCATCTATTTAACACGCTATATACTCTGTGCGAAACTTCAAGCTTTAGGGAAGCTGAAACGCAGAATTGCTAAATCATCATCTGGCAATCATGTGACAATGAAAGAAAGCTAACTTGTTCATTCCACTTTTAACTTTACTCTAGAACTAAGCTATCTTTGAGAAACAGTTTAATTTAATTTAATATCCTGAAATTGGACTTTATCCGTTCAACTTTACCTATTTGTCAAACCTCTCTCTAACTGCTACAAAATAAACAATATGCACTAGTATTGAATTACAAAATTATTTATACAAATATTTTAAATTATTCTAAACACAAATTTCGATTGTGCAAGAAAATTATTCAATAAAACATTTTCTAATATAACTCACAAAAACTTACAAAACTGTGTGCTTATGAAAACTTACAAAAAGTTTAAATGCAAAGCTTCACTCCTCAAAAGGGTCGTCTGTTGAACTGTACTATTTCTACTGCATTTAGTGTTGATGACGTTGATAAGCAAACAAGAAACAGAAGAAAAATATAATTAGCTTGCCACAATTGTTGACCATTTTTCGAAGACCATCTTCTTCTAATCGAACTCTAAATTCAATATACCAAATATTTTACTTACTTTCACACATAACATTATAGTTTAAAAGCAGAGTAAAATCATTTGCACTTCTTAATGAATAACTTCCAATAGTTCATAAATAAGCTTAAGCAACACTACATTTGCAAATGCAAATAAATTTTAAACGCATTTTCAATAATATATATACTAAAATTTGTCTGCTGACATATGTTACATATTTTGTCGTAGTTTTCACGTGTGCGGTAGTAAATTTTGTCCAAGTCCATTATCAAATTTTCGAAACTCTCGTTTGTTGACGATCTGAATAAATATCGTTGAACTGTTCTGGTTCGGCTAGCGGGGCGTGTGGAAGTAAAACGTAGCCTGGTGCCGTGGAAGAATATCTTGGTACTGATACTATTTTCGGCACTTCATAGCGCATTGGAGAGAGAATAGTATATTTGAACTTCTGCAAAATTATTAATCTTCATTTATAATGAAAAAAACTCTTCAACAGCAGAACAAATGATTACCTCCCAAAGTGTAAATCCTGGGCCGTGTATACAAGTTTTTACTGTGCAATACAGCATACCTATGATGATCGGTAACAAAATTACTGTACTCACAGACCATCCAACTAATTCCATCCAAGGGCTGGCTTGATTGTCTTTCAAAATGTCTCGGAAATTGTAATTCCACATTTTGATAACAATAATAAACTAAAACAAACAGTATAATGCTAATGATTGTTATTGAAAAATGAAATTTATCGCATACTATAGGAACTGCAGGAAGAATGTAAAGCAGCTCAAAAAACGGAAAAAGTAAAAATTTGCTTGGCTTATTGCTGATCAAACGACTGGTATCTCTGGCAAGAAGATGAGCACCTGTAAATTTATTTATTTAATTCACGCTTACAGATTAATGATTGCAATTAAAAAGATAAATAAGTACAGTAAAGCCATGCAACTGCAAACAGTTCAAATGCTAACAAAGTCCATGGGCATAGCAGATCGATGAACTTCATCATCAATTGAGAAGCGTAAAATCCAGCCTATAAAATAAAAACCATGAAATAAAAGAACGGATATTCGAAATGAATTGCAATGAGTAAAAATTATTGTAGCTTCATCACTTGACTAGCATAACCAAGAGAAGCGACAAATCCAATGCAGCATGTGGCAAAGGAAATGCCAAAGCGAGGAAAAAATTTTGAAGCCGAATCACCAATTGCATCTTCGATACTCGTTTGAACGTTCAACATGAGGATGTACTATAATGAAAATAATTCAGTGTTAAAAAGATGCGCTTATTTTAGCATATTTTTTACCAATATATTCAGAAACAGAAATAAAAATAGCATAAGCACTAATGTCGACCATAATTGCGGCTGATCAAAGTGACTAGCAGATGCCAACAGGTTCAAAATTTGAGAGAATCCTACGCAACAACAGAGCTATTTGCATTATGCGAATAATGAAAATTTTGCACATGTGCATTACCATCCGTCAATACAACACTGGAGGGTATGCTGAATTTTGATTTGAAAATTCCAAGCATTGCAGAAAGAGTGACAAAGCCAAGAGCTGACAGAGCCGTATGGATGACAATAATCAATAATCCGTCACTAAAATAATTTTGCAATATGTATTATGAACATTGTCGAATGGACGTTGGAATAATTTTACCCGAATACGTTGTTATTGCGTTTATTGAACGAACCAAGAGTAATATACGCGCCGAAACAAAGTCCAGTTCCGTACAAGCTTTGGGCAAAAGCTTGAACCCAAGTCTATAAAATGCAACATCGTCAAATCAATGTTTATTGATAAAAAAAAAATTATTTTGCATTAAAAAAGTCTCATTAAATATACACGTTAAATAAGATTGTTATTTTCGTTGAAAAGTCATTCATGAATAAACAGTTTAAATAGTACAGTTTAAAAAAAATTATAATCACGCACAATAGATTACTGATTTCATGATCATACATTTCACCACTTACTTCAACTTTCAACAGCACGTTCCAGTCAGTTTCGAAAACATCTTGAAGAAGATGATTTGCTCCATTGGAGCTCAACGATTTCACCAATAACGTCAGCAACAATAAAAGTGGAATGATAAAAGTGAAATAGCACACCTGAAAAATTGAATCAATTGCATGAGAGTTTTTTTTTTTTGAATAAGATAAAATGCTCACTTTTCCTAACCACTTCACTCCAAGAAACAGTGCAAGAAATACCAAAAACCAGGTGCCTGCTATTCCAGAAATAAGCATCCATTGTAAATCTCCAGATTCTTCAATGCGTGTTGTAACGTTCAAAACGCTCAGGCTAAATTCAAAGCCAGTTAATTAGTTTTAATGTGGAAAAATTAGAAAAAGCACATACTCGAAAAATTCCTTGACATTGTTCAATGATGTCTGGCCTGAATTATTAATGGCTAAACCATCAACACAAGGGACAGTGTTCCATTCAGAAGAACACAATGCCCAAGGAGGATTCGCTTCTTCAATGTTGGTGAACAAATGTACAAGAAAAGAGAATATGTAGCTGACGTAGGATGCAAGCAGAGAACTGATGACAAGCGAATACAAAATAAACGCACTGCCAACACCTGAAAAAAAAAAGCTTTCCAATAACTATTGAAAAAGTTACATTAAATAAATAAATAAAAAATATTGTTAGAATAAGAAGCATTATAGTGAACGTTGAAGTTTTAAATGATACTTTTTATTTTTCACTTTTTAAGTAAGCTGCTTCTCAATCTTTCCATTCGTTAAGATATCAACAGCAAACTTAAACACAGCTGCAACAAAAACAATAAAAAAAAACCGCTCCCACTAAAAGTAAAATTGTAAAGATTTCAAAACAACAATTTTAAGCTTTACGTATCTGCTTTCAAAGATATCATCATATGACCATTTGTTTAAATTTCATTGCAAATATTTAAATAAATAAATAATTAATTCCTAAAATTATGAAGAAGCATACTTTGTTAAACATTCTTTTTTAAAATGAGCATCAAAATTGCCCAACACTTTTTACACGTATTGTGTAGACTTGAGCTAAATATAACGCGAATTTGTTTGCTATAAATCTCAATAAAAAGCAATATACTACACTAGTAGAGAAAACCAGCATTTTATAAGTGTTGAGAAGAAAATGTGTTCAACATTTCATAGTAGGACGACGATGTTAACAACACTTTCACAATATTGCGCATGCAAAGCTACATTGAAAAAAAGTTGTTGCATCAATTCTAAGCAAACTATAGCGCATAATATTTAAGTGAATTTAAAAAAAAATACATTTAATAAAAGTACAGATTAAATAGATTTACAAAAAAAAAATTAAAATTTCAGTTTAAGCTATTCTGAGAGAAAGAGAGCAGAGAATACAAATACCTGCAAGCAAGGGGCATATGTTGAACAATGACTTCGGAGGAGCGCTCGCACATTGTTGACCAATGCTCAGTTCCATCATAATCAACGGCAGACAACAGAAAAGCAATGAAACCAAATAAGCAATTGCGAATGCACCTTGAAAATAAATGAATTTTTCAAAAAATGTCCTCTTGATTAATTAATGAAATAAATTCACCTCCTCCATTTTCAATGAACAACTTTGGCAACGACAATAAACTTGACTGGGAAAAAACGTATGCAAAACAGGTGATCACAAAGTCACCCTTGTAGCTCCACAAATCTCGCCATTCTTCGATAATAAAAGCAGACGACATTGTGTTATCAATGTTCAATTTTGACGATTCTCTTGCAATTGCAACTACGCTGCTAGTGACTTTTTCAACTTGGAAAATCTTACTCTGAAATAGATGAAAATTAAGCAACTTGAAAAAAAAATCCGATGAAAAAGCGGTGATGAATCGCATGAAACGTCAAGCACGTTTTACAACTGAATGGCGCGAGTTGAATATAAAAAAAAAATAAATATTCATTATATATATATGCATGTATAGATTGAATGTAAAATTAAATAATCACATGTGCAAAGGTGATATATTTTTGAAGTTGAACTGTGAATACTGGCAACATCTGGAATCCGATATGATAAAATTTGTTTTCTGTTCTTGTTGTGGCTCCATGATAAGAGGAAAAGATGTTCGGATGTGATTGGAAAAAAGAAAATAAATGAATAGCCAACCGCACAATTTAAACGACCAATCGACGACCAACAAGCCAATCTGTTTGTTGCTTTGAATTGCAGCAGCAAAAGTAAAATTGCTGCTGCTGCTGGTCTCAGCTTGAAAATACCGATTAAACACTTGAAGAGATAATGTTACAAATGCAACATTACCAAAATTATATAAAACAAAAAAAAAACCAGGATATAAATTATAAAATAATAAAACAATAATAAGATTGTTCGTATGATAATAGCTGAGATGTATATAGAGAGAAATAGAGGGAGGGAGCTAAATTTATCACAAATAAAGAACACAGCACATTGTGCATTGTGCAATGTGTAATAATGGCAGTTGAAAAATTTTGAAATTGATTACACGCCCTGCTGAGAAGTTCAGTTTGCATCAAAAATCTTTTGATAATAAAAACTGGTCCGTTTTATAAATTGGCTTGTGCTGCTGGTTGGCAAAAGAGGAGAGGGAACAAAAATAGCAAAGCTGGACGAGCATTTTTGCTTCCACTGACACAAAAGAAGCTCTGCAAGGATGACGAGTGCCAATCGAAGCCGACAACCCTGCAATACGTTCGTGATAGCCTGCATGCCTGCCTGTTAAAATGCCCAACTAATAAAACGTGCTGTTTGCAAATCTGCAAACAATTAAAACAACATTCAACCGCGTCAGTCGATGCCACTGGACAATAAAGCCACAGGGGGAACCTGAAAAGCCAAAAATTCAACTCATTAAATGCAAACCAATTGCATTGGAAACAAAAGCAAACGACAAAAACAAAAGTCAATCAAATTGAATCATTCTTAATCGAAATCATCATCATAAAAACTGGATTTATTATAATAAAATTTAGTGTCAATTTATTACTTCTCAACATTAAGACACAAAATTAGGATAGATGAGAAACAAGCAGCCTGTTGTGCTTGACCATTGACGTAATACTCAAGTTCAAACATTCAACTTGCAGAAAGTCGATAACGCTTGCAGTAATAATGGAAAAATAATCGCGCGCACACATGCATATACACAGTGAAGCTAAATTGAAATCTGCCAACTGGGATATGTATTTATAAATGTTTGCCGCCTTCAACATTTGTAACGTTCAACGCTACAAACTGCATGCAAAGTTACAAAATCCCTCACGACTCTGAAACAAAGCAATCTGCTCCTCCTCCTCCACTTCTAACTCGTAGAGCTTTTTCTTCAAAGCATATTTTAAAAAAATGTCTGAAAGCAAAGTCCAATTTGAATGATATGCCATTTCTGATGAAAAAACTTACCTACTTGTTGAACAACATTGTGCTGCAAAACGAAAAATGAGCAAAAGTTGTGTTTGTTTGTGAAAATCTGACCATTGTTGTTTGTGTTAGCATTCGGTCTTAAAATATGCATATCAACAACTTATGAAGTGAAAATTTTCCATTGCAAAATATTATAATATATATATATATGTATATATAGCTGAAGCTACTATGCACAAGTGTCAAGCAAATCTTTCAAGACGACATTCATGGACATATGCGCAGCAGTGGTGATGATGTAGTGCAGCACACAATGAAGTAAAAGCTCTTCGAATAATGAAACCTGCTTCATTATTCGATTTTCAAATGACCAAAGGGGTAAATGGGTTCTGGTTTGAATTTCAAGATAAATCTTTTCCTTCAGTGGAAAAAGGTCGTTCAAGTTGTTTTCATGTTCAATCATAACAATATTTCATCATCTGAATATCATGAATGCAAAAAGTATATATATATATAATTTTTTTTGATATCAGCTGCTTTAAAATGTGAACACAAATTTTATGTGATATAAAATCATTTGCAAGCACTATGAAATAATTTATTAAATCCATCATGGGGCAATTTTCTTTCATCATCAAAAATCTACAACAACAAATTTATAAAATTATTTGTGTATGGCTGAAGAGAATATTTGAATCGTTGAATAAAAATTTGCTTCAAATGAAAAGCTTTAACACAATAAAAATAAAAAAGCACTATCAATTTCAAGTGCAGTTTCGATTAACAGTGACCCATTTCATGCGTAAATGATTCAATGACACGCAAACACTTGTAAATTTCTTCAAATAAATACATTATTCTCTTTTTGCTCATGCATTTATATGCTAGCATTTTATTTTCACTGCACATTTCATCTCAGTATGGAAATAATTATTTAATATTCTTTTAATAATTAATAAATAATCTATTCCAAATCAACGCATATTTTACAATAGAAAATAAAAGCTTCTGCTAGAAACAATAATAAAAAACGCAACAACATCTCATCAATGAAAATAATATTTAAAAAATAAAATGAATAGATTAGTGAAAGGAAAATAGAATTAACTAATTGATATTTTCAAATTTCATCCGATCCGCTATCATCACGTAACAGCAGCTAATAACTGTGGTATAAAGAACAAACAAATTGTGTAAAATATGAAACCAGCTGTAGTATCGCTTTTTGAAAATATAAGCAAATGGATCGATCAGAAAAATAAAACATTTCTCTCACTTACCATTAATACATTTTTTAATTATATGCAAAAAAATTGAAAGCTCCATTTTTTCTGCAGACTTTGATACAAGCTAACTAAAAGCTGTACTGAATATTTAACACAATGAACAAAGTTTATTAGCAACATGTGAATCTGTCTGCACTTGTGAAACAAACAAAACAGTCTTCCATCTATGCATGTTTGGATGAAAAGACAATCAATTAGATAAGACTATCGAATGAGCATTGAAAAAGAATTAGGTCACAGGCTAGACGAGGAATAAGCTTGGTAGGAAAATAGTTCAGCTAGAAAATCAAATCATCAGAGCAGTTAAATGATAAGCTGCATATTAAAATATAAATCCGACTTCACCACAGCTCACAACTTTGCTAGTTGCACTGCGCTAAGGCGGCTTTCTGCGATCATCATCAAGCATATTATTAAAACAGGCCTGTTGCCTTGGCGATGATTGTGCTAGTTGGCTGAGAAAGCAACTTTGCCTGAAGTCTGTTGCTTCAAAAGCAACAAGCTTTATAATTCATATTTCTGTTAAACAAAAACAATTCAAATAGCACTAACAAACATCTTCTGACCAACTAAAGTTATTACCATATTATTATTATGATCGTTACAATTTATCGTTGAGCATCATTCCATAAATCACCTCAACAGCAAGCAATATTACCACTACTACATTGAACAAGTATGTTTTAAATGAAACTTGACAATTAATTAACTACAACAATCAAAAAGTTATAGATTGAAATAAATTGGTGAAATGGAAAAGCGAAAAATATGAGATGAGAGGGTTATTTTTTTGATCATTGGATGTCGTAAGTTCAATCGACCAAGCGCCGACCTTAGCTGCCATCAGCAGTCTCCTCTTTTATTTTCCTCTCAGCTCGAGACACAGATGACAGACAGACAGCTTATTCGATTAGCAAAGGAAGTTAACGAGCCAAGGAAAATTATTTACACCACCGGTCTAGCCTGGTCTACACATAAGCACGTGACCATTTTCAAATATTATTGACTTTGCAAAATGATTTCCAAATCAAGCAATGGACAAAAAAGTACATCCTCGATGTTGGTATTGCTTTTACCTAAGAATTTGCTGGTAACTCAAATTTCCAACAAAAAAAGTAGTCGCTAAATCATTATTATTTTTCGAAGAATTATTTATGAAAAATTTTCTTTTAACAATAAATTTTGACTTATTTAAAAATACCAGTTTTAATATTTCTACAAATACACAGTATATTAGAAAAAGTGTCATTTAATATTGCAAAATTGAATGAAACAAGTCTCTTTTTTTCCCCTTTTCACCAATTATAATTTTATAGTCAGCAAATACAGTAAGTCATTTCAAGTTTCTCATAGAAGTTCATCTTTTTAATAAACCAAAATTCACCGCTGACATTTATATTTTACTGCAATTGATATTTGATGCAAAAATGATTTCACTCAAATGATCAATATTTTGATTGTTGTTGTTGAATAATGAAAATTTCAATTTCACAAAATCAACATTGAAAAACTGTACAAGTTGAACGAACAATTCATTCAATACTGTGTGCTTGATGTTTGCAGCAGAAGTTGAAATAGCCAAAATGAAATTGGTACCATGACAGAATAAAAAAAGCTTGCCATTTGGTTATTATTAAATTCAAAGCAGCAAATATCAAATTCGATCTTTATTTGTCAAATTGTGTCCGTTGCATCCTATACTTGTTTCATATTGCTAGATTCGAGCAAAAACATACCATTACAAAGCAACAGAATAAATATCGACCTTAAATTGTTAAAACGTTGGCAAAAACTGCTTCCATTGTTGATCATCTAGTCAAACATAATAACTTAAATGGGCAAAATTGACAAATGATGCTGATTTGGAAAAGTGATTTATTTTTAGCTAGCTATTTCATTCGGAAATCTTCCAAGTTTGCAAAGTATAAAAATGAAAAATCAATTACCAACATATACAATGACCAATGTACAATATTTTTTAAAAAAAATCATAATTTTTCGAAGCTGCAAGCAACAACAAAATGCTGACAATTATAAATGACAAATGAAAATTTAATACTATAGCTAAACTGAAACTTGAAAACAAATTGAATAAGATTAAATCAGATAAACATTTTATTCAATGTGGCCATTAGTTTAAATTGTTCAAATGAAAAAACAAATTAAATCGATCATTTTGGCCGTTTAAGAAGGAATATGAAATAACAAAATGCTACTTTTACTCTATAAAATAACTCAACATTTAAATCATTCAATATGTTATTTTAAACAAGCAATCAGAAATTTGACAATGTATAATATATAGACAAGTAGAAGATTTGTAGAACTAAGATGCCGAAATTCTTTCAATTAAAACTGCATCGTGTATAATATAATTTAATGTACGGTTTCATTTGTGATAATTAAAGAAATTTTATCTACATAAATCTAGAGGTTAGTATTAATGCAGTTCATATAAACTGTCATCTATCTGAGAGAAGTATTTCATTAATCAGAACTGATATTGCTGTAATGAAAAATACAACATCGTATTCATTTATTTGATAATATTGTTTTCAGTGATAAAGCGTAAAATTTGAAATTATAATGTGCACTAACGGAATATTTTGTTCTGAATAAATTAGAACACAACTACTCTAAGGCTCACAGAATGAAGACAAATTTTACAAAATTTCTTATCAAGAAACTGAAAAACGTAGTTACAGTTTAAAAATTCTACTCCTACTAAATCACCAGATCGGTTTCCTCATGTAATTCCAATACATTGAATATTTAAATTAAAAAAAAAGGAAATTTATAACTTACCGTTGAAAAGAGATACTTCTACTTGTACAGTGTGAATTTATATCGAATGGGGCTGTCGACATTGTTTGCTTGTTGTCACCATTTGAAGTAAAGCATCATTTCATAAATATCCGCTGTCATTTGTAATGGAAATTGCAGCTAACCTTTTAACATTAACAGCTGGCTACCAATTACCGTGCAATAATTGGCGTTGGTTAATTATTAACTTTCGTTTCCAGAATACAGATCGAAATCTCTCACTTGTCAATATACTGGACAGAAGAAAGCAAAACAAGCGTAAACGTGGTCAAGTGCCATTATTGAACAATTTTCGCATTTCAGACCAAATTACAGGCATTTCGTTCTCTGCAAATATAAAATGATTCAGATTAGCTGAGCTGGTCGAGTAGATTAGAAATTGAAACTGCTCAATTTTCAGCAGCTTCTGAAAAAGTCAAACAGCGACGTCATCAAAAGAATATTCATACAAAATGAATAATTTCTCTCCAAACAGTAGTTGCTTCAGTGTTACATAAAGCAGCTCTGCTGTTCGCTTTCACAAAACAGTCATGCATTTATTTGTGCGTGTAAACAGTGAAATAAAAATTGTTAGCTTTTATAAATTACTTCATCGCGCTGGATAGTCCTTATTGAATTATAAAAATTGAACCTGAATCAGACAACAAACGCAGCATTAATCGATAAAGCCGCCCTTTGAACGATACTTCGAGAAAGCGGATATATATGCAAGAGGACGTGAAATAGGATACTGAGAAATGAGACACCATGCAAATTGACAGGCAGGCAAACTTTGACCAATCTTCATTTACCACTGCCCAGTGGTCGTCTTGTTGCAAGGTGACAAGAAGTAATATGATTAGGTTAAATAACAACATTTATGAAAACAATTTTTAAATAGAAGAGTGCATTCATTATCTTTTAATGTATGGTAAAATAGAGAAAAAAAAGTAAAATATAACACCAGAGTGGACGAAATGTTTGAATAAACAATTGAACCATTATTACTTGGAACAGGTTAAATAAAAATCATCAAGTAAAAGTTATGAAAGTATAAAATCATAGCAGTGAACTTACCGAACGTCAAATGGTGTAGCAAAACTAGAAGCTTAGTGAAAACTGGTCTTCCAATATTGATAGACAAAAGAATGCAGATGAAGCCGGGTGAACGTGCCTGATGCAGTCATCATTACAGGTCATATATTGTTGCTGCGGTGGGAAATCGTTCCAATGCACTTTCTTCTAGTTGATGCTAGAAAAAAAAAATGCTTAAGAAATTTTAAGAATTTAAATAACAGACCCATTCGTTGCTGAGGTCTCTCTTATTGGCTCGCCGTTTCAGGCAAGCCATCAAATAGACCACAGTCCTTTTAAAAAGCTGCCATCGATCCGTGGCTAAATTAAACCGACAGACTGAATTAAGTGCATCATATTCAACGATGGATGAAAGCCCATCGTGAACAATATCTTTTCGTGCAGCTCATCAACATTGACGTCAACATGTACAAATAAGTCTCATACAGGTCACATACCCATCAATATATCGCATTGACTGGCCAATGGCTAGAGAAAAATTTTTCAGATCTGTTGACAAGCCGACAAAATCAATACAAACACAGCTAATACAATATTCAGCTAAAGAGGAAGATTTGCCAATGACTCTCTTCCATCAGCTAACAAGAGATAAAGTTCTGGATAACCCAGAAGAAGAAAAAACATATGCAAACAGTTCAAAATGTGAAAAATAATAAATACAGCAAAAACATGTCATCCATGCACTGTCAGTCTTTGTAAATATAATCTGTTCATTTTGGCCAAGCATTTCTGACCTTGTCAGAAATTGCTTCTTCCGATGTCATTCAACAACGGATAGGCAGAAAAACAACAATAGCCTAGAACCTTCTCACACGACCTACTGTAAGCAAAACTTGCAAAGCGTACACAGCAACAATTGACAGTGAATTTTTGACGCACTTCAATATACACGCACTTATTAACTGATTTCCGGAGCTCTACAAGCGGCAACGCCCATGATCAAGCAACAGAGTATATGACAAAAATTTTATACTGTACTACAGATAGAAAAAAGGGAAATAATATTTCTAACAAACTTAATCGTGTGTCCATGTTGTTAATTATTTTTAATTTCAATAAACTGCTGTTTCATACGTCACATATAGGCAATAGTTTTATTTGTTAATTGTGATTTACACTTTCAATGTAGCAGTTATTATTTCAAATTACTTTTACCAGTTCAACGTTAAATATATTAGTCACTGTGTAAAATTATATTTCTCATAGGCAGTTTTCCACTGTCCTGTTATGTGAAACGTCTGCAACGCTTTTTGAATGCATTGTATAATGATAAAAAGCAAAATTTGTAAATAATAAATTTTATCTTTCTTGTTCAATGATACAATTGAAATATTATTTATATTTTAAAATATTGTTATCTGATTTAATTAATTTAAAATTTTAAATAAATTAAGTAAATATGCTTTAAAAACAGCTATATATGCTAAATTGGATTATTTCAGATTACAAATAAATAAACAACAATTTAAAATTTACAGTAAATGCACGAATAAAACATTTATTCATATTGGTAAACAGGATGTGAAATTGAGATTTCATTTAAAAAAAACTCATTGTTTAGAAAAAAATTAATGGAATCTATTCTGTACTTGAAAAAGCCTAAGTTCAGTTAGTTGATTTATATTTTAAAAAAAAATTAGCATCTTCTTCAACAAGTTACTATACGATTGTATTATGAAAGCTATGCTTTATTTTTTCACTTTAGCTGATGCTTTCAATTCATCTTTGTTTATTGTTTCAATTACTGTATTAAAATGCTGAAAACAATGAAGCATCACATTATTCAGAATTTTAATAAAAGCGAAAAAAAATTTGCATTCGTGGAAAAGTCTGCATTGAAACTATTTTATATCATTTTTCTTATTTATTAATGTATCAAGTTGATAATTAGAATAAATTAAAATCCAACATGAAGTAAAACATTGCATATTATTGAACTGCACACTTACAGGACAGAAACATTAGCATATTTTTTTTTAAAAAAAAAGGGATTAAAAACTGACTTACCAAAAAATTCTTAATCTTGAATCAAATTCTTAGTCATCATAATGCTGTCACAACATGATTACCAACGTCGACTGATGCAACTAGTAGAAGGTGAAAAAGCAAAAATCTGATAAATAATGCAGCATAAATTGGCCTATTGCGTTAACTGAAACTGTTAATAATTGATAATGAGAGATATATCGCGCACTATTTAAGGGCGCGAAAATATGGTAAAACCGGTTTTGGATTTACAAAACATTCAACTCCAGTCAAAACTATCTTTGTTGATTATTTTGTCTAGGCAATTTAGTTTTGTCTGGGTTTTTATTTAAATAAAATAATTCAAATTCCTGACACTTTTTCATTTGCATGATATATTAAACAGAATAATATTTTTGGTAATTTTAGTATTTGAAAAAAATTGTTTTTTTTTTTAAATTTAGCATTAATGCATTATTTTATTAAAAATATTCAATTACCATAAGCAAACGATAGAAAGCACCTAAAAGAATGAGTTGGTGGATCTTATTTGGTAGATAACTGTACTTATTTAATGATTGCCAAAAGAGATGAATGACAAAAATTGCTACATGTCGAACATCTGCTTCAGTGCCAGCTGCCGATACGTAAACAGTCAGCTCGAATTATAATTCACTTGCACACGTTGAGAGCAGATCTTTCGTTTAATAGGCTTAAATTCAACATTTATATGATAAATAAATTAAATTTCAAATGAGAAAATATTTCGGAAATTTTTCATTTCAATTAGTGAAGAAAATTCGGTGATCTTTTACGAATCAACGAAAGTGCATTTTAATAATTTTTTTATAAAATTTTAAACTGCATTTTATTAAAAACAAAATATTTAAATTTCAAGCTTTTTTGTTACGAAATGTATTGTAAAATTTCAAAAATTTCTACAGTGCATTGTTTGAAACAAATTTTTCAACAAAATATTGTAAAATTATTTTAGCACTGAAAAACAAAACTATTTTTTGCATGCAACAGTTGTTGTCATGTAGAAATTTCAAAATATTTGACAATAAAGTAAGAGTACTGTGAAACATTTTACAGTATATTTCATTGAAATTCAACTTTTTAAATTAAGCGTACAGTCTTTCATACTGTATTCGTTGTATTGTTTTGTACAGTTGCTATCCACGTTAAAGTAATATTGAAAATTGCTTACTTTTCAATGACGAAGAAGCAATTTACAAATTCAGATTTGATAGCCAAAAAAAATAATTTATGTTTATGAATTACAAGCATTTGATGATAAAGAAAAATTAACCATCAACGTCATATTTTCAAACAAAACTTCAAAATTTATAAATAAATGCATAGTGAATGAATAAAAATGAAAGATATTTTAAAATGCAATTTTTCTATTAAACATATTAACTAAACTTTCATGTTAATTTCATTTTCGCAGCATGTGACAAATATTCAGATCTATTCAACATGAATTAAATACCATCCGCTTGTGTCATTCATTTATCATATCTTTTAACAAATTACATTCAAGCTGCCTGCATTATTACAACGCGACGATGGTAGAGCAGTTTATTTAATGATCTTTCCGTTGTCTAATGAACAATATTTGCATTAGAAATAAAATCATTAAAAGTAAAAAAGCGACAGACATTCCAATTAAATAAATAGCAATTAATATGGATTTTCAAAACGTCAATAAAAGCTCGGAGATATTATTTTTAGGAACCTAGAGTATTTTGAAAAGTAATCAATTTTTTAAACAGATTTTAATCATTTTTGTTAATGTTAATTTGAAATTGTTCAACGTTGACAGTTTAAAATTCTCATTTCTCACTTCAAACTTGATGCTTGATATTTTCAGTATGATTAATAATTGAATTATTTTAATAATAAAAATTTTACCGATTGCTAATTTCACCATAAAAAATGAAAACAATCTTTATATAATGTTGATATAATGTTTTATCACATTCACTACATTACATCTGAAGTTCAAAACATAATTGCTTTAGATGAATCAATTCATTTTTTACAAAGTCAAAACAATTTATAAAATTTTCTCAAATTTTTTGCTGTTGTCTTAATAGTGAAAAAAGTAGTTTGTGATCGACTTGCTGATTTTAATTAATGCAATAAAATGGTTATTATTATTATTAAGCATAAATGTGGTAAATTGTAAAAATTAGTATTTTTTTTCAATGCAAAGTTGATTGAATAAACTTCACAATTGCTAAGCTGAATCGTGTGAACAATATCACAAAATTTTGCAGATAAGATGATGCAGATTTAAACTAGTTTAATTTTTCTTAGCTCTTTCTTCATGAACTAGTCGAACCGTTTTAACCGACTTTTAAATAGTCCAACTTGACCTTATTCACAGTTTTCAAATATTTGTCAAATTTGATAAGAAAATGCCATTTTTATAAAGAATAATTTGCTGATTCAATTCAAGAGCACTTGGCGTTTTCATTAATTTTTCGCATTCGAAATTTCACTACCACACTGTAGGATATGTTTCATTAAGTTTACTTTTGTAAATTTCCGCATCAAGCGCATGCACAACTTTTCCCCAGTTGACGATGTAAGCAAACAGAAACTTTCTTTGCTTTTCTCCTTTCTTCATAATAAATTAATCGATGGATTTTTTTTAATATTAAAAAATAGTAAAGCTTTTTTTTTTGATGTACCATTTATATAAATTTCAAATTAATTTACAGTTTTTTTGTTTTAAATAAAAATTACCATGCATAAATCATACGATGTTAATTAATGAATAATCAAGTTTAATCAGTTTGCATCGGTTGTAAATAAATTGAATTTGAATTGTAGAGCAACAAATGCTGACATTTTGAAATACAAATACTTTTTATTTATAAAAATTTATAATTTTTCCACAATTTCTAATTTATATGAGCAATGCTTTTAAAGACATTTACTTTTGCTTAACATCATTAACTTTCTACAATTAATTGTAGAACAATGTTGTGATATTTAATAAAAAAAATAAAATGTATATCTATTTAATTTCGCTTTTCAAAGTTTTAAATGTGCAACACAAAACCATGTAGACTACTTACAGTAAGCATTACAAAACTACTCAATATATTATTGAAAACAACTGATATTGTATTTCAATGTATTCCGTATAAAATTAATGATTCAAATAAAAGTCTTATCAGTGATGCAGAGATTGGAAAAGTTGCAAATAGAAGAAAAATACGCCCACAAAATTACTCCACTGTTTGCAAAAAAAAAATAAATGAATAAATTCAGGTTCATTTATGCAAATTTTTTTTCTATCGTAACAATTGCACTAGTTTTTTTTTGCACTTTTTCAAGGAGAACAGTAAAAGTGTAATAATAGCCCGCGGTAGCTTTTGAAGTTGCTGGGACTGCAGTGGGCAGTTGCTGTGAAGCGTGCAATAAATCACAAATGAAGAACACGTTGTTCAAGCTAGTCTTGGACATACGGCCTTGGGGATTTTCTCAAATTTTGCATGCTTCTACTTTCTTGTCAAAGGTACAGTTTCATCCGTGCAGATGGAATTATAATTTTCATCGCTTTCAAGTTTTCATTTTCCTCAAATAAGAGAAGAAATTTTTTGAAAAAAGATTCTACTTCAACAATTTTCCATTGTTCGATTGTCAAAAATTAAGATCAAAATTGTGATTTAATATTACGCGACTTGTGTTGTCATTAAAACATCAGTAATAGTGGCAACAAAACAATTATATCTATTGTAACGAAGAATTCAATTTTCTCAGATTAAATAGAAATGTTCAGCCTTGAAACGCACATTGCCATCACATCCAACACTCCACGGCAGGTGTTCTTTTATTCTATTTCTATTTTTGAAACATTGTCATTTTGAAAAATTATCATACTTCTCATCTGCACAGCTTTCACTGTTGTTTGATACAGAAAAAAAAAATTATTCAAATTAACTTCAACATATTTACCCTAAATTTCAAATTGTTTTTCAAACTGGTAAGCAATTTTTTGCCTTTTGTCCACTTTTCAACGGTTAATTTATGTCCATTTTGACAGATGACTGCAACACTTCACTACATTTTGATTTTTTGTTTGTTTAAGATTAACTTCTATCAAGTAAACATTGTTGTCCAATAATGATTGTTTTTTTATATTGAATGAATAAAAACATGTTATTTTTTAAATTAATCATTGTTGACTTTCAATCAATCTTTTGTATTTAATCTGATAATATAATTCAATAAAATTGACTAGATGTTGTAGTGTTGTAACAATCTGCAATTCAAGACTGTTGCTGTTATAAGCAGAAATAAATTCTTCAAAATTGAAATTTCTAATGAAAAAAAATTTCATTTCAGAGATGGAATACAGTTCAAGAAATCTACTGTTAGCCTTTCTAAGCGTAAGCATGATTTTCACAATATTTTTTTTTTAAATTATGTTTTTGTATTATTTTTGAAATTAAATTGTCATTTATTGTCACTAATTAAGATGTGAATTTTTTTTAATGAATAAATTTTTTTAAGATGTTTCTACTGCAACTGCGCATGACCACTGCCTTTGAACCGGACGATTTTCCATTTGGTGAGTACTTTTAAAACATAAATACAGTACTCCTTTTTCACTGTTTATAAAACTTGAATACATTTGTACATATTTGTGAATATTTTTCAAAAATATTAAAACTATTACTTTGGAACGAAACTGAAATTTTAACTTTACATCACTGTATAAATTATTATTAGATTTCAGAGAATGGACAAAATTGTCGAGATGCTAAAGTGGATCTTGTATTAGTGTTGGACAGTTCCGGTAGCGTGGAACGCACATTTGAAAATTACAAAGCAGTCGCCAGACATATTGTCCAGCTGTTGCCGATCGGATATGATCGAACATTGATGTCCATTTTGCAATATAGCAAAGAGGCGCATGTTTTGTTACCATTTTCTGCTGATCAACGTTCAGAACAGTTGAATGAAATTGTCGAACAAATACAATTTCTCGGTTCTATTACCGCTACAGCTGAAGCGGTACAGATGGGCTTGGCTCAATTTGGATGCGGGACGCGTTCAGATGCGAGCAAAGTATTCATTTTGATCACAGATGGTAATTCCAACAACAAATGGTCGGATGTTGTCAACGCAGCCAACGCTTTGCAAAGCTCTGGAGCTACTGTAGCCGTTGTAGCATTTGGTGATTCAATCTATTGGCCAGAGATCGATCTTTACGCAGGAAGCAATACCAATGCTTACACAGAGCAGAATGTGGAACATTTATACGGTTTGTTAATGGATCTAACCGGACGTGTATGTGAAGAACAATCCACAGGTTTGATCGTGTAGTGAGCAAAAAAAAAAACAAAAAAATTATAATAATACGAAATCACCAACCGCTTGCCGCTTTCGCATCCACTGCCACACGCTCCACTTGCTTGAGCATAGTTTTCCATCTTTTTTTTTCATGGTTGAATTAAAATTACCATAATTTAAAACTTTTCCATAGAACACTGTAGCCAACAAGCTGACATAATTATTGTCGTGGACAGTTCCCAAAGTGTTGAAGAACAATTTGAACAATACAAAGCAGAAGCATTAGAGCTTGTGCGTTCATTAGACGTGGGCATCAATTCGACCCTGTGCAGCATCGTTCAGTATGGCCGACATGCTACAGTTATTCTGCCATTCTCTGAGCATCAAAGCAAAGAAATTGTAATTGATTCGTTGCAAAATTTGAAACATCTCGGTGGAACTACACATACAGCTGACGCGATTCAACTTGCTCTTCATCAATTAAAACTCAACGGACGCAGTAGAAGCAAAAAGCTTTTCCTTCTAATGACAGACGGTAACTCTGCAGACAGTTGGGATACAGTTTTATTAACAGCTGATCATTTACATGCATCCATTGATCAGTTGACGATCGTTGCATTCGGTTCTAATCTCGGATACAATGAATTGCAAGCTTATGGAAAACAAACGGCAACTGTACTTTACAACAAAGATACAGGAACGTTGAATTCGCAAATGGCCGAACATCTTCAGTGTGATCGATTTCAATTACTGCTATAACGTTCACCGTTTATACGGATAAAGAGACAGAGGCGCACTTGCAAACTTTACAAAAAAAAATACAAACAACAAAAAACAAATTTTCATTATTATCCTCTATGCAATGACAATTACAAATAATCGAACTATATAATGACTGATTTTAAAATTATACTGCCAATATTACAAACATTGAAAAATTTCCAATTGCAAAATACGAGGATAAAAACAACATATAAATAATAAAAAAAACATATTTCAGTCCATGCATATATAAGTTTGTTATGCGTATTCATTGATGAACGAAATATTTTTAAAAAATTATAGAATTTAATCAGTAGAGGTTTTACTTAACCAAAATCTAGCTCGAAAATCATCACTGCAAGAAACGAACGCCGCCTGTGTCGGTGAATGTGCAAATCCTCTCACAGGAGCCGTATGACCCAATGCTAGCAGTCGTTTTCGTTCGCCAGTCCGAGAATCCCAAGAACAAAGACTGTTGGAATGTTCCTCTGGATAAAGGACGTAGTCTTCGTTGTGATTAAACACTGCTTGAATGCGATGTCTTTCCAGGCCAGTCGAACTGGCACCAGTGTAAATGATTAAGCATCGATTGGCTCTCAATTCCCACAACTTTACCACACCATCTCGACCGCTGGTCAACAAATATTTCCCATTTCGACTGAATTTCACTGAACATACCTGAGAGCCATCATGAGCATTAGCAAACGTGTTGGTGCAACGACACGACACTCCATCCCATATTTTCACTGAACCATCTTTCGAAGCTGATGCATAACAACGACCAGTGTCTAAATACTGCAGATCGGTAATTGCATCCACATGCTGATCAGCAGGAACTGGAGATACGAAACAGCTTGATGTTTCAACCACATACATTCGAAGAACTGGATTTTCCGTGCCAACAATGACGTGTTCACCCAATGGATGAAAGGCCAATGCCCGGACTGGCGCAACTTCTAAGATTGTCTTACAGGCTCGTTTCGCCGAAGCTTTAGAAAAATCAAAAAACTTAACGGTACAATCTTTCGAGCCGGACGCAAGTAAATATTCGTTTGAATGAAATGCTAAACATTTCACTTCGTCAATGTGATCATATAACGTACGAATAACTGGGTGCGTATCAGCCCCTGTAAACTCTGGCTCTGAGTCAAACGGAGAATAATCTCTGTTCAACGCCCGTTCAACGTCCATTATTTTGATCGATGCATCAGCACTTCCAGTCGCAATTAAAGTGCCTTCAATATTGAAAGCACATGCGCGGCATACGTCCTTGTGGGCTGTTATAAAAATCGTCTCATACAGACATAATTCAGGAGAAGTTGCAGTAGTATCAGCGTCGGTAGCTAAATTCAAACATGAAATATTGCGTTCCCGAATTTCTGAATCGTCCCTAACAAACGATTCCTGTGCTATTATATCAGCTTTCACAATTTCAAACAGCTTTTCCGACGGACCACAACACCGCCCTTCGTTCACTGTTTTTCTCAAAGTCGATGCTAATTGTATATATCCATCGTACATCAACTGAGAAATAATCAGCCTGTACATTTGCTGATATATGTGACTGATTGGGGGTGCTAAAAAAATAAATTGAAACATTAAATTTAAATAATCATAATAAAATTTAAGCAATATTTTTCAAGTATTCCAACAAGTATATATTGCATAAACATGAATGTCATTAATACCTACTGTACATTGCTGACCTCAGTCAAATAAGTTTCAACATTTACGGTTTATGATTGTTGAAACATATCAAAGACAACAGATATTAGTGGTATTTAAATCAAATGACAAAGCAATTATTAACAAGTGGAGAACGTATTGATTCACCAGCAATTGGCAGAATAAATTTCCTATTCAAAGAAATATTTTGAACAGAAGAATTCATCACAGTCAAAACTACATCTGAAAACAAGAAGAAAGTTCACCATTGAAATAGAAATGTAATGTATAATATAATGTCATCATTATATTTATAGATTACAGAAAAAGTACTCATCTGACAATAAAAACAAATTAAAATAAACTAATAAAAAGTACTACTGGAATAATAAATAACTCGAAATAAACTGAACTGTACTTGTAAAAAAAGTTCAATGATGATGATGAATAGACATAATTTACAACAAAAAAAAACAACGAAAATGTGTTTTTTATCTATCCCTTAATAGAAAATTTATTCTACACAAAAAAATCAATTATATACTAAAATGGCCATAATAATCAAAAATAAGATGACATATACCATATGAAAACTAGTTTGGCTAGCATTTGAGAAAGTAGCAGTATTCAACAAAACCAGTTATGCTTCACCATTTTAAACTCAGATTTTGATTCATTTTTGATTAAAAAAAAATCTTACCTGATGACATAATTCAATCTTTAAAAAGAACAGCCACACAAATACGTCAGCGTCACAACAACTAAATTAATAAAAGTATAGTCAGGTATGCTTATACTTTTTATATTTACTTAGAAGGTAAACATACTGTAGTAGTAACGTAAATTTTATTCTAAATTTAAAAGAGATTATATAAAATAATTTTAATAAATGATGTATAAAAAATATTTTAAGAAAAAATATTAATAGCTGACTTAATTTAGTTTAATACAAAGTTAGATATGAAAAGCTGTATATGTGTGTTAACAGTTTGATAAACTAAATAAATTAATAATTGCGTGTATTTTTCGCTTGATAATTAAAACTTTTAATTTTGAATATAATTTAAATAACTCTTAAAATTATTCAATGACCATGACCTATTTATTATGCACAACAAACCTTTTAATCACATAAATAAAATTTATACAGTTTTTCATTTGGTGTTGTTATAGTTGTGAAGCGTGAAATGGATAGACCGAAGCGTGAGAAAAAAGTCAATCCAGCGCGTGTATCAGCCCTGCAAAGGTTAGCAGAAACAAAACAAAAAGGGGAAAAGCATCATTTAGAGGTGAGACTGTTGACTGTTAAAATTTTCTGACATAAGTTAAGTTATTCGCTAGACTTTATTATTATGTAATTGATGAGTCATTTATATACAGTATATAGTTGTATTTTTAATGAATTATTTTTCATTGTGATGTATATTTATGTAGGTGCTTCACAGTATATTACGTAAAGTTAGCCTGTTAATGATGTTATCTTTCACTTTTTTAAAGTGACATCTCTTGCCTTTCTAGGCACTCATAAGAATAATTCTAAGAAATAATTCATTTCCTTATCAGCGGAAATCACATTTAAAAAGCTCAACATTTTCCGTTGCTTCATTGACAATATAATGAGTTTTGTATATTTAATTATTAAAGAAGAATTTGTTGCGTTAAAACAAAAATGTGAATAATTATCATACATTTACTTTAGACAGCAGAAACTCATGAAGATATATTTGAGGAAGTTGATGAGAAAGAATACGAAGAACGCAAGCGTCAGCGCCAAAATAATTATTGGATTGATGATGGTAATCTTTTTATCATTATAGTATTTGCGTGGTGTATATTAAAAATTTCAGCATCATCTCTGTCCATTTTTTAAATTTAATTTCCATCTCCACATACATTCACATAGTTGAGAAATGCTGTTGCCAGACTTTTTGCAAGCAGGGGTGCTGCCCATAAAATCTGGAATTTGCATTTCGGAATGAGTTTATATGTTTAATAAATGAACGGCTGCATTTTTATTAAAAATGATTCTTTCAACTGAAATTGATATGTAAGCATGAAAAGTCTGTTTCATTTTTTTGTATTTTTAATTAATCAGTTTTTGATCAAATGTTAACTGTTGAAATACCGTTGGTCATGAGGAATCTAAGCCAAGAAAGCTTATGAACTTATTGAATGCATTCTGTGAAACTTTTCATAATCCATATTTTTTTAAATTAAATTTCATATAACACAACGGCTGTAATTGGCTGTTTTCTAAAAGCCTTTATGCAACTGAAAATTACTTTGCTGTATTGCACATAGCTATTTTTTGTCTTGAACGATGATTTGCAGTTAAATAGTGTTTATTAAAAATCTTCATTTTCAAGTATTTGTTTTATGTTTTTTTAATTTATTTGTTCTCCTTATTCCCATTGAATATACATTTGACGTTTATTCTATTCAAATATCAAGAATCAGTGAAATCGCGAATTTCAATCTTACTGTATTATTAACTTGAAAATTTTGAAATACTGTATTTTAAATACGGTTGATTTGGCTGATTAAATTTTTAGTTTTTAATTTAATTATTATGTTAAAGAGTTATGATATTTATTTATATGGTTAAAATTTTATTTATTCAAATTTAAAACAATAAATTTTTTTCACCTAAGCTGTCAATCATTTTTGTACTTTTTATTTAGATGGTGAAGGTGAACAATATTATGATGATGGGCGTGATTTATACGATGAATCAGAAAGCGATGATGACGAAAGCCATTACGTTGGTAAATGTTTGTGTGGCGTTTTTGATTTTGTTCGTTTGATTTGAGCTGTGTTGCTTTGGTTTAGAATCACTTGGCGGTAAAACTGGGAGATCAAAAGCTAAACAGAAGTTTAAACGAAAGGACACATTGGCAAATTATTTCCATCGGCGAACTACCAAAACCAAAGCCAGTGTATTTGTTCAAGTCATGTGCACTACTATGCGGATGTGTTTAAGTATTTGTTTAGGAAGTGGATTTGGAAAGTGATGACTTGTTGAAACAGTATTTGAATGAGATGGATGAAGAAGATCAGTTACAACAAGCTTCTAGTAGTAGTTCTGCATGTCCGTTGAGTTCTGAAATTATTGGTACTTTTGCCCCAAAAATTGAAGCGAGGTATTTCTTGATAATTGTTTTGCACATAATGGATGAGAAGTAGATTTTTTATTCGCTGCATATAGTGAAACTTCGAAAGTGGCGAAATCGTTGAAAAGAGGTTCATCTGTTTTGAAAGAAGAAGAAGAGAATACGGGGAAAAAGCTGTTGCGTAAAGAATTCGATCTGTTGATGAGCACAGAGGACAGTTCTCCTGAAATGACTCCAGTAGAACAGGCTCCGTTGGAATCGATGTCCAAATTTGACTATCTGGGTGATATTGACGAAGATGCATCTTGGATCGGTGAGATTTGGATATTTGCATGTTAGAAAAACAATTCTGTAACAGGAATTTACAATTAATTATAGCAGAACAACTGTTCAATAGTGATTTTGAAAATTTTCCAACTGAAACCGAAGTGAAGCCTTCCGTTGAAGAGATTGTCGGTTTTCCTTTGACTGAAAGCAACGTTGGCTCAGATTTTGAAGACAGCATCCAGACAGCTGCTGTCAAAGCCAGTGCAGCTGCACAGCAGCAATATACCGATGAGAAAACACCGTAAAACTTTTGTTTTTTTAAATTATTTTATATTTGTCCTTTCACTTATACCAGTAATGTTCAGAGTGATGCCAGCGAGTGAACAGTTTTCGGATTTGGTGATTCCGTCCGTTGTAGATGTGCCAGACGAAGAAGTCACTGCATTTCCAGTGAATTTGAAATTGTCTGACATTTCAACTGAGGAAGAAGGTGGTCATGAAGTTGTAAACTTTTACTACTTAGACGCCGTTGAAGCAGGGAAAAAGCATCCAGGTTGTTTTTGAAAAAATATGTATAATTGTTTGTTTTGTTTTCTAATTGATGAAATTAAATTTCAGGAATTGTTTATCTTTTTGGTAAAGTGCAACATTTGGTTCAAAAATCTTGGATTTCTTGTTGTTTAATTGTTAAAAATATTTTGCGAAGAATTTGGATACTGCCAAGACAAACGGTAATCCATTAAATAAATTGCTCTCTCTATGCAAGAGGAAAACAACTGCATTTATGTACATGTTTGGTGTAGGATTTGCAGACCGGTGAGCCAGTGAAATTTGAAGAGGTCCACCAGGAACTGACTGAGCTGATGAACAAATTAAAAATTGATGAATTTCGTATCAAAGTAATAATTTCTTGCTTATTCAATGCTTTACTGTTGGTGAAATTAAATTTTAATGCAGGCTACGGAAAAGAAATTTTGGCTCAACAATGATCAGTATTCAAAAGAAGCAGTTTATTTGGAACTTCGATATTCAGTGAATAACTGCTTCCATTGGAATGTTTGTTCATTTATTAAAAAAAAATTTTTTTTTTGTTTAGTTCAAGTATCCTGCTTTGGAAGCAAATTTGACGGGAAAGACATTCCAAGGGATCTTCGGCACCACAAGTTCAGAGTAGGATTGTTGCTGTAGTTGACGTTTTCTTCGTTGTAATTGAAGTTTATTTGCAGGCTCGAGCTGTTGATTTTGGAGACGAACATCAAAGGGCCTAGACTTATGAAAATTTCAAATCCAAGTTAGGAATATTTTTCTCGTGTGATTATGATAAAATAAGCGTTGACAAATTTTTAGCCATGGCAACCAACCAACGAACTTGGTGCGCGGTTGAGGTAAATTTCAGAGCATTATGTAGCATTAAAGTGCCTGTAAATGTGATTTTTTTTTGTTTTGTTAGCTGATTGTCAACAGCAGCAATATAGTTCCTGAAAATGTGAACTCGTTGCCACCGTTGCGTGTTCTTGCCATAAATTTTCTCACAATGCCAGATCCGAAAACGCATCACAATGAGGCATTCTCGATATTCACTTTTAGCATATTTGTTTGTTTGGTTTTTTTATAAAAAAATTGTTATTATTGTTTTAAGATTGTGATGGTTGGTTTGTTGTCCAATGACAATTTGGATTTGAACAACGAGACATCTGCTTTGCAACAGCGGTGGCGACATACTTGTGGTATACACACGCACATATATACATATTATATTTTGCTGTTTGATATACACATTATCAATTTTTTGAATTTTACATTTTCAGTGATAGCTAAACGACCTGATCTGATGTTTCCCTCGAATTTCAAATCTACTCTGATGGATCAAGTAAATATGAGAATTTGTTGCATATTGTTTTAATTGTGATTTGCTATTTCAGAAGAAAACTACAGTAGTTATTTTGAATAACGAGCGTGCCATTTTGAGTGCCGTATTGACGAAGATTTTAAAAATAGATCCAGATATTATTGTGGTTTGTTATTTTCTATCGATGAGATGATGAAAATGTGGTTATTATTCTGTTTTCAAGTATGTAATTTTACAGGGACACGAACTGTTGGATTTCCATTTGTTCAACTTTATTAATCGTGCGGTCACTCTCCAAGTGCCGTATCCATCTCGAATAAGTCGTTTGAAAAATGTCACACAAACAAAACAGAAGACAGTTGTTGTAAGGAGTGGCTTGTTTAAATAATTTTTTGAAATATTATTATTATTATTATTAAATTTAGCAAACCAAAGGTCTTTTGCAACAGTTGACTGCCGGTCGAATGTTGTGCGATGCGAAAGTGTTGGCCAAGGAGTTGATACGGGCAAAAGACTTCAGCTTGCAGGAGATGGCTTTGGAAATTTTCAACGAGCGAATTGAAGAAATTTTACCTCAAACGATCAAAAACTACTTTACGTATGTTTGAATATTGTTATAATTATTATTTATGAAATGATTTATGAAACAACATTTTGAACAATTCAACTTTGTGTTCTAGTTCATCTACAAGTTTGATGCATTTGGTGGTCAAGGTTTTGGCCGATGCATTTTTATGTTGGCGTATTTGCGAAAAGCTGTGCTGTTTGCAATTAGCCATTGAAATCACTCGTGCTGTTGGTGGAGTGCTGGTAAAAAAATTGTTCTGTTTGTTTGTTTGTTTGTTGTTTTTTGGTTTTGTCTTTTGAAATAATATTCATGGTTGAATTGTTTATTTTAGTCGAAGACTTTGTTAGGTGGACGTGCGGAAAGAACGGAATATTTGTTGCTTCATGCTTTCGACGCTCAGAATTATGTATATCCAGAAAAGGTTTCTCATGCTGGAAAACAAAGAACGATAGTAAATAGCGTTAGAAATTATGCACAATAGCTATAGTTGTTATTTTTTCTCTTTTGACAATTTTTAGACTGGTTTGGATGACGAAGAAATTATTATTGGAAGCAAAAAGGCATCTTATGCTGGTGGTTTGGTTCTTGATCCAAAAAAAGGTACAAATGAATTTTATAATTTTGAATATTTCTTTTTTTTTTAAAAAATTTACTTCAAATTAAGGCCTGTACGATCGAATTGTTTTGCTTCTGGATTTCAACAGCTTGTATCCGTCGATCATTCAAGAGTTTAATATTTGCTTCACAACTGTCGATTTGTCATCACTTAACGATCCTATCAAAGTGAGTATTCATGTATTTTTGTGCGTGGATATCTTGTTGAGTATTATTTTATTGTCATGAAAGGGCAATGATGAAGCGCTGCCGGAGATTCCTGATCCTGAAATACCTGCCGGTATTCTTCCAAAAGAAATCAAACGTCTAGTTGAATCTAGGCGTCAATTGAAATCGCTGATGAAGCCAGGAATTCCAGCAGATCTTTTTCAACAAGTTATTTATTTATTTTCATATGATATGCAAATTGATCATTTAAATTTTGAATATATTTTTTTCGTATTCAGTACCACATTCGCCAACAAGCGTTGAAAATTACCGCCAACAGTGTTTACGGTTGTCTTGGTTTTGCGGCTTCGAGGTTCTACGCCAAACCGTTGGCAGCTTTGATTACAGCCAAGGGGCGAGAAGTGGGTTTTAAAACACAACTACAACTACAACGATGACGACGTTTAAGCTGTTGATGAATTAATTCAATTGCAGATTTTGACCAACACAAAATTGGCGGTGGAAAAATTGGGCTTGGAAGTGATCTACGGCGACACAGATTCAATAATGATCAACTCGAATCTCACTTCAATTGACGACGCTTTGGCGATGGGCAAAAAGGTTGAAAAGATGCTTGTGCAGCAAATAAATTTGTTCATTGGAGCTCAATTTCTGTTGCTTTTTGTTGCAGATCAAAGCCGAAATGAACAAACGATTCAAGCTGCTCGAGTTGGATATTGATGGCATTTATAAAAAGTTATTGTTGTTGAAAAAGAAAAAATACGCTGCACTTTCTTGTGAGAAACGTCCTGATGGAAGTTGGCAGTTCAAAAAGGAAGTCAAAGGTTTGGATATTGTGCGCAGAGATTGGTCGCCGATTGCAATTGAAGCCGGAAAGTGAGTAGCTGAATTTGAAATTTGAAAATTGTTCTCACAATTGAGATTATGTTAATTTGTTTACTACTTTTTCAAGCTATGTCATCAACAGCATTTTGAGTGATTTCACGTCGGATGAAACTGCTTCCAGAATTCGAGAATATCTTATGAAATTAACGTCCGATATTCGACAGAACAAAGTAGTTTTGGGCAAGTTCATCATACGAAAAGTGGGCTTAATTGAAATTATTTTCATTCATCGACAATTTTTATTTGGAAATTATTTTTTTGATATAGCAATTGGCTAAATCTCCGGATGAATATTTGGATGCAAAAGGACAGCCGCACGTAGCTGTAGCTTTGCGTATGAACGAAAAAGGATCACATTTCCGTCAAGGCGATGTTATTCCATACGCTATTTGTTTGGTATATTTGGAAGATTGCACTGATTGTTTGTTTGTTTGTTTATTTTTGTTTATTCAATATTTCATCTCAATTTCAGGACCAGACAACCAATCAAGCAATGCAAAGAGCTTATCATTTCAACGAAATTCAACAAGGCAATATGCAAATTGGTAAGCAAGTTTTGAATGTAAAAAAAGCATTGTTTAATAAAATTGGTAAGTTTTTAAAGTTGATTTTTCTTTTCTCTGCAGATTTTGACTATTATCTGGCTCAACAAATTCATCCAGTAGTGACTCGCTTGTGTGAACCGATTGAAAGCCTTGATGCGGCTTGTTTAGCCGATTGGCTTGGTAGCATTTTTTTTTAGTTTCTTTCTTTTTTTTTGAAATTATCTTTTCGCTGACATACGTTGTGTTGACACCCTGCAACATTGGCAATGTTTTTTTTTCAGGCTTGAAAAGTGCATCATCTTATGCAAAGCAGTCGAATTTCACACTGCCAACAACGGACTTGGCAACTGTGTCGAGCAGTTGCTCATTTTTTGACCATTCATATGCTGAACCTTTTACCGTTCCTTGTGTAGAATGTGGACAAATTATTGAAGTGACCAGTCTGTTTTCAGATATGGTATTGAAAAGTGAAAAATTGTTTTATTTTTAATTTGATGTTCAAAATACAACTCTGCAGGAGAATATCAAACTGGCACTTTCCAAATGCCCATACGGTGATTGTTCTTTCAAGCCGGCGGCAAATCGTCAGTATTTGGTCAGTTTGTTGAGGAAGCAGATACACAAGCATGTTCAACAATACTATTTGGTGAGTTTGAAATTGAGAATGAAAAAAAAAGAAAAAAGATCTTGAAAATAGAAAAGAACATTTTATTCAGGGTTGGTATATTTGTGACGACAGCACATGCCGGTATCGAAGTCGTTATGTGGTGATGAAGTTGAACAGCGAAGGGAAGTTGATTTGCCCGAAATGTCCTTCAGGAATTTTGATCAGAGAGGTAGATGACAAGCTTTTCTTTTTTCCTTGTTTGTTATTTAGTTTCACAGATGCTTTGCTTTTAGTATTCAGAGAAGAAATTATACAATCAACTTTGCTTTTATTATACAATTTTTGATTTTCCTCAAGCTTTGATGCGTCTTTCGAAAGCGAAAAAACAATTAGCACGAGTATGTATTTTCTTTTTCATGTCTGTTTGTTTGCTTGCACTATTGATCAATGTGGGTTGGGTTGGCTTCAATTTTGAACACTGTTGTTGTTGTTGTTTATTGCTTTCAGCTTCTGCCGAAATTGCACTTGAGCGTATACGAAACTTTGGCAACGCATGCTTGCAGTGTTCTGAACGACAATGCATACGGAACAATCAATTTGGCTTCTGTTTTAAAATTTTATCCAAAACGTTGAAAAAAGCTTTTTGCCCACTTTGCCACTGTTTATTTGATGAAAATTATTCTCCTTCTCTCATTATTATTTTGTTTGTTTTTTTTTACAATTGATCAATTCGGCACATCATTATTATTAATAGTAATATATATTTTTTGTGCTTTTTCTTTTTTTCTTTTTAGCTAACTGAAAACTGTTTTTTACACACTGCTATTGTGCATGCACATGAAAATATCATTCGTTTGAGACACACCTACCCCCACACATGCAATTGATTGATATATATATATCAATGTATGTATGTATATGATTGAAGAAAAAGGGCTGTTTCTTTTTCTTTTTTAATGTGCACGATATTTTTGCAATCAGAAGTGATTTTTTCATTATAACTAGGATCAATAGTTTTTTTTAATAATAAAATGATAAATAAAACTCGATTGGTTAGAATTCAAGTTGTTTATTTAATTTGAAAAATCGATATATGCATATATATATATATATATATTTATGTATAATGACGATCAAGGTAAGCAAAAAAATATGGACGAATAGAGAAGATACGATTGCAAAGAAAAAAAAAAGAGAACACGGGCTGTGTGCAAGGCACGTATACGATGAGTTTCGAATAATAACAATAATAACAGAACAAGCGGAAAATATCAGTCAACTACGTATTATTATTATTAATATTACATTGCTATTAATAATAATAATAAGTTGGGTGGAGAAACAAGAATAAAAACAAGCAAAGGTAGATAGATAGATAGATATGTGGAGAAAAGCGTGATAAGCGAAAGAAAAAGAAAGAAAGAAGCTCGACAAAAGTAGAGAAGAGAAATTCAGCATAAGAGAAGTATTTATGTAAATATTTCTTCGCCATAGATTCACAAATAATGATAATAATAGCACTCAGTGATAAGAGAGAAACAATGAATGATTGGATTGTTTCAACTATGCAACAATATCCTCTGGACAACCATTTTTGTAACAACAAAAATTATTAATATAAAAAAATAAAGAAGAAAAGGAAAAAAAAAGAAATTGATAAGAAAATAATAATAATAATAAGAAATCATCGATCATATGATGATGAACTACGATCACGAAATATCATGATCATGATTGCTGAAAGTGAAACGAGTCGTTCAACATCATCTCACACAGCACACAACATCTACTGTGCAAAAAAACAAAACCGAACAAAAAGTTGAAAAAATATAATAAATTGAAATAATACAACTTGCCGTTGGTTGTTGGTTGTTCAGAGTTGGATAAATATTTTTGCATAATGAATAAATGAATGAATGGCCAATTTTGTTTGTTTGTTTGTTTGTTGATTTTTTTTTCATTCAAACAAAAAAACCATTACTACGACGTGGCATACTGTCGTTGTTGTCCATCGTTGTTTGCTCTACCAAGCCGGGCGTGGTGTACACGCGACTGTTGGATGCGATCACCGGACTTTTCTCGTAAATGCGTACAGATGAAGGTCGTCGACCAACGGTGCCTGCGTTGGACTGTTGCAAACGATTCGCGTTGGCAAGTCTGAACTTGACCAACGCCCTGGTGACAATCTCTTGATCAACCCGAGACAGACCCATCGACGCCAAATCCGCACTGGTCAATTCTGAAACAATCACTGGGCGGTGTACACCGTGCGCATGGAACACTTGAGCAAAACGACGGTCCAAGTTCAACTTGCGACAAAAATCCTCAACACTGCAAGCGTACGGAAATGAACCGGCTGCAAAGACACGAGCGTTCAGTGTATGAAATCTGCAACAACAATTGCAAACATTATCAATATCTTGCACAAACAAACAATGTATAATTACTGTTGATTTTGTTGTGATGTGCCGGTAAGAAAGGTCGGCGAGTACATCAAATCTGGACAGTGGAGAAAATCACTCAACATGCAACGCAACTGATGAAAAGTCGGTCTGCAAGTGTAGTCCTTGTCCCAACAGGTCAGCATCAAACGGTACAACGTAGCTGGACAGTTGTGCGGCGCCGGCAGACGGTAGCCTTGATCGACCGCGTCGACCACCTCTTGATTTGTCCAATCCCAGTAAGGACGGTCGCCCAGCGACAGTACCTCCCAGACCACAATGCCGAATGACCACACGTCGGACGAGGAGGTAAACTTGCGGAACGTGATCGCCTCTGGCGCCGTCCAGCGTACCGGGATTTTTCCCCCTTTCGTCGTATACGCCAATTCAGTAGAGCCTTCCAATACACGTGACAATCCAAAATCGGCAATCTTGCAGCAAAGTTTACCATCGACTAAAATATTTCTGGCTGCCAAATCCTGAAAAAGAAAACACACATACACAAACTGCGTCATCATTTTATCAATCAAACAAACAAACAGTGTACACATACCCTGTGAGTGTAACCCTTATCACTGAGATAAGCCATGCCACTGGCGACATCATTCAACATTCGTACCAATTGCACCGTATCCAACCGGTCTCCATTGCGCTAGAAAAATTTAAAAAAAAAGACCACATCAATATGAATTAGAAATGAAAATTTCATTTAGCATATTTATTTATTTACTTTGAGAAAATTGTCCAACGAGCCATTTTCCAAATATTCAGTTACAATCATTGCCGGCTCTGAACGTGAAATGACGCCCTTGAGACGAATCACATTCGGGTGATCAAACTGACCCATGATAGATGCTTCGGACAAAAAGTCCAGCTTAGCCTTGACCGACAGACCAGTCTTTAAGCTTTTAATCGCCACCACTTCTACCCCGCATCCCGACACGCACATCTTTCCTTTGTAAACTTCACCAAATTCACCTTCACCAATAATTTCATCCAAAGCCACCGCTGTTGAATCAATTTCGTTGGCAAACTCTCGCAACGCTTGTTTCGGATCTTCATATGCCAACGGATCAACATACGGCTTGTAAGCTGAACCAGATCTTCTAGGTAGCTGAACTATTGCTGAATTGACTGAAACAGAACAAACAAGATGATGTTTCTCACCATACACAACAGATATTCAAAATTGAAATAATGAATGAATAAATGATAAACAAAACAAAGCAAATCAAGAAAACAAAAGTAACATACATTTGTGATTGTAAATGTCGATTGTATTATAATCAGAACTGAATTGATCTAAAAAAAAATAATTAATAAAATAGTTCATTGAAAAAGAAAACAATATTATAAATTAACATACCTGCTTTGTATTCTAAGACATCTAAATCACTCGGCTGTTTGTTGTAACCGCACAAGTGAAATGGCAATCGACGACGATAAGCTAGCGTTAACAAGACGCTGATTATGAACAGCAATACCCCGATTGCTGCGTATAAATATTTCGTAGACGACGATCCGTGTGGATTCAATCCACCGGCAACATTGTTGTACTGTGAAGATGCTAAAATAAATAAATAAATAAATATGACAACAATTTGAAACAACAAATATATATATGCTATATTGATTTTTACCTGACGTACGTATCCATTTGGTATCGGTCCAAGCACTCCAACCTCTGGACGTGTAAGCGCGCACTTTGAAGCCATATTCCGTGTCAGCTAGCAAACCTTGAACAAAGGCATGCGGCTGTTGGGTAGTGATTCGGATGTGGTCACCGGTACGCGAGGTGGCCACGTTGCGACGTGCCGCGTAATCGACCAAATAATACTGGACGTGCAACTTCGGCTTGCCATGCCGGTTGCGTTGCAACGTAGGCGACGGCTCGTATGCGGTACCCAAGTGGAGTGGAACTTCGGGCGCGTGCCAAGCCAACGAAACTTCGTTCTCAGCCACCGACTCCACCCTCAATTCGGACAGTATGACCGGCGCCAATGCGGTCGTGGTCACCTCGACCACGGCGTACATTGGCAGACCGTTCAACAGCGCGCTCACGTCGTTCTCAGCGTAAACGAATACCGTGTACAGTGTCGATGGTTCCAGACCGCTGATGGTGACGTTGGTGACGTGGATACGATTCGAGGACAGCAATTCAGATCCGTAACGAATTCCGGCTGGACAATCACGACAGTCCACTCGGTACCAGAGTTCTGATCGACCACCGTTACTAACGGGACGATTCCACGCAATCACCACACTGTTCTGATCGACAAATTCCACACGAGCATTCTGTGGCTTAGAAGGTGGTTCTTCAATGAACAAAAATATCAATGATCAATTGCGTCACAGATATATATATATATATATATATATATATATGTATAGAAGGGAGAAAATGAGAAAAAGAAAACTACTACATACGAGTGCATGGCTCAGAAAGAGCATCAACTTGAGCTCGATAATAGCCGGGTTCACATTGACAAAATACACTTCCATTGCTGACCGTACGACTATGCAATGGACAAGGTCGACATCCAGCTGATCCTTTCACATCTTTGAATTGTCCCATTTTGCAAGCTGTACAGTGGAATTGTTAGCTAATAATTTTGCTGCGTACATCTCTCAGAAAAATTCACTCACCAGAACAATGCAAATCGAACGCTTCAAAGCCGGCGTTGCATTGGCAACTGCCGCTGAGCAAATCCCAAGAACCATCCGCTTTGCATACAAATTTCGGCATCGACTCGCCGGTTGGTTTAGCATTGTCGACGCATTGACCAACGGTTTCTTGAATTGATGTCAATTCTGGTCCAGCAGGAGTTTCATCAAACCAAGCAAAATTGGCCAACACTTCTTCACAAACTTGATAATAAACCTATTTATAAAGAAAAAGATATTAAATTAAATTATGCAAATATTTAAAGTTTCATTTTAACAAATGTTACTTTAATCGACAGCAGTGATGTACAAGAGCCTTCGTCTTGAAAAGCGAAATAAACCCCATTTTTTGACACCGGCACACTGCGCACGACAGTCGTCTTGGATGCGTGCTCGGCCAAGAGGGGTGTGGCCATGGCTGCGGCCGTCTCCTCCTCTCCAGCCGCCGAATGGGCATAACGGGCACCGTTGGACGTGATCTTGTCCACAATTCGGTAAGAACGTTCGTTCCAAGGTAACGAAGCCGACTCGTTGGCGACGTCGTGATCCGCCTCCTGATACAACAACGTGAACGTCTCTTTGCAAGTCAGAGCAGTTTGAGGGAACTCTTTGCAAGCGCGCATCGTGAACGTCATCTCGATGAACAGACGACGGGCGTTGCCTCTGGCAATGTACGGAGTTCTGAGCCAGTGGTCGGCGCTGTCTTTGTAAAAGTCGCATACCGTATACGTGCGCCAGTTGTTTCCCTCTTTCACGTTGGCAAAGCTCTCCTCGGACCACTGAAGAAAGAAAAAACAACCAATCAAACACAAAACACTCGTTACAATTATTATTATTATTATTGAAACAAAATTAATAATTTGTGCAAAAATTGAAACTTTTTTTTTCTCCTTCAATACAAAAAAAAACGTCACATCTGTCCTTCACCTACAACAAAAACCTCAACATATATAGCACATTTTTTCTCCAGCTTCCTTTCTTTGTACATATTTTTTTTTCTTTTACAAAGAAAAGATACATGCAACTGATTATAATAATAATAATGATAATAATAAGGGTAATTTTTCAAATAATAAATTTGTCTGATCCGAAGGACACTTTCTCACTCCACTGGACAGCTGCTCTTGCTGCGTTGAGCAAAGTTGGGTCATTTTTGCATTTGTTTCCTTCCTTTATCATTGTTGCTTTGCCAACAACACAACGGTGAACAAATAAAACATTCAGCGTAGCATCAAATTTTGAAGGACACCGATGTATAATTATAAAATTTCCATTTGCTCACCAAAAGCAGCAAATAAAATTGAATTTATACAATATATATATACATATATATAAGTTTTCCACAATTATCACAAAATATTTGAATAAAAACCAAAATAAAAAAAAGAATACAACAACTGAAACACATTTCAACGCAAATGGCTGGCTATCTGAAAATCATTTCAGTGAACCATCACCACCACCACCAACCAATCAAACCACGCCTTTTTCCATTAGTGAGAGAAAAATATTTCCAATTATTAATATTTTACTGGCTTGTATTAATGTATGCGAATTCCATCGATGGCCAAAGTGCACTTTGGCACGCTTCAATGAACGTCGGCTTGTAGACAGAGAGAGATGGACAAAATGAACCACGACTATGTCAATCAAGTTCATCTGTTTCACGTCGTTAACAGTTTGTTCAATCTTTACTACGTTAATGCATTGCAGTTTATGTAAATAAAAATGCTTTTTACTAGAAATTGACTATATATAATGTAGGGAATCAACAACAACAACAACAACAACACCACCAGCAGCAGCAATCAAGTTCATATATGTGAATTATTTTAAAATATATGTATACAAGTTAAATTCAACTTACCCCTTCCTGTGATGAAGTTGAGCTAGAATATGTTTTCCATTTCAAATAGGACAACTGTGTCGTATCCAGCAACAGTACTAAAAATAAAGAAATTAAACAAATCAAAATTGTAAAATTGTGTAAACTGCTATATGCGCAGTGTGTTGATGCATCAACAGTAATAAAAGTATCCATTAACCTATTAAAATTTGATATATTTTTTTAAAGTATTTTTTAAGTAAATTTTTTTTTCAAAAAAATAAACATATAATAAAATAGTTAGTTCAAAATTTTGATCACGCAAAAGTATTTTTTGATTTTATCGATGAACATTCTCGATGACAACAACAACGACAATAATGCTAATAATAAACAAGTGTTATTATTAAGCTGCATTTAAATGACTTTTGATGGACTGAAGTTGAATAATAATCGTTTGGAAGGAAAATTTTGCACGGGCCTTTTGCAAGCCAGCCAGCCAGCCAGCCAGCCAGCAAAGCTAGCCATAGATAGATAGCTGGACTTGATGTATGAAATGATAAGAACACTCTGATCAGCTTAGTGGTGCTTTGGATGGCGCGCTTGAAACGCTTTTATCGACCCGGATCGCAAACATTCAGGGATCGTTAATAAAATTAGCCGACGGAAACTAGCGAAATAATTGTTAATCAACATTTCAACCTGCTGACAGGACAAATTTGTCCGGTGCCAGCAAACCGGCGTCGATATTTGATCACAATTAGCAGCTATCCCCTGTGGTGCATGAGACCGAGCAAAAATCGTTCCTCCAAGCAATGCCATCCATCACATTGTCCAGTTGAAATTATTACTATTATTATTTATTCCAACTCTATTCAAGCACGTCTGTTGTACTTTTCTCACCAACTTCCACAACCAGCTGTAACAGCATACTGTTTTTCCTGCATGCTAAACAACCACTGCTCGGTTGGATGTTATTAATTGCAGCAGCAGTTAGTTAGTTAGTTTTAGTTGTTCTGAAAAACTGTTGAAAACAATACTAACTAAGCTTTGGATGGATGAGAACAATTTTTACATTATTACAATTGTAAAGTTGACCAGCTTCTATATTAGTTGGCATTTTGGTAATAAAATTTCACATCGCACGGTAATATAAAACGGCCAACAACCACTTGAACAAGAAAATTGCGTGTGAAATCAAGGT
This sequence comes from Trichinella papuae, assembly GCA_001447755.1. Taxonomy (NCBI): domain Eukaryota; kingdom Metazoa; phylum Nematoda; class Enoplea; order Trichinellida; family Trichinellidae; genus Trichinella; species Trichinella papuae. The sequence continues at coordinate 135,943 of JYDO01000072.1, forward strand.
CGTCCTTTTACAAAACCAACCATTAACACGCAACACTGAATTCCAAACTGACAATAAAATGTTGACCACATTTTTTAAACATACAGACTAAGAATAAAAACAACTACTCCAATATTGGCTAATAATAAGTATAATTTTGCATATTTGGTCGGTTGAATGATGAAAAATATAATGGCCGAACTTGAATTGCAGTGCAAATTAAATTAACAATTAACACTGCACAACGGTGAAATCAAATCAAATCAAATGCAATATTTGTCAAGTTGTTCAGTTAGAAATTGTTTCAATTTAAACAACTCGTAACGAGATAATTAATATTATTTACAATTGAAATTTTGAAAATTGCACCTTCTTTTCTTTAGTTAAATTTATACAATTCAACGAGTAAATAATGCTCGGTAAATAGAGGAAGTGTAAACGACGAAAATAATGCGTTCAGAGCCAGGAACGAAAAGCATTTGTTGCAAATTTAAATTACCAAGCAGGTGAAGTGAAGAAAAAAAAATATGCATATATATATATATACATGAAGCAATGGAAAAAAAAAGAATGGAATTGTTGTAAATGTTTGCTCTTTTTTTTTGTAATTTGCAATGGGAAAAATTGTACACATTTGCTTGTTTGTGCACATTGAAGAGTAGAGAAAAAGTTCAGTTGTGTGCATTGTAAAGTTGAAACGATAGCCAAGTGCATTGGACGATAATTGTCGGTGATTTATGGCCAGCAGTTCTTGCACGCCGGTGAAAATAGTCTGGCCAAGGGCGTTGGTGATGGAAGTTGGCCGCCAATTAAAGTGACAATAAGCAAAAGAAGAAGAATAAGCTAAAATTGCACCTAACCACACCTGGTCGATCGATCCCCCCCCCTCCACGGTATACCCACTACCAACAAACATCACTGTTCAGTTCAATGGTGCAAAGTGATGAATGAATGAATGAATGAAAATCCAGGGCGTCCGTTTCGCAGTCATTACAATTGCAACCTGTTTTACACGTCCGGTTTAAAAAAAAAATGCACAAATGAAGAAAAAAGATGAAAAAAATTTTTTCCCAATTCCCAAGACCACGCGAAAGCTAACCGCGACAAAGTGAACAAAAATCACAAGAGGAGGAAAACTTTTTCACCACTATTATTATTAATGTCACGCTGTTTATTTATTTATATTTTTTGAATCAAAGCAATTGTTGGTGTTGAAAAATTCGAACGGAAATTTCAAACGGTTTCCTAAATTGCATTAAACTCCAGCGTTGATTGTTTCCTTGAACGAAGCAATTCCGTTGAATGGAATGGAATGGAATAGAATAGAAAAAAACAATTAATCACATAATCTTACCTCGTTTGCAGTGGACGTTTGACTGAAGTTGAATGGTGAACAGGAGAAATATCCAACAACGAGTCAATGAGAACATCAGAGCAGAGGCGACAAAATTGTGATGGTCTGCCAAATGAAGCCGAGCAAATGATGGCAAACTTGGGCACACTGTACCACCACCTTTCTCTTGGCCACTTTGACAAAGTGAAACAGCAAAGCTGGAAGAACCACACCACCAAAAGCACAGATGAGAATGAGTTTGGCAAGTTTGCTACTTTGCTAGCAGCAGTAGCAGCTAGGAGTTGAAGAAATTGTTGCGTCTGTGTTTGTTAAAATTAACACAGCTAATCGAGAAAAGCAACAGCAGCTGCAGGTCAACAGTAAGAATAGCAGCAAAAAGGAAAGCGACAACAGCAAACTTGGAGTGAATGGAAGAAGAAATCCTGAAACGAGAGAACAGGAAAAATTAAAGCACACACACACACACACAAAGGTGAACCCGGTCTTTTTTGTGACTATTATCCGGCAAGCGAACGAGACCGAACTGAAGCTCAATGGAAGCTTGACCCGAGATGTGAAGCACGTGATCGGTCGGATCTGACCAGTACGCGTCGCGATGATGACGTCACCGTCGCTGACCAGCCGCTGACCTTGGCGCGAGGCAGTTGTCCAGCGTGGCCATTGTTTGCCAATTTTCCCATCCTTGTACAACGCGGCCAGGGAAACGCACACACCGAGTGCAATGTAGAAACAGAAATGTGGAGATGGTGAGCGATTTGAGCAGGAAGAATAAGCAGATGGCTCTCACGACCTCCAACACGACCTGCCCGTTGACTTTGACCAGCAGCTCAACAGACCGAACGTAAAATGGGCGGCACTTTGCACCAAAAAGCTGACCAGTGGACGAAGAAGCAACCGACCGACCGATCGACCAAACAAAAAGCACTGACAGAAACACCACCGACCAACCGACCGACCGACCACACGCTCATCGCGAAATGACAACAGGTAGCGCGACAATCTGATCAGCGGGAAATTTTCCCGCGCGCCATCTGTTGGCAAATTTTTGAATCTTCCTCACACTGGAGAGATGAACAACGCGGAGGAGGATTTCATTTCTTTTCATTTTCACAAGTGACCAAGAAGAAGAAGAAGAATTCATCATCAATTATTATTATTATTATTAAATTGCACTATGCACACGATACAATTGAACAAATGACAAAAAATGAAAATGCAAAAAAAAAAAATTTCCTCATTTTTCAAATCTCATTCTGACCAATCAAAGTAGAAAACAAAAACTAGGCCAAATGACAATGAACATGCGCGTAAAAAATACTGTCACAAAAAGAAAATTAATGTTTGAATAATTTAAGAAAAAAAAAATATATATATATATACGACTGGCTGAATGAAGTAAGTGATAATGCAGATGAACAGAAGAAATCAGCCAGCCGTCAGATTATTCGTCGATGTAAACAAAAAATATGAATAATAATAATAAATGAATTTGAGACGAACGGACAAAAGTAGATATTATTAAACTGCAGTTGGGGGTTTTATATTCGTCGACAGCTTTGAAGGATCCATTTTATCTGCTCTTTATCGAAAAGCAGAGACGCGCGCCTGGCGTCTCGGTTTTAAGCACGTCAGGCGAGAAGTTTATAAGAAGCGTGTTAAAATCTTGACGAGTTGGACTGCTTTGAATCAAAGCTACGAGCTGTGAAATGTGGCGCCTGCGTATTCATCTCACTATTCTTTCTTTCCCCAAGCTCTTCATCATCTTGTTAAATGATAATTTTTTCTTCATTTCTTCTCAACTTTATCATCAAATTTTTTTCTAATTATCCATTCTGAGGTTGGAATTTATTTTCATCGTTGATCCAGAATATTTGTCATTACTGTGCATCTGTGTCAAGCCAGTGTGCAAATAAAACCTCCACGTAATCGAGTGGCCTGCAACAAGATTACAGTATTCACCAAGGCCGTCGTTGAATCCAAATAGCCGTCACCTTTCAATTTTCTTATTTTTCAACCTCATCATCATCATCAACATCATTACAATCTTTTGTATTTGCTTTAGCAGAGCAGAGGCGAAAAATGGTCAGTTATAATAATTATACGGTTTTTTGTGCTTCTTCAATGACAACCGAACAAGAAATTCATTATTTGCTTCTTCTCTTTGAGATTTTTGAAAAAAAAAGAGTAATACTAATGTAGCCTAGTTATCAAAAAGAAGAAAATAGCAAACATCGAAATGAACAAATAAGCTTGAATGTGAAAAGCAAAAAAACAACAACAACAAAGAAATTCAAATTTGTCGGCAAGCTGAAAGGGAAGTGAAAAAAAAAGTATACAACTGTGTGTACCTTCAATTGTCGATGATGTTCATTTCTGTCTATGCTGGATACTTTGAAATGACTGGTACAATTTTGTCGTGAACTGAAAGAAGAAATTTGAAAAGTGTTGTTGTTTTTTTGATGAAATTAATTAATGAATCAAATGATTATTTTATTTGAACTATTTTCAGACAGACATTGCTATTTCTGCAGGCTCTGCAAGCATATATACGGCACATCTCCAACAGCGAAACAGTGGGACAAATGTGGACTGAAATTTGAAAACAAGAATAAAAGCAGTTCTTGCAATATGCGGAAGCTCAGGGGGAAGAGAAAAATATTTTTTTTTTCCAAACCAACCAAAGCTAATCAAAGAAGCAAGAAAAAAAAACGCTCGTGGGAAAGTAGTGAGTGTGAACAATTTCAATTCTTTTCAACATTGTCTCACTTGGAATAGTTGCAATTCTTCATAACAACAACAACAACAACAAAAAACAAACAAACATTTCAACTTGTTCCCACGGAAAATTTGAATTTATAATTTTTGCAAATTTCAAATTGAAGACACTTTGCTAAAGCTGCTAATTTATCGGTCAATGAGCGTATAGAAAAGAAAAAATCGAATAAGCAGCGTGTATAGCATTGTATGAATAAAGTAGCAAAAGTGGCAGAAAATTGAACACGCTCAAACAATAGCAAAAGCGTAATACTCGACCTTTTTGCTTATTTTTCTTGCAACACTGCAGGGGATAAAAATGAAATAAAAAAGAAAATATGTATATATAAATAGATAGATATGCATCAATCCACACTTGAACTGCAAATGTTCAATTGTATTATATGGATGAACTTTATTTTTTTTCCAGATTTAGCTTGACAATTTCGTCTTTTTTTGATTCTTCACATTCGTCATTTCTTGCACAATTAAGCTGGCTTGTAGTAAGATTAAAAATGAAAAATATCCAATAATATGAAGAAAAATATAGGACGACCTCGATCTTTTTTCTGCACCTGTCTGAGTGGAATTTTTTTGCCCCGTTGTTCTTATTCATATTTTTTATTTCATCTCACCTCTACTACTTTGTGCTTGATCTCATCTGCTGATTGTTGTGGTTGTGTTAGCCAAGCCAGCTATAGGCCAACTACACTCTCCACATGTACAAATAATATAAAGAAGCAAATATAATTCACCGGCCTCAATGCTTCTATGCCGGATTGCTTTTGTAATCGACCAAGGTCGAACAGTGTCGGCAAATCAAACAAAACGTCAGCTGAGCTAATGTGCTTCTTTCTATTTTGCTTCATTCAAGCAATTTGCACAGAGCAATCCAATCGCAGCTGTTGTGGTCATAATCATTGTATTTCAGGTGCATAATTTCAAAATTGCACTCCTCATTCTCTACTACTGTACTTTGATGTTGTTCTTTTTCCACTTCTCCCTCTATTGGAAACATCTGTGATAAAGTAAAACTCACACTTGGAAACATTTGTACAAATTTGCACAACTTACGTGGTGAAGTAAAGCGGAAATATTGACCTTCAAAATTTGTTTGCTTTCTATTTTTTTTTTATTTTGCTCTACCTTTTTTTTATATGTTAATACTTTTGTTTAACAATTAAACAATTTTTTAATGTTTTTTTTTTCAAAAAACTGCTCTTCTTGTCGTCGCAATTAATTATTCTTCTCATAAATACAGTATCATACAATAACAACAACAAAATTACAGTTTTTCAAATCTAATAATTAAGTGTTAAATTTGCAACTTTTTATTTACAGTAAAAAAAAAATATATATATATTTATTTATTACAGAAAATATAATGAAATATATTTGGTATTGAATTTATAATATTTGATGATGCCACTGGGGATATAGGCTTTTGATGTAAAGAAGAAAAATAAAAATTGATCGCAGCTCATTAGCGTTTACTTGCGACAAGCATACAACACGGTTTCAGACATGCATGCCCAAGCCATCTGTGTCTGTGTGCGCTTTTGTTTCTGCCATTATTAAACAGAGAACAAGCCGGAGAGAAACAAAGCTTGCACACACAGTGTTCGTTGCAAAATTTCCACAACTAACTGCCTTTGTCGAAACGGTTGAATAATTGAACAGTAGCTTGAATTTTGCCTTGTCAAATAAATTCTACAGTAAAACATTTATTCAAATTTATCTTTCAAATGTGATAATCAAGTGAAATAGAACGATTGAACCAACAATTACATTGAAAATTTGCATATACAGATATTTTTTTTCTCTCTCTCTCTCCAAAAGTCAATATTTGAAAAGATATGAATCGACAATTGCATAGCAGTTGTTGACAATCTGTGTGTGTGGAAATTTCTGACAACTTTAACTAAAGCGGCTATCTCCAATTGCTTGTCAATGAGCGATTTTTGAAAGATTCAAAAACTAGGTCACAATGACATTTTTTGAACAATTGCCGCGAAAAATTTTCCACCAAATCACCACGTCCAATTCTCTTCTAGATTTTGATTAATTTTTAATTCGCTTTATGCTTTGCTTGTTGAATATTATCGTCGATGGTGAATTGGATGGTGTTGTGAATTTTTGAATGCAAAAAGGCAGTTTGTCACAAGGGTGCCTAAATTCGATTGTTCTCCACTCGCAGAAGTGAGGATGCGCGTGGCATTTATTCCACAAGTGACGCATCCCGCTGATTGCAGCTGTCCGACGTTGGGAATTGTGGTGCCATTGGAGAAGCTCGACGACCGTAACTTGGACACCTGTCCAGAGTGAAAGCTCGAGTGGACAACAAGCGGAGATTGGCCGGCTGCGGTGCACAACGACCGTGTTCAAGGAAATTTCAATTGGGTTCCAACAACGACCCCTGACCGACCGACCGTTCATAACACAGTGATCAAATGATGATCCCCAACCGACCACAAACCTCATACATGCATATATAATCACTTAACTTGTGAATCGTTTTTTTTTTATTTCCTTAGTTTTATTTTTTGAAAGCTTCAACTACAGGGTCAAGCCTGGTCGACCTCTGACCTTGCTCTCCACTGTTCGTCTTGAGCAGATGTTTTACAAAAACAAAAAAAAATTATTCTTGTTCAGGTGTGGCTTTTTTACAAAAATCACAAAGCAAATCTAACAGCAACACTAGAACAAAGAAAAAAAGAAGAAAAGAAACCGTGTCAGTGCTTGTTCTCAATTGATAAGCTGAAGAAAATTTTCAATCCAATAGTACAATTTTCTTGATTAACAACATTGTTCACATTTGTCATCAATCACTGCGTAAGAATAATATGATAATTATAATAATAATTATAATAATTATTATTATTACAAAAGCATTGCTTATAAAATCGGATTAAAGATTTGGCCACGACTTAATTTCATCATGTTTTTCACAATACAAAATGGAAAAACAAATTCCTTTTCACTTTACGTAAAAACCGGTTTTTCAAAAACATTTCAAAACAAAATTGTTTTACAGTAAAATTGAATTCCGATACAAAAATTCAACCTAATTTTTTTTTTTAATAAAATTATCAAATATTAAAAATAATGATAAAAAAAATTTTTTTTTTACGATGATTGCCATTTTCATGCTTAATCTGATTTACACGTAGGTGTGTGTGTGTGTGTTTGTTGATGGAAATAGATTTCAAAATTGAACACGTTCAAAATTGTTCATTGTACAAACTGATAAAGTAAATAATTGAAGAATAAAATAATTTTTTCTGATCAATTATTTTTTTTTGTCAATTTGTTTGTTTTTATCAAAATGGTAAAGAAGAGATGGAATAAAAAATCAAATTCATTTTCAAACTGAAAATGGTTCCAAGTATTGTTAAATGACGGCAAGAAGAAGCTGGGCTTTTTGTACGCATCTTATAGAACATAAATCAATACTTGCCAGTTGGATTGGAACGTGCATATAGATATATACAGTTTGTAGTGTTTTCTGGTTGGTGCGATTGATGACAGTGTTGATGGTCAATCATTAATATTGTGGATTATTTGATTTGAAACTGGAAAATCTGTCCCAAAGACCATCTTCTCACGTCAACAGTAGATTGTATGAATTATTTGCAAAGAGAGAGACTTATTTTGCGATGGTTTTCTTAATTCTATACGCCCACTTATTACGCACTACCAGCTGCGTTGGAATCGATCGACCGGTCTGTTAAAACAAGAAGCACAAAGAAGCCGTTCGCTTGGACAACAATGAAGCTTCACCTATTCCGTAATATCGTTTAATCTCTTATCCTTTCATTCGGGTTAAAAGCAAATCTGAATGACCGAAAGCGGTCCAGATTTAAAAATACATGACCGTCGTCTCTCTTTTCAAATAATAAATTGCCTTTCATCGATTCTTTCTCTTCTGATACTTCTGATGCTTGTTAAAACTTTTCTCAAATATTAAATTCAAAAATAAATAAATACACGTATATCTCGTCGTCAGTGAAATTCTTGCAAAATTATGATTACAAATACTTGTTGTTCATTTGTTGAGATTAATAAGATAATATTAATAATAACAATAAATCTTTCTGCTTTGCTTTTGAATACAGAGAAAATTTGAATAGAAATTATTATAATAATTATATATAAAAAAATCTTTCTACCAACTTATCGGAAAATTCACTTGTTCATTATTCATCAGCACATGCTGAATTAATATTTTTGCCTGCTGCTTAAATCGAAACTTGACCAATTATTTCTCTGCTCTTTATCGATTGTGACCTATAAATGGCATTTATTTGAATCGTTTAAAAATTGCTACAATTGTTTGTTCTACACTTTTACGCAAACGTCAAATAAAATGCTAATTGCGATTGAAGAAAAATAAAAAGAAAAAAATAAAGCTAACAAATGAAATTTAACTTAATTTAATTCATTGAATTTAACTTTACTATTAATTCAATTAACTTTAAATTAAGATTTGCTTTTATTATTTATTTTTTAATTATATTTATCATAAAATTTTAACTAATACTGTTCAAATCATTGGCAAAATAAAGCTAACACAAATGATTAAACACAATATTAAAAGAAGATAACGCTAACAACAAATTTACAATTTTATGAAAATGAAAAAAAATAATTTAATAATAATTGAAGCATATACTTATCTTTAAAATAAACTAAAATATAAAGTTATTCAGCCAATCTAATTTATTTGGTTTTTAAATAAAACACCTTTTTATTTATCAGTATTTTTGACCAAATCTACAGTAATTCAACTCTAAAACTTGAAAATCGTTTCAATCTACTATATCAGTACATCGTGATTCGCGTATGTTACTTCTCTGATATTGTATTATATAAGTGAGTGGTTATTTTTCACTTATTTGTAAAATATTTTTACTATTTTTTAATGCTTTAGTAATCTGCACTTTATGTTATAATTTTTAACGTCAGTTTTATTTATGCCAAACCAAAGTTATATGGCATTAATTCTCTTCACTTATTTCATGGTACTATTAATTTGTAATATGATTGTACAATTTTGTTGTTACTATTCAAGAAGAAATATTCAGAAATTGTTCATTGTCTATTTTGACTATGTTAATTTCATAATTGAGTAAAATGATTTTGTTGAATAGGAAAGTAAAATTAAATAAAGTGCATAGAACGATTTTGATTACAGTTCAACGATTTTTGAATTTTAAGAATAACAGAATTGGTAAAAGTTTATTTCGACATTTTGATTCTGTTATATGAATTGGAAATTTTTAATAAAATTATTGTGTAATATTTTAATAAATAATATTGAAAATTCATTTTAAATTAAGAAATTAAACTTTCATTCTACTTTAGTTTTATTGTTATCATTATACGAATTGTTTTATTTTTAGTAATAAGCTTTAATGGGCGATGATTTCGCCAGAAACTCCCGTGATCATGGTGAATATCCGTCCACTCGTGAAGGTGACCTCGGGCCAGCAACGTTCAGTTCCGCATTGGATGAATTGCGATTAGTAATGTTTTTTTCTTAAAAAAAAATATATGCCATAATTAGGTTAATCAAACTTATGCATTTTATAAAACTCCTCTTATTGTAGAGTTGATGATTTTAAGTGTAAATTGTAAAATATTTTACGAATAAATAGAATTTTATTATCGTTAACATGATAATTTTTAGTGAAATTTTGAAAAAAAATGAATCTTTTCTTCTGTTTAGTGTGAATGGTATTGGAGTGACTTGAGCAAATCTGCTGCGGAGAAGATTCTTCGATACAAACGTATTGGTTCGTATTTGATTCGTGATTCAGAGAACGATTCGCACATCTTTTCACTGAGCTACCGTGGAGAAAACTCAGTTTATCACATTCGCATTGAATACCAGCATGGTTTGTATTGTGTTTTAATTTTTTGATTTTCTTTTCTTTTAAAATTGTTCACTTTTGATTTTCAGGTACGTTTAGTTTTGGTGTTCGAAACCATGCTCGTGTTGGTATTGGTCGCCTTTGCGCACCTTCGTTGGTCAGTCTGATTGACATGGCAAAAGAAGAAATACAACGGGGTGTTTATAATATATTTTTATACCCAAAGGCAGGTCATTATCACACAGAGTTTGTCAGTTTCGCGTATCCGGTCACTCGAAGCAATGCCGTGCCCAGTTTGCAGACGTTGTGCAAATGGAAACTGCGAAATTCCGTATCTCCGGAAATTATCCGCCAATGGCTTTTACCAAGCTTTATCCAAGATTACATCTTGTCAGATTCGAATGAAATTTGAAAAACCAAACGGAATCTTTTTCATCGGGTTTTTCTAGAAGCTTTAAAAATACACTGATAAATGAGTGCAATTTACGATTGAATTGTGGGAAAATTTGGCCGTGTTTTTTTGCCTGCACATTGATGACACAAACGCAGCAGGGTGAGTGGAAGTTGCTGTTTGTTATTGAATCCCAGCATACACGCTTCAAGCTGACCAAGCAATGGTTTTAATTAAAAAGCAACATATAATTTGACTCTGAATCAACGACAACACCTGTTAAAATAGGCAAACAACACCAGCCACCACTGTACCAATATATAATGTAGAATTGAGAAACAGCAATGATGAAAAATCAAGAAGAAAACTGTATTGAATTATTATTCCAAACCAAAGTCAACAACAATTGTATATGAAAAATAAATCAGTGAACTGTAGAATCAGGAGAAAAGAAAAAAAAAGCATATATGTAATTATAAAATAATTTGATTTTTGTAATTCGAAGCCAACTCTTTGTGTGGTAGAACGATCGAATTCATTATCATTGTCTCGTCAGAAATGCTAACGTTGCATCCTGAATTGATATGAAAAATTCTTGAATTTGGTTCTTACATTGATGAATGATTTCAAATTTTACTTACCAATAACAGAAATGCTAGGATTGAGGCGACCGTTCGGTAGAAACAAAGGTTTGCATTCTAATTTCGCGAACGGCATATTCGGATTGGGACCTTCAGCTGTACCTTCAATTCTACACCACAGACCAACATGCGTATTCCAACCGACCACGCTGAACATCACGCAACAATGATCCTAAAATTTGATTTATTTAAATTGATGTTGTTGTTTTAATTATAAACAAACAACTGATCACTTGCAAAGTTGCACCGTCCAAGATGATGGATTCTTTGATTCGAACTCCAATACCAATTTTGACATTTTTCCCAATACTTACATTGGGTCCAATCTGAGAAAAGAAATTGATTTGCATAATTACGTAAGAGAATGAATTGGAAAATTATTAATTACATACAACACAGCTAGGATGAATTTCAACCGACGGATGAACATAAACGTCGCCAATGATAGTCGGTTCACCGTTACGTGTCAAACGTTCCGGGTGAGTAGTATGATATAAATTCAAATAATGACGATTTGCATAAATGGCGGCTCTGAAAATGAAAAATCACTGCTAATATTGATGAATATAGAAGAGAATAGATTGCCTACGATGCTGTTTTCAGCTGACTCCACCAGCGAGTGGTTTTCAACGCGAACAGCATACTGTGGCCAGCAATTTTTGGAAAAACATCTTTTTCAAAATTCATCGCCTCTAACGCTTCAGATGTGAAACCACTGGAAGCAAAAGTAGAATAATTTTTCATAATATTTTAAAAAAAATGGACAACAATAAAAACAAATTGTCATTGTATGCACTTGTTTGAATTGGATATCAAAGTTTTATTTTTGAACACATCGGCAAGCGTATCTAAAATGCCCATCTGCATCAAATAAACGCCACAATTGATCCATTTGCTCAAAAATGTGGTCGGTTTTTCAACATAATGTATTATCTGAAAATGTTCTCTTTTTCATTTTGATTTATTCAATAATAATAATAGCAATATTATGCTTACTTCAGATGAATCATCAATTGCTGCGCAACCAAAATTCAACGATTGTTCACGAGCAGCCTATTCATACAAATAATAACTTTTACTTTTTTTTTCTGTCTTATTTATTATTAATTAAAAATATTCCATTTTCATAAACATGTTTATATACATGTATAAACGTTTATCAATCTTGAACAAATGCATACTTCTGTAGTTAGCATGAGAAGAATGTTTTCTGCAACATTTTGCTTGTCTATGAGAATGTTCAACTGGTCGACCATTTCCATCAGAGGCAAATCTCCACACACGTCCGCGTTCAATACGAAACACGCATCAGTACCGCCGAGCAAAATTTGATCTCGAAAATGATATATACCACCCGCAGTACCAAGCGGAGCAAATTCTTGCAAATATCTTTGAACAAAAAAAAATCAAATTCACAATAAACGAAATAAATAAAATGAAAACAACAACAACAAACAAAATACCGAATATTGACGGTACTGTATTGGCCTTGAATATCGCTTATGAAAGTTGCCCAGTGATCGTTGGGCTGATAGAAGCCAATAAATAAAATTTCCTTCAGTCCAGGAATCTGAAATTGAAAAATTTTTCATTCAATTCTTCGTCAAGAAGCAACAATGCAAAATATAATTTGCCTTGGTCAGAGCTTCGATGTGATGCTGGACGGATGGCACTCCAGCAATGGGAAACAATGGTTTTGGACAATCCAATGAAAGAGGTCGAAAACGAGTCCCTTCATCATACAATTAATCAATTGCATTAACAAAAATACGAAGAAAAAGAAGAAGAAACAAAATATTCCATTTGCAATCTTATTCACCAGTATTCAAATGGCATTATTACATTGTGTTTGCATTTACATTACAAATAAGCATTTCAAAAAATATATATTTCAGACAGAACAAATTTCACCGTACAGAGAGATCAAATCTAGATTGAAAAAGTTTCACCAATTTTGCTCTTGCTCAACAAATGATACATACATCAAATATTGCCAATAAATATCAAAGAATAAGTGTCATTAAAGAAATGTTACATTGGATGATAAGTGAAGAAAAAAAAAAGATGAAAGTTTCATTTAAAATGTCAAATTTATTAAAAATTTAAAAGGGTATAAATATTTGTAACATTTACAATTTGAAATATCAACATTTCAAAAGGCAATCAATAACAACTTTAATTACGTGGAAATATATCATACATAAATCATTTTCAAATGCGAATAATAAAGTTTGAAAAACGAATATTTGACATCAATAATCGAATTGCGAATTATTGCAAATATTATTATTACATGGGATGAAATTACAAGTCAGCTGAAGCAATTTCATTATTAATTTTTTTGTTTTGAAATTGTGAAACATAAAAATCAGCTGTTTTCACAAAGTTTCTTTGTAGAAGAAAAGTGTAGGAAAGTTTGAAGTGTAAAAAAGAAAAATTAGATTTTTCCTTGCAATCTACACAAAGAGGAGAAAAAGAATCACATTAAAATTGTTGCATATGAATATATATAAATTTTTTAAATCAATTTGAAAACATTTTTGACCAACAGTTAAAGTTGACGCGCTTCACCCAATATTCAAATTAAATGCAATACATACCCTTTTGTGGTCCTCCAATTAAGATGACAGCTTTGTAAGATTTTTCAGCGTTCGGCTTCATCGCTCACGCATGTACTAAAGACATTTATAACTACAAAAGGGTACAGTACTATTACCAGTCGGCAAACGTCAAGTTCGTTAAATATTGTACAGTTCGATGAATTTGATTTGGTGATATAATTTTTAATTTAAAAAATATTTTTTGATTAAGTAAAATTATTGAAAAAAAAATTTTTTTTTTTGAAACAATCAAGTCATGATGTTTCTAGTAAATTGTTGCACAAACGACAAGTTTCCAGTCTTTTATTGCTTTTGAACAGTTTTATTTTTTAAAAATAAAGAATAAATAAGCTTTTATTTATTTATGTATATATATAAAATATATATGAAGATTTTTTTTGTTAAATTTATTAAAATTATTGCAATTTCAAGGTTTTCAATTTTTTAAATGTTTTTTTATGTTGGACAGTAAAAAATAATCAAGTTTTATTGCTGAATGCGAAATAATCAGTAAAAATATTGGTTGATAAAATTGCTCCAATTTTTTCATTAATTCATAATTTAAATTGTATATTAATTTTTTATTTTCAAATGTTGATCTGAAAAATAAATTTCTTTTTTTTCTTTTAAACTAACTGCAACTGCTTGACGAAATGATAATTCAGCTTGAATGAGAAATATGCGCTACGTCACAAAGCAAGCAACGAACGTTGGTTGTATTTGAGGGAATTTTTATTTGACAAATACACTTTTGAATGTGAATTTTCAAATCTCCAAACAGTATTTACAAAGTGAATTATGACGGGGTGAAAATTGGAATTTTCTAATATTTTTTTTTCTTGTTCAACGTTTTCAAATGTGACCAAACAATTTGAGCATTGTTGAATTGAAAAAGAAAAATGTATTGTTTTTAAAATTTGTTTATTTGCATATTTTTGGAATGATTTTCTTGTTGTTTCGTCAGCAATTTGTCGAAATTGTGGAGGAGAAATTGACGACCAAACGCTTGCTGTACAAATATGCCGTTGAACGCTAGTTTGGCGATTGTTTGCCAAAATAGTGTGAACGTTGCTGATTCAGCAATGTCCTACTTTTGGCTACCAACAAATCAACGTCTCTCTTTGTCTTGTTTACAAGTTGTGGATGATGATGATTATTAAAAAACAACAACAACAACAGTAACAGTAAAATTATTTTTCAACAACCGAAGAGACAATTGAAACAAACTACAGTAACCGATACAAAAGTTGAATATATCAATTGATTGTAAAAAAGAATTGTTGCCTATTGAAAAGAATAGAAATAGAAAATAATTTTTTTTTATTTTTAAATTTAAACAAAAAATTATAATAAAGGAGAGAAAAATGCATCTGCTCAATGATGAATAGATTTTGTTGCCAGTTTAGCTAGCACAAAAGCCGCTTTGCAACTCTTTGCACAGGAAGCTGCAAACAAACAAATAGCCAGTCGAGCAGCAACAGCAGCAGGGGGAACAAAATGGCCGGTTTTGACCAGCCTCCGGCCGTTGTCGCTCTGAAGGCACAAATTTCCACACCCTTTCCGCACTTGAAAAAAATGCAAATAAAAAATAACATTACAAAATTGAAAAAAAAACTCATTCCCACGTTTTTATATTTTATTTCATTTTCTCGGGATAATTTTTCTTTTTCACTTGAACAACATTCCGAACATTCCATTCAAACAAAATGCAATTTTGCATATTTTTGTTCAACAATTCAAAGAAAATTTGTTGCTTTTCTTCAAACAATTCACCTTTCTTTCAATTTAGTCAAATGTTGAAAATGAAATCTAAAATTATATAACAATTTACGTTCACCGAGACAGCTCTGTTGAAATTGTTGAATCATTCATTCATTCATTCATTTCGCTTTCGCGTCAATCATTTTTTCAACATTACGCAATCGATTAAATTTTCCACTGCGCGGCGCACGGCATATTATTATTATTATTATTAATTCATTCATTTATTCGCATTTTTGTCGTTTCAACTTTTTACAACATTAAAACAAGAATCTGTTTTTTTTTTGTTCATTTTTATTTCTCCAATATTATTTTTTTTGTTCATACATCGTCATTTGTTTTGTATATTACGAGAACAATACGAAAACAAATCAAAAAAAAAAATTAAATAAAATAATTCTTCCACGAAAAGGACGCAGTTAAAAACGATTTTATACTTTCTCTCAGGTCTCCTCCATTTGGTGAACAATTGTCCCGGGTAAAAGTCCGGCTAGGCAGACGACGTTTGGAAATGGTAAAATAAAAATTCAAATAGTAAATTGTCTCTTCTGTCTTCACTGAAACAAAGCGTATTGTTTTGTTTTGTTTTATTTTTTAAAAATTATTAATTCATTTTTACCTGAACAACAAACAAGTTGAACAAAATTAGTGAAGCCGGTGAAAAACGATTGTGACGAACAAGGCCGCATTCGAGCTGGCCGGATGTGGCGCAGCTGAATTCGAATCACATTCAGCTATGCCAACATCTTGCCTACTCGAATCCAGCTAGAGAGAGAGAGATGTAAGCCGCTTGTGCTTGTCCAGAAGAACGACCGAACCAACGACTGACACTTGACGCAACTGGCGAAATCAACTCGCTGCAGCCGGTGGAGAAACTGTGGCGCAACAGAACTGACCAATCAGCATCGCCGCTTCGGACGCCGCCATTCGTCGAAACTCGGAGCTAGCAATAACGAAGCAAGCAAGCAAAGCAGGCAGGCAGGCAAGCAAGCAGGCAAACCAACGCGAACTGAACGAACGAAACGAATACACACACACACACAAGCTAAGCAAGCTTGCTTAGCTCAGCTAGCCAAACAACCAGTTGTGTTAGTTGGACGGCTGGAAAACGAACAAGCGCAACGCTGGGCGGCGGAACAAGCAGCAAGTGAGAGTGCCTGAAAGAAGAAAATTCTGGCCGAGCATTAATCAATAAAAATGCGTTGTCAAAACTGTGTGTTGTTGGCTAAGCGTTGTCTATTTGTCCACCGAGCGGGGTAAATATTTACAATGGCGCCGTAGGATGAAACGAGAAATTGTCGGTCAATACACTACCAACCACCAACCGTCGTCACGGGCGCGGCCGGCGCTATTGACGGCGCCACGCGCCCATAACACGTCAGCTCATTCGTCACCAACATCATCTCTCGTTGATGTGGAGGATGCGGATAATTTGTTCTACGCGAGTTTTGCATCACCATTGTCATCGCTTCACTTGTCCTGTTGGAAATTTGCCAACACTGGAAACGTAGGCACGGATGGCAAGAGAAAACACACAAAAACACAACTCGCTCCTTCCAACAATGATGAAGAAACACATTCGTCTTACTGTCGTCTCTGTTTTCACTAATTGCGTCTTCAATGGAAGAAGCTTGTTCTATGGAGGCAACGAGAATTCATTTCAACGCTCACTTTCGTGCCTACTGAATTGATAGCAAACTTTATCACACAACAACAAAATTCACTATTCTCTACTCTGCTATGTGCACTGTGAGCTCAACAGGAACTTTATCTCTTTCATTCGCATCGTCAAATTCGCTGAAATGATGCAATTTTAATCTTTGAAAAATTATATATATACACAATACTAATGCTCAAATCACAATAGAATAAAAGAAAACTAATATTGAATATTCAGTGAATAAAAAATAATAATAATAAATTTTACACCATACAAAGATAAAGAAAAAAAAACACTAGCGGAGCATTATTGAAACGATTATTGGCAACGTCATCGCCAACTTGCCTAGCTTTCTAACTACAGTAATCTAATACGTGATGATTACGTAACATTGGACATGGTGAAAAGTTATTACGATTGAATTTTATTTATTTCAACTAATTTATTCTAATAAAATAAAGTGAAATTGACTTCAATTGTTCAAACTTGAATAATTTAAATAATAATAAAATTTTTTATTTGATAATTTAAATTTATTGTATATTGTTTAAAAATAATTAGCAAAAAGTTTATTTAAAGTTATAAATTTTGACAAAAAAATAAATTTTAATCCATTAATTTAAAAATTGTTTCATACCTAATTGCACAGTAATTTTAAAAAAAAATTTTCTTTTTTATACAGTAAGTTTACAAAAATATGCAAATCAACAAGTTGATCGATTAATAATGAATATTTATTTCAGTTTCATTTGTAAAAATAAAATATTCGAAATGCTCAATTGATTAATTAAAATCTGTTATCAGATAATTGTGCTTGATTATTGCTTATGAAAATAAATTATTTTTATAACATATGTGTGGTAATGTGCATAGTATTATAGTTTTCAATGTGTTATGTAAAATTAATGAAAGTTTAAAGTGATACGACACCATATATGAGTATAATTTTAATGTTTGCGATACAGTTGAGATGATCATCATGTCTGAAATAAGTATGTTCAGAATAAAACCAGACGCGTTTTATAACTTGACGTATTGTTAGCGATATGAATTGATAATGTGTGGTAAATTGTGTTCCAAATGTGTATAATTTTTTGAAGAAATTCAAAATGTCGAACAAACTCATTTACTAATGAAAAATGTAATATTTTTGTCAACGTAGAGTTTGTTAATTATTGAAGAAGAATAATTTTGTTTGTCTAAATAATTGGCATGAATCGGCGTTTTAATTTTTAAATAAAAAAACAGATAAAATTATTGAAAATGTTGCTTTTCAGAATATTAACAATGTTGTCACTGTTGCGTATCAGTAGACGAATGAAGAGTTATTATTTGAAAGGATATTGGGTAAGCAGGTGCAATATATTTATATTTATATTTATATTTATTTATTTATTTTTAGTTTAATAAAAGATATGATGCTTGCAATTTAGCTTTGGAATATTTTGATATGTTTTATGAGCCGGTTTATCGAAAGAAATGGCCATCGATTCGATTAGCACTTCTATCCGATCCGAAATATTGTGCAGTGTTGAACAATTTAGCCAACTCGAATGTATCGGCGGAATTTTTGTTCGATCAAGGTGCTTTTGATCTTATGGAAGAAGTGAGAAAATTTCACAAGAACGATAACCAAAAGCAATTGTCCAAGTCCTTCCAACCACCGTCTGAGCATTTGTCTACTGAAGAGACTGTTGTACAGTATGACGAGGTGGATTTTGAAAAAATTTCCGACGTACGTACAGATTTTGGAATGACAGATTTTGTTCCTTCTCGTGAATATTTACAACGAGGAAGTGACCAACAATTGGTCAGGTATTTGCATTATATATATATTTTTTAAAAGTATTCTCGTTTGTAATTAGCTTTAGTTGAACTATTACATCTGTATTTTGGTTTAGCATGTCGGAAGAATGCGTGATTTCATTACCAGATATTCCAATTCAAAGTGAGGAAATTGCATATCCAGCATATTTAAGAGTTTTGCTATATCCGCCTGGTGATATATCCGCTTTCAAGCCTTCACCTGCATCTTCAAACGGATGTATAGGTACTTTTACTATTTTTTTTTCTTAGATGAATGATTAATTACAAAATTATATTTACTAATTTACAATTAAAATTTATTAACAGTTTAAAAGAAGTTGGAATTCAAATAGCTTGATGTAAAATGTTGATTAATTTAAAGTTCATAAAATAAGCAGTCTGTTCAAAGTTAGCTACGATTATGAAAGAAAAAAGCAACTATGATTGATGTAATATTATATTATGATTGAAAGGTGTCACATTTTGTGTATGTAAACATGAAAAATATTGTTTGAAAAAAAGGCTTGCCACGTGGAAATAATTTTTATTTGCTTGCGAGCAATTTATCAATAAATTTCATAGTTAATTGTTCACTAAGCAGTGTGTAAATAGTCATTTTTCACTTTTATTTTTAAATACGATCATTTAAATGCTTGTAAAGCACAAGTAAACTTTTTTCTTATTTTAAATAATATTATGCAGAATATTATTTAATGGATGCTGCATCTGTTGTGCCGGTGTTGGCACTTAATGTGCAGCCAAGTGACGTAGTGTTGGATATGTGCGCTGCCCCTGGAGGAAAATCTTTACTTATTTTGGAGACGTTGTTGCCCGGTGAAATATTTATATATTTTTTTTACATGCTTGTGTTTTTGTATTTGAAATTTTGTTTCAGACCTTCTCGTTTTGAATGATGTCAGCTTGAGTCGTATGAATCGGCTGAGACGCATGCTCAACTTGTACATTCCTTCAGATAGTAGCATTCGTGAACGTGTAGTTTTGAAAAGAAAAGATGCATCATCTTCAGATTGGGATGAACTTGAAAAATATGATAAAGTGTTTTTTTTATTTTATTTTTAAGAAGATGAAAATTGAAATTTAATCGTCTCTGAGGGATGCTAATTTAGGTTC
The DNA here is from genome assembly GCA_001447755.1 of Trichinella papuae. Classification (NCBI taxonomy): domain Eukaryota; kingdom Metazoa; phylum Nematoda; class Enoplea; order Trichinellida; family Trichinellidae; genus Trichinella; species Trichinella papuae. Next base: position 155,893 of record JYDO01000072.1, read on the forward strand.
TTGTCGATGCACCGTGTACAACTGATCGACTGAGCATCAGAGAAGATATCAATCTTTTCAAACCATCAAGAGCGAACGAACGAATCAATTTACCACTTCTACAAACAGAATTGATATGGTATTATTTTTATTTTTGTAATTTTCTTTTAAAATGATCATCTTGTACAATTTTGATTGTAAGCAATGGGTTGAAATCACTTCGAGTGAACGGTAGTTTAGTTTATTCAACCTGCAGCCTTTCGCCAGTTCAAAATGACATGGTTATTGAAAATGTATTTCGAAAATTGAAAATTGATCACCTGAATATGGAAATTGTGGTGGTCAGTTTGGACAACATGGTGGACAGTTTGAAAAATTCCATGGCATTTGATTTTATCCCCTGCAAATACGGCCAGTTGATCATTCCATCTGTGGTGAACAACTTTGGACCGTTGTACATTTGCAAACTGAAGCGGTTAAAATGAATGCATACCACCACCACCACCACCACCACATCGTTTGTATGTGTGTTTAATAAATTTTTTCGCAATATTCGTGAAGTTAATGTTTTTTTATTTCAATTGGAAAAAGTATCTTTCACAAAAATTAACTTTCTAAATTTAAATGAATTGTATATATCTATAAGTACTTGTCGTGTTGTAAATGTTAAATGTGTATATGTTGATTATTTTTTAGTTGATACAATTTTTAAAATTGTGTATTATTTTGTATAGTTTTATTGGTCAGTATAACATTAAAGTTATAATTTTGTTTGTAAAAGAACGATGATATCTAATTTAAGCTTTCATTGCAATGGACAAGTATCAAATTGATGTGCTGATAAATTTATTAAGCTATCTAAGGCAAATCTTGCATCTGACATGTGTAAACATTTTTTTAATCTACTTCGATGATTGTAAATTGTTTAAAGATGTAACAAATGTTTGCATCTTTAAGTTTCACGTACAATATAAAATGTGCAAAAACTGCAAAGCTTCTTTGTCAGTTAAATTGTAACTGCAAAAAGTGTAGACATGGGCCGCACTCATGTTCTTCTCTACTGGACAATTTCTGCCATGTACTCAGGCGTTGTTTTTACTTCAGTTTTAAAGCAATTTACCAGTGAGTGCTTTTTCTTAAATTTTTTTTTTTTACAAAATATACAATTATATATTTATATATTCATTAACATGTTTAGCTGCTGACAATGGTATTTTGGATTATCTGTGTTACACAAATTCTGCCGAAAATTCTCTTCCAAATCTTGGCTGCATGGTTGAATGTACCGCGCATGTTGACGGAATGATTTATTACAACAATTATGGATGCTATTGTGGATTTGGTGGAAGTGGAACTCCGGTTGATGAAATTGACAATTGTTGCAAAACGCACGACGAATGCTACGATTCTGCAGTTGACTCAGGAATCTGTGGAAAATGGGAACAATATTATGTATGGTATTATTGGCAATGTAATGATGGAAATCCTACTTGTTCAGGTATTTGTAACAAAAAAAAAACTCAGTTTTGTTTTTCATTTGAATAATTTTACATCTTGCATTTCAGAGGATAATAAATCAAAATGTGCACAAGCATTATGCAGTTGTGATAGACAAATTGCCATTTGTCTTGGCAGACAGCCAGTGCCAAAAGAAAAAAAGCAGTGCAATTATAAACGAAGTAAGCTTATTTGGAATAAGCAACAATTATAATGCTAGCAATATTGAGAATATATAGCAGAGCATGTTGTATAATAATAATTAAATTGGAGCAAATTCAAATACTCAGTGGAGTTTTGATCAACAATTTCAACCTTGGAAATTTGAAATCATGCACGCCAGAAGCATATCTTTTATCGTAGTTCAAAAGTTAATTTAGCTTAACAGCAGTTTCGTTTTTAAAAACGTTTCATTTTCGCATCATTTTCTTAAACCAGTAGTAAATAATTTCGATTTTCAGATATTTTAAGAAATTGAAGAAATAGCTAAGAATGAAAAAATACATTTGATAAACAATTTGCTTTATATAAACCGGAATCAATGATGATGTTTAACAAATTTTCGTTTAACATAAAGTGAACAACGTATTAGAGGTTTTAGATATTTGATTACTATTAATTTTGAAATGTTATTAATTAGCAATAGCAAAACAGGGGCAAAACTGTTGCTGCTTATACATGCTTAATAAGTTTAGGTGAAATGTACAAGCTTGAAAAGAAGAATGAAGCAAAGAACTGGTTGCCATATATTTCTGGTAAATGAAGAAGCAGAAGTATATCAAAAGCGATCTGTACTTCAAAACATTCTTCGCTTAAATTATGAAGCAGATTCAAAGCTCAGAACTCTAGTTAACAATTAGTTTGATATCAGTTTTTGCACATCCAATTATTGACATGAAATATTTTAATGTTACATTATATTATAAACGTCTTAATATATGGAAAAAAAACAGGTCAAATGCTGAAATTTGCGTTTAGATGTTGAACATTTCCTGCAATCATTTTTCATTGATTTTATTACTACCAGTGCCATCAACAAATTTACTGTATCTCTATGCCAAGAAAAATGTCTAATTAAGCAATCAATATACATTGCCCCAAAAAAGTTTTGCTTTGTTAATGGTTAAAATAACAATTAGTTACAAGATTATCATAAGCTGTCTGAAATTAAATAACCAAGTTCGATAACATAAACATTCTATGATAAGCTAATAATTATCTGATATGTATAGAGAGTACACTATTATACAAGCAAAATAAAAATATTACAAAGTACATTGAACTGTCATTTTCATTTTCACAACACAAGATGTTTAGAAATTAACAATTTATTGACTTTTTCAATTGTTTTCCATCAAAAATGCTTGATATTCTTCACTTTACTTTTCTAAGCATACAAATATATAAAAAGTGCAGAATAAAACAGCATTATGTTGAAATTTTTATCAAAGCGAGGCACCGTCTTATATTCTCGAAATACGGCAAATGATGTAGCAAGTACCAAATTCGGGCTTTCTTGTCTTCTATTTCGACTCTTCCATCTACTAAGTCGTTTCTAATGTTGTTGTATAGTTCTATCCATTGGAATATGCCACTGATGTGACAATACTGCCTTCAATTCCATGGATTCCATATCCAGAGATGATTCATCGATTACTTCAATCGATTCTAATTCCAAGAAGCAGCGCCATCTGACGCTTTTTTTTCTATAATTTGTCAGTAAAGGAAAAATCCGTTTGGTACTAGTAATGTGCGCTGGGCCACAGACAATCCCTCCAAATCTTTTCACCGCCTTTTCTTACGGGTCGTTGAAAGCGTTTCCGCACTGGACGTTTATGCCGTAGGCTGATTGGTTTTTCTTTTCTGTGGTCGATGATATCCATTTGTCCACTGTAATTAGCGGAAATATTTTTCGTTTCATTGCTCTGGTAATAATGCAATGAAGCCGACAGGTTAGCTGCTTGTTTAATGAAGCTTCAAAAACAGACGCGTATGTGCCGATGTCTTTACCGTTAAATAAACACTAAATAGCTGGCACCAGCTTATCTGCCACAAAGGTATAGATAGTAAATAGTTGTTGATACCATTCAGATATGATCTTAAATGTTGCCACCATACCCCAGCTTTAGCTTGTTGCCATCAGTCTAATGTTATTACCGGTTGGAAACACCAGAATGTACTTAAATATACACTGATACAACAGAAAGTCTTTCCCAGACTTTGTTTTCTTATATTCTTCATTAATTTGTTGGTAGTGACAGTGGCCAGGAAGCGTGGGGAAGTGTTATGCCTGGTTTATGTACACTTTAGCCCTCACACGCTGAAATACCGCGAACTGGCCTGAAGCAGATGGATCACCTAATGCGGCGTAACTTTTTGGTAGATTGTGGGGATGTGTATAGTTTCTTTAGCATATGGTGTTTTCTTTTAAATCGTCTTCTTTTCCATTTTGTATGCTAAATGGTGATCCACCGAGCAGCTTTCCATGTTATCTTACTGACTGATCACGGCCGTCACTTCCAAATTTGTCCACGTTGTGCTCCCTTCTTTATCCTATAACAAAATAAACTAATCCTTAATAACAAAGAACAAGTTGTACATTCAATACATACCTTTGAACATCCCAGTATTTCTTCTGCTTACTGGTGTTTTTCAGTTTCTATGTCCTGCCTTCATAAACGAGGGACACACTACTGCAACGATTTTTTACAAGACGCAGCTCAGAAACATTAGCCATTGTGAGAATCACGAACAGAAAAGAAGATTCAAATCGTCAAATCGGGCGTCGCTTCAAATCTCAAACACAAAAGTCGTACACTCTTACTTTCTCTACAGTGCTACATCGCACAACTCGACTGTTCGACTGCACTGCTATTTCACGAACATTCTCTTCACTTTTACACCCGAAGAAATACTTGTTACGTCACTACAATATTATTATGATTTTCAGGTACTTGAGGACAGTATATCTTTTACGTATTTACTAGTCAACAAAAAATAAATACTACAAACTTTTAACATTTCCCTATAAAATTCTAAAAATTTGAATTGAAAATAATAATGCTTGATATTAATCATGAATTTTTATGTTATATTTTTAAACATGAAATAATTACTGAAGTGTGACTTTTTATAGTGATCTATTTTTCAATTAGAACTTGATTTTGCTTTTGTAGGACTATTTAATTTTTGCTTCGGATTTAACAGAAAAAAAGAAAATGATCGACGATATGGTCTTGGATAAATTTTTGGACTCTCCTTTATTACAAATTGATAATATTGCTGGTAAGTTTGTTTTAATATAAACAGGCTTTTATGTCAATTCTTCAGCAATTTTATTTCAGTATTTCTTTAAAAATTTTCAAGATTGAATTAGTAATTATTTTTGAATTGAGAATGTTTAAATAATGATGATAGAGGATATTTAATATGTGAAATGGAAATTGCAACATGTTTTATTTATTTTTACAAAGTTTGAATGATTCCAATTCTTTAGAGCGCGTGTGCTTGAAGGAAGGGAAAGATTACGCTGAATTTAAAAAAGAAGCACTAAATTTTTGCAGTGACTGGTTAAAAGGAAACAGATTTCTTCAAGTACACGATATTTTGGTTTTTCAATATTGAAAAGTTTTATTCTTCATTTTGACATGCAATAAGACTTTGAAGAAATGTTTTTCATCACTTGACTTTAGGTTGGTTTAATACATCTGGATGAAAATAACAACCTTCCTGAAGGTTGTTTAGTTCGTTGTCATTGCATGGTGCAAGATATTCGTGGAGTGGAATATTTTGCAAAGATGAATACGCAAATCCAATCCACAGATAATAATTCAGCAGTTTCAACTGAAACTGGATTATTCAGAGATTATTTGTCCACATTGGTAAGTAGTCTGTTGACAGTAAGATATAATGAATTTAATAATTTTGTAATAGAATTATGATAGTTTTGTTGGTGATGCTTCGACGTTGGATACTCGTACAGTTTATACTTGCATCAGCATACCTGGCGAAACGTCATGGGTAAAAGAAATCTTGCGACAACAATATAATTTTGAAAATACTACGTGGTATAATGCATGTGTATGATTGTTGAAAAATTATCATTGTACATTATGGAATTACTTTTTAGTTTGGAAGAGAGTTATGAATTCTCGCAAAATAAACGAGCTAAGGTTGATGATGGCGAAAGTAACACCCAACAATCTCGCATGCAAAAGAGATGGTTTATAAAAGTGATAATACAAAAGGTTGTTATTTTATTAATATATTATGTTTGGTTGTTGCATTTTAAAGATTTGTGAAGAGCAAGAACCACTTAAACTAAATGAACCAGTTGAAATTGTTGGCATTTATCAGCAAGGCGTTGGCGAGTGAGCATTTTAAATGTTTGATTGATTAAATTTTTTTTTTATATCTTGCACCTTTGTTTTTGAGAAATTCTTTTCCCTTTTCAACGATTCATGTAATGGCAGTTCGTCGAAGTCGAATCACGCATCCTGATTTCAAGGAATTCAATTCCCTCAGTTATGGTAAAAGTTTTTTTTTTAGTATTTTTATTTTTATATTTTCATATTCTTTTTTATAATATAAAGATGAAATACGTCTTCATTGTGACGTGGCTGCTGCTCGACAAAATTTGACCGTTTCGTTTCAGAAGTTACTGTTTGGTGATCAATTAGCGGCTGAATATTTGCTATGTCATTTGGTATCTCGTGTGTAAGATGCAATGCATTTTTTAACTTTAGATGGATTTTTTAAATGTCATATTAATGTTGTTGATCACTTATTTTCAGTTTTAAAAGGGTGAATTCAATAAATGTTGGAAGCTTGACGTTGAATTTTTACGACGTCGATGAGCAGTTGGTGAACGAATTGAACAAATTTTTTGACTTGATTTTAACAAAAGTGAATTATTATTTATATTAATTAATAATTATTAATATTATAGGGAAATATTGGATTGAAATGATTTTTGTTAAATATTTTAAAATTGTTTGTCTTGTAGAAAGTGTTTGTCGATTTTGATACGGATGTATTGAATGGGCAGTCATTTCGACCGCGTAAAGATTACGAAAGTGACCAGGAAGAATTGCTTCAAAGTTGTTTGCAATTGTCAGACGATACACAAATGATCATTCACGACCGTCTTATAGATGATTCAAAATTGGATTCTTTGGGTGGTGTATTTTTTAATTTTAATTTTCATTTATGGAAATAAATTAAAATTAAAATTTTTTTTCAACAGGAAAAGAAAATTTTAAGACGATAGCACAATTGATGGAAGAGAAAAGTGTTGAATATGTTTACGGAATGCAGACAGTCTCCATCCCAGCGGATATTAATGTTTTGGTCCTTTCACGTCAAAAATCTGCATTGCCAGTAAAATACATATATGCATGCATACATTTCTTCTAAATTTTTGTTTTATTAGTGTGACATTGCTATTCGTCTGCGTAAGAATAATGAAATTGAAAATCCTGTTGAAAATTTGTCGAATGATACTATTGCAAATATTCGCAAATATATGTCACTTGTCAAAATTCTTGATTTTAGCATTCCTGACAATATTTCTGAGGTATTTATTTAATTTTTCACATTTCTAAAAATGCAGCAATTTTCATTTGTTCAATTGTATTTTATAGAGAATTCAACAATATTATGTGAAAATGCGTCAAGATCAAGGAGGACAAAGCATGAATGCAGATCAGTTGAATAAATTATTGCTATTGGCTAGGTAAATGAATTGGTAAAGTTATTTTTAATTTTAATTTTCCATTTTATTTCATAGATGTCTTTCTTTGTCCGAAGGAAACACGACACTAGACTGGGATACATGGGAAAAAGCTGTCAAAATGGAAGCACTTTATTCAACAACAGTTAAACAAATAATTTACATTTATGCATCTCGCGTGTCTATCTACTGGCAAGTGTAAATTCATTTTTATCTAATGATTTTAAAATAAAATTTCTAAAACAAAAGTTTATGAATGTTTTTAAACATTAATCATAATAATGCAAACTGATTTTTAATAGCATCAATTTAAATTTTCAGAACAGTAGTTCATTGAAAGGAATGATTCATAAATGTAAAACGAAGTAGAACTAGAATTTCAATTTTAATTAATTATTTATTTATACAATAAAATTTTAAATTTCATATCACAATCAGTTTTCATTTTTATTGCAGGTTTTGAACTGAAACACAGCAATTGATTCTTTGCAAATCATTTTATGACTAATCAGTTGGTAAATTTATATTTTTAAACATTAAATATATCTAAAAGCGAGCAGGACATTTTTCCATTTTGCAAAAATGTATTTTTAGTTAATAAAAATTTGAAGAAATCAAATATTAAAACAAAAAAATTTGGTTGAGTGTAAGGTAAAGTTTCTACTGTAGCACTGCATTTTTAAATCATTATAGTTAATTTAATGATATGAAGTTTAAAATTAAAAATAACAAATTTTTTACATATCATAATTAAGTCTGTTTTAAGTCATCATTTTGCTAATCTATCATTAATATAATGTCATTTTGTTGCAATTTACAGTATTATAAATTTGAACATGATTTTCTTTTACTTAGTTTTTGTCACATTTTATCCATAATTAATTGAATTAGTATTCAGTTCGGCGTTTTCAGTATTGTCTGCTGCAGTGTCTTGAATGATATATTTTAGTTTTACGCATCCATTTCAATGACTAATATTTTTCAGCTGCGATGTATAGCTTGGCAGGATATTTTTTGCAGTTTTGCCCATATGCTTTTTACGCGAGACGTGTAATTGACGTTATCGACACATTCGATTAGGATTTATTAAATGTGCAATAAGCCGCTCTGCGATGAGGTTTTTATTTTCCACAATCAAGTATATAATAACACATGTTTTATATTCTTTGAATTTGCTTTATTTCTTAACGAATATTTTGATTTTGTAATTTTTATGAAGAATAAATTAAATTTAGTCAATGGCAAAGAAACAATACGATTTGTTGTTCAAGCTTCTATTGATCGGCGATTCTGGGGTTGGGAAAACGTGCATCTTATACAGATTCTCTGATGACGCTTTCAACACCACCTTCATTTCTACAATTGGTATGCAATTGCTTTTTTTTTCCACGGTGTTCCAGTGTTTTAGATGAAACGGCATTGTTTAAGGCGAATGAGCAATACTAGCGTTGATTTAGCTTTGTGAATCATCATCTCCTTTGTCATTTTAACGATTTTCCTTTTTACCATGCGCTTTCCAGGAATCGATTTCAAAATCAAGACAATTGAGCTGAAAGGCAAGAAGATAAAATTGCAGATCTGGTATTTGCCATAATATCAGTGTATACGTTGGAATTACTTTGAAACCATCTTACGTTAGGGACACTGCTGGCCAGGAACGGTTTCACACGATAACCATGTCCTATTACCGAGGCGCCATGGGCATCATGCTTGTCTACGATATTACCAATCAAAAATCATTTGAAAATATAACCAAATGGTTGCGAAATATTGAAGAGGTAAATAATTGCATTTGTTGTTGTTGTTGTTGTTGTTTTAAATTTAAACTTTATTTTGTTTAAAAAATTGTATTTTTCGTATTGTTTCTGTCAACAGTTATCTCTGTTGCATTGTTTGCGCAACCGCATATAAATCAAACTTATTTGCGAATGGTGATTTCATTTCAATATCTTAATTAACATAAATATTGTTGATTCATTGTTCAATTTCACGTCAGCAAAGACAGGTTGGTTTGCACTTAGTGTTCAGATGTTGTTGGTGCATTCTTGTCATAGAACTAGTTTATAATAGTTGGTGACGTCTTTTGAAAAGCAACCAGATGCGTTATCGCGTCCATGTTTACCGCAGTGGAAAGCAAATTTTTGAAATTATGATAAGGGCAAAGTGAAAAGGACGCACAACTTCTAGGCGAATTTTTCACTGATGCAAATTGCAATTGGCGGTTGTTTTTAATGTATGACAGCTTCGACTTTTACACTGCGCGGAAATGGGGAAATCATTTTGAACGGTCATATTTTTTGTTTTGTTGATTTGCACATTCAAATTTTTTCACTTCGTTGCTATTGGTGAACAAATGCAAACAACAAGGACGTTCGAATTGATAGACAAATTCCGTTGTTTCTTCGCTTGTGCGCGTGCGTGCAATTTTCCTACTGTTGATTATTTAATTTCTTTTGCCTGACAAATGACAGAAACAGTCGTAAATTTGATACCATCGTAGTATGATTGGAAAAGTTACACCAAATTGTGCCCAAAAGCGGTAAATCAATCGACAAGTTCAGTTCATCCAACGTGAAGTGATGTGTCAGTTTGTTTCTGTTTTCAAGCAAATTATGAAAATGTAGAACACTCGACAAATTAATTTGCTTTTTGCTTTCTGTTTAATTGCATAATACAGTGAAACTCGGTTATAACGATGGGCATTATTGACAGTGATTTCAATCGTTATAACCGAGTTTGCATACATATACATTAGTTTATTGATACATTTATGGTTAAGTTTATTTCTATCGCAATAGCCGAGACATCGTTATAACCGAGTTCTACTGTATTTCCAAGCATTTTTGTTTGGATTCAAATGGTTTTTTATAGGTGTTTTTTATGTTCTCTTTGTCAATTATGAAACTGTACAGTTTTAACGAAATGCAGGTAACTATCTGTAAAATATCATTTTTGTAGTGAATGAAAATAAACATTTATTCAAAATGAGTCTTTGGAGGCATGTTTACTTGCTTTGTTCAGTTTCTGTGATTTCATGTTTCATCAATATTTGATTTGCTTCTAATAAGTGACGAGATGCGATTGAACAACTTTTGTTCATATTTTATAACATGATAAATATTTTTTACTTGAAATTGAAATAAAGAATATATATATATTTTTTTCCAAATAATAAATATTTGGATACAAGTTTGCATTGTAGCACGCAAGTGAAGATGTTGAGAAGATGCTTCTGGGTAATAAATGTGATATAGAAGAGAAGAGGATGGTATCAAAAGAGCGTGGCGAAGAAATAGCCGGCAAGCATGGAATTCGATTTTTAGAAACTAGTGCAAAAGCTAAAATTAACATAGATAAAGCATTCTATGATTTAGCTGAAGCCATCTTGAACAAAGTAAGAATTTGATGGAAAGTAGCAAAAAGAAAATGGAAGTGCAAATAAATGCCATTTGACAGTGTTCATATATTATTATTTTTTGCAACAGGAACCGAGCAAAGAGGTGATTGATTATCAACAAAGAATTAATGTTAGTCGAATGTCACATGTTTCAGATGGTTCACGCTGCTGTTAGGAAATTATCTTTTTTCTTTCTTGGTATGTATTCATTTTTAGAATCTTTTTGAATTTAATAAACAAAAAAATAATTAACTTTCGATATGTTATATAAAAAAATATTGTCATGTGTTGATGATGCAGCGTTTAGGTAATAATCGTCATGGCTATCCGGTTCATGTTCACCCACTAACCTGACGTGCTAGAGGTGTTCCTTTGTTTATTGATTATACACGCTTTCTTCTTCTCGTGTGAAAAAAAAGACAAGTGATTTTTCTCCTTTTAAAATTTGATTTCTCCAATTTGCCGCCATCTTTTAATGCTTCAACTTTATGGGCGGAGATGTATATTTTATAAAGTCATATCTGAAATTGTCATTGACAACAAAACTGCCATTATTTGGCTATGTGTTTCTATTTGATGACAACTCTGCTCTCTTCCAGTTTAAAAGTAATGCATAATGTTTTTTTTCAGATATTTTTTCATTAATAGCTTTTTCTTCCATTCTATCCCCTCCCTCCCCCCCTCCCCCTCTCTCTCTCTCTTTCTCTCTGTGTGTGTATGTGTCTGTTATTATGCGGCTTCTGCGTGTGAATGCTAATATTTTTTTTGAATAAGCTAAATTTTGTCATCATTTCACAGTGCTTATTATTGCAAAGGTAATTTTTGTTTTATTATTATTTTTTTGCTTGTTGTTCGACAACGGTACTACAGTTTGGAACATTGGTGACGATATTTTCTGCAATATCCGATGCTTTGACGATACGTGAAAGCATTTTGAAATGCGTAAATTTGTTTGCTGTTGTTTCTACAATGGATAATAATTTTTGCAAAAATATTCTCTTTGCGCTATTGCAAAGCGTGTGTGTGTGTGTGTGTGTTTTTCTTTCTTCAAAAATACAAAAGAATATTCATATGACGACAGTTTTAATTGTTTTTTTTTTCTTATTTCATAGTGATTTTTTATTCATTTTCTTCTGTTGTTGAATATTCTTGAAGGCGACGATAAAGCAATGTATCCAAAGAATCTGGATCGGTCTCTAGCAGAAGTCGGAAAACTTCATCTTGTGTCTCTTTTGTAACCTGTAAGAAAATACAGTTGGAACAATTTGATCAATCAGTAGTAGTTTTTGTTTCATATTTTATATGATTAATTGAAAAATCTTGGCACAATGAATTGCAAAATTCAACAATATTAATGTGAATATTAATTATAACTAAGTTCAGAAAGATTGGCGGAATTTTGTAATTCTTATGCAATCATCAAATTGGAACATTATTACCGTAAAAATTTGTCGATGGTAAAGAATGAGCGCCTCAACCACGGCAATGACTGCTTCGTTGTGGGCCAGGCTGGGCTTTTGTTTAGTCATATCCGGACGTAGTAACGATGGTCCGAAAACTGTGGCGATGTTTTTAGCATTCATTTTGTTTCCAGCACTCTGAAACAAACAAACAAGCAACGGTAGGTAATAAAGCTGCAGAGAGAATAAATAGTTCCACCAAAAAAAAACCTCACCGATGCGTCGTTGGCTTCGTCGATTACTGGCTCAGCATTTTCAGCCACGCTGCTCAGAAATTCCAATATATATTCCAGTATGGCGGAATTTTTCGCCGGCAACAGTGCAATTAGATAACGCAAATTTTCGATATAATTTTCATACTGTTGTTGTTGGCCTTAAATCAAAGTTCTGACGGTAGGTTATTTGTTGTTTCCGAATTTTTCTTTAAATTAATTATAAATGCATTTTTTATTGTTGTGTGTGAAATAAATTTTGAATGAAGATGATTTTTTTTCTTTTTACAACAGGAAAAGAGATAATTCGATAATTTTGATAAATCCGGTAATTTGTCATCATATAGAGCTTATTTGTCTTGTGATCAATTCAAGTGGCACAGCATTCAACAGCAACCGACATTCAACGTGCTGAACATGGGAATTGGCCATAGACACCAACCGACGACATATTTGACAATAATGAATCTCAAGGAGCGTGATCAAATGGAAATAATTGTCAATTAAAAGCAAATCAGATAAGTTGCCATTTTTGATTATTATCTGACATAACAAAATTGGTGAAAAATTAAATCTTATTTATCAATGTCGTCGTCGGCAATACGACGACAGTATTACGCATGTTCAAGTGAAGGAAAAAATGGATAGATTTCTTTTTTGAAAAAGTTCCACTATCACAGATCAATAATCGGTTTATTTCATTCATTTATCTGTTTATTTATTTATTTATCTTTTTCTTCTAACGAAAATTGACAATTGTTCCTTGTAAATGTGGTCAGTAAGTTAGCAGATTTGAAATATCTTGATATATAGAGGTGGAGCAGTAATTTAGTTTATACATATATATATTTCTTTTTTTTCTTTTACTTTGTTCAGCTTACTTATTGAAATTTACCATTATCATTTTTATAACTGTCACTAGTAGGAGAGAATCATTTTGTCATTAATAGAAAAATAATTTTCTTACTTGCGGTAGTGACGAATGCTAAGTATAATTCTTTAGTAAGCAGAGGATCTTGTAAATCTCGTAGATAATTTTTGAGCACCGTGGCCACATCATGAGCAGTAATGGGCAGTGTTTCGGTGTTGGATGTGCCTGTTCCTTCCATTGTACCCATTTCGAGCTGTTGTTTAAGCCATCGACAACGATTAGACGAACCGGATACTCGAAATAAGCCGACTTTGTCCATTCCTTAATAGAAATGAAAAAAGAAAGAGAAATACTTTCAATTTCAAATGGCTGCTGCCTCCTTGCTTGCTTGCTATTTGGAAAATATCAAAAACAAACCATAATTTCTCAGGTAGTCAACACAAAAACGAATGACACGAGGAAGTTCAATGTTGTACGTTTCACAAGAATCTTGACGACTTGGTACAGCAATCACTCGGCTAATGAACGATTTCTGTTTATGCAAATAATTGCAAGTGAAATGGATAAATAATGAATAAATATATATTTGGTCCAACATTTTGCTTACTTTTTGGTTTAATGGATCGTTAATTTCCAGTCTTTTTTCCGCTGTATCTGATAATGGAGAAATTCTTTCATTCAAATAACGTGAATCCAAGCTTAGCAAAGATTTGTCACAGTCGACGGACTTCTTTTGACTGTTGTTGTTCAACGAACCAGCACTGACAGATGTTCTTAATGGAAAATGGTTGTTGATTTGTTTGTTTGTTTGTTTGTTTGTTTGTTTGTTTACTGACCGATTTAAGCAGTGCTGTACGTCGGCTACATCAACTGAGTGGGTCATTCGAAAATTTTGTATCGCTTTACGGCCGCCAATGAATGACGGCTTGAAAGCAGAAGCAATTGGTCGACCAGAATTTGGTGATGCGATGTCATTTTCAGCATATTTTGGAAAAGAAAGACCGAAAATTGATCTCGGCTTTGCCACGCCCAGAGAATCTGTCATTTTCATATGCTATTTTTAAATTCTGCCGGAAAGAAAAGTTGAATCTGAAAACAGAGCCTACCCGCTGATCCTGTTTCCTTGAAACGATTGCTTTTTCTATCTTGAGATTGAATCCAATAGCTGATTGTTAGCTTCTTTGATCGAGCTGTTGATCTTTCTAAATCCAATCAAAATAATTACATTTATTTATTTTCTTGTTTATATATATAAATGGAAGATCTGATTTTGGAAGCAAACTTGAAAGTTGTTTTGTACTTGTAATTGTGATTCGTTGCTTTCAAATTAATTAAACAAACCTCACTGTTTAGCCTCAAATTTGGCAATTTCCTTTTCAATTTTATATATTTATTTATTCATTTTCAACTTTATTTCACTTTTTGACAACATTGCAATGAATTATTTACTTGTTTATTATTATTTTGCTTTTTTATTCTTTCCTTTTCATAGTTTAATCGTTGCACAAACTGAAAACGAAGCAATTTAATAGACTGAGATCAGCGAAGCGTTGCAAAATTTTAGCAACATCATTTCAATTCGATCTTGCACGCAATTAATGTTAATAATTTCTTAATGAACTTGTACCACTCTTCAATGGCTCTACTGCATTCACCTTTTGACATGCAAATTCAAATACGTCAAACCGCATGCTGTGTGTGCACGGATTGACTTTGCTGTGCAATGAATTATCATACAGTATTTAGCATATTGCATCATTGGATAAATTAAATTGATTTTTGATAAAGGAAAGTAAAAGAAATTTTAGTTTTAATCATAGGATGTTTTCTCTTCGAGCTCATTTCACTTTAACAATGCTGATTTAAAGAAAAGTTTGCTTCTATACATTTTTGTGTGAAGTAATGGGCTTGTTTGCACGTTTGAACGGTTTTCACATGCATTATTGTATTGATTTTTAATTTTCTCTGCTAGCAATAAGATGTTTGTTTCTTGTCAAGCAATTTTTTTTTCATCATCGAGCACTTTCAATTCTCGTCAATAAATGCGTTAAAATATGTTCTTCTTCAATGCCTCTAACTAACAGCAAGGAGAGAGTGTTTAATGTTTTAGGTGAAACCTAAAATTTTGTTTTAAAATTTTCCACTACTTTGCACAGCAACAGAAATTATTGTTATTATTATTATTGAACGGAAACCTTTGATGAGAAGCCTAAATTGTTAGCAGTGTGAACTTTTTTTTCCCCTGTCAAACATTATCACGTAATCATACGAAAGTTGAACACTGGGAAAGTTAGTGGTAGCAAAAAAAAAACACAGTTTTACCTCACAACGAAGATCAAGCTTACCTTTTCCGGATATAAGTACTGTATCTTGAAAATCAGGAATTTTCAGTTTCCTGACGGCCAACTTTTGTAAAGTTTTTCTCTCCAATATTGTCAGCAGATGTAGTTCGCGATCTTTCAGTTGTACTTGCTCTCCAAGAGCGTTACGCCACATACAGTTAGACTAAATTACAAAATAAATACAGTTTTTAATAACAGTTTTTTTTAACAAAAAATATTCATCATATTCAAATTTTTATACCATTATATCTTTTTGTCATGTCAGTTGTTTTAATCACAGTCTGATGTGGAATATTCTTGCCGAGCTTTTTTTTTGATTAGCAGCAAACAGAACAAAAAAAAGAATATCAAAGAAACGTTTGTGATCAAAATCTGCCGGAGATATTGATAAGAAATGGTTACTATTGATGAACAACTCTCAGGCATTGGCGGATGAATGACATTGACTTAATCTTACAAACATTTTAATTAGTTAAGTAATTTGACACTTTTCATTAAGCTCAAAATGAATATCTAACACCAAGCTGATGATTTAACTCAGCTATCGATGATTGCATACTGTCAGAATTGTAGTGTCGTTTTTCACCGAGTTAAGAATTAATTTTCAAAATCATTTGCAGTGTTTTTTCTCTTTTTTTAACGAAAAAAATTAATTTTACACTTTCTTTTAATAATTATCATGCAATGCGTTGGTGAAGATGATAGGTTTGAAAAGTCTGTCCATGTCAGGCTCGCGTTGAAGCCGTAAAGCTCATCGCAACTCTATGGCTGCAGGTTATTGCTTCATCAAATAAGTATCCCTTCGGGGAAGGAATTTGAATAATTCGATAAGCACTCAATTATTGCATCCCAGAAGTGATTACGTGATTTTCAAAGTGTGATATGTTAACTATGTTGAAATTTGTGATAAACATTTGTAAAGTGCCCAACGATCCACTTGCTGATTTCACTTGCACCATCACACAAGTGGAAAGTTCGCTGATCAATTTATGCAAATGTTGGTCAGAAGCAATTAATAATCAAATTTATCACGATCATATTCTATTGAAATTTGTAATCATAATCACAATGATGCATATTATTTATTGTTGTAAAAATCCATCTTCAAGTTGAAGCATCCATCCTCTGCAAAATATCCTTCAAATGTCCAAATTAAGAATGGGATGAATTTTTGATTTTTCTTTTCAAGTTTGTTAAATAAATGCAAATTCTTAATATAAAGCATTTATTTAACTTGTTGCAGTTGAAGTTGAAGAATGTTCAAGAAAATGCTCAAACTTCAACTTGAAAGCAAGTAAAAAATGGTGCAAATTTCTGCGCTGCATTGAAACGTTGTTTATTAATTTTTGTTTGACTGTTTATTAATTGATATTGAGAAATTAATTTTATTTATTAATAACTTTATCCTTTATCCATTGTTGATATAGCCAACCGTTGTAGTTTTCTGTGTAATCCAGGAAAAGTTGCTATTGGTTTTGCGTATTGGTTTCACGCTTGCCGGTCGAGAAATTTCCCGTATGCTCTACTGATTAGCAGCTTTTGTCTGTCGCTTATCATTGCTTTTCATTCCCTTTAGACGAGCAGAAAATTAGAATTTGTTGTTGTTATTTTTTCAAATCGAATTGCTTATTGATTAGAGAGAAAATTATTCAGTGGTAAAAGATGCCTTGAATTTTTTGCTGTTTCTCTTTCTTCTCCTGTGAGATTTTGTTTTTTTTTTGCTTTTTTTTATATAAATTTTTTGTTTGCTCTTCACATCGATTGGAAACAATTTTCACGCCCAACTTGCTATCAAAAATGGCCATAATAATTGCAAGTGAGCTTTAATGGAAGATGTGAGTTGAAAATGTGAAACATATTTACTAAACAATTATCATCTGTGCAAAAGGAGACGAGACGTGCGTTGTGAATTAAAGAGTTGAAAGAGGGAAAACAAATTTGAAAATTAATCGACTGGAAGAAGCATGGACGGAAAAAAAAATGAGAGAAATTATTATATTGGTTTCAATAGTCCATTGCAACAGTTTGGGAAAATTTATGCTTCACCTTTGTGAAAATAGATTTGTTTGTATGAATGATTTAACATTTTATGAAAATTTAATCTTCAAACGCAAAGTTAATTTCAATGCACCATATTTATATACAGTAAACCTTGTCCATCACGGCTGTTTTTCATGCAGAAACGCAAAGCCAATAATTACATCAATATATTGTATATTTCTACTTTTTACAATAATATTATTACAATTGCATGGAATCGTAGTCATCTGAGAAGCATTAAATTTCATGTAAAATAATCTCGCTTACATTTCACCGAGAGATCTTGATAATTTATGATGCTTCTAATTCATGTATTCTTTACCTTTTTCATCAGATCTTGATTTATGTCAAAGTAATATTTTCTTGAAAAACAATGAAAAACAGTATATTAAAATATAATGACGGTTAATACTTTTAGGCTTGATAAGGTTTTGAGGTTTCTTTTTTATCATACGAAAGGAATCCCATGCGAATATCAAAATGGAGACAAGGACACAGAGGAGAGTGGCAAATGCAATTGTATCAAATTTTAAAGTAACGAATTATTTCCAAATGAATTAATCTGCAGACGTGTTGACAGCAATTTTGAAAAGAAAAATATTGAAACCTGATAATTAATTTTATTAAAAAAAAACAATACTCAGGTATTGATTTTCCAATAAGGTTTCTAGTATTACTTTTTATTAAGTTCACGTTTTCTTTTGCTTTTTCTTTGACTATAAGTCGCTGAATCGACAATTCGTTAAAATATAAGATATGTTCATCTGGTCAAAGTTATCCGATTTTGTAATTTATTTCTTTCAAATGTTGTAATCATTCGTCAACACCTTGCTGGACAACTATAGCCTGCAGAGAAGATGATGATCTTTTATAGCAAATCAAACTTTATAATATTAGTCAATTTGAAGACGTAACCGTTTAACGATTCAGAGGCAATAAACATTATTGTGCTTTCAACAGTGGAATGTTAGATTGAAATGTTTTTTATATTACTTTTGCAATCTTTTACTTAATAAAATAGGAAAAGTATACCAATGGAGAGGTTGTTAGAAATGATGGCACATTTCCTATGAGATATTCACTTAATAGACTCCCCAAGTGACCTGTTCTTTGTGTTACCTTTATTTTTTTGGTGAAAAAACTATACTTACAATCATTTGCAAAGCTTGTGTTTTTGATTGAATTATCAATTTTGTAGTTGATTTCAAATTTACCGACTTGCTTTCAATCTGAGAATTGGTCTTCTGCGTCATTCAGCTAGGCTAGGCTAGGCTAGGCTAGGCTAGGCCGCTTAGCTTAGTAATGCTCGCTTTTTGCCTTATCGCACCTTTAGCAGTGTCGATTACTTTAGTCGGAAAAACGAATTATTCGTCTCAGTGCAATTACTGTCAGTTTTATAACTTCCTCAGGATTGTTTCTGAAATTGATTTTACAATTTTTATACAGCCAATTGTGCTGAAAGGCGTCGGTGGACTATTGGAATATTTTTCATGGTTGAAGTGAAAGACTATTTCATATGAAATAAAATAAATAAAATAAAATGCATTCTATTAAAATACCGGTATTATCAAATGCAAATGGCTTTGACAAATTTAATGGCAAACTTAAAAGATTAAATTTCTGCTTATAAATGTAAATTCTGCTCAGAAACTATCCATAAAGTATCCTGTAGAAATTTCCACTGACTGCTGCTGCTCTTCATGAGCATTTATTTTTAAAGATGAATTGCACAATAAACTACTTTTTTTTTATTTTCTTTTTATAAATTGGTTCTTTTTTGACAACTTGCCAAGTTTCAAGTTGCATTTATTTGTAAAAGGAAGCATACGAATAATACTTATTTGAAAGCAAATGATTAATTACAGTTCTTTTATTTCTCTGTCTATTAAAAAAAAATTTATTTTAAAAACTCAAAGTATAATGCAAATGAATTTATTGCAATTATAGTCAAAATTTTGATTATCCAATTGGTGAAAGACTAAATTGTTCACTGTTTTGTTTGTCGATTAGAAAGAATGTAGCCATTGTTTTAGAATTTGAACAGATAAAGCAGATATTGTTGTTTAGTGAACTAGTTGGATCGTTTACGATGCCAATTGCAATGCCGTTTTCAATTTTAAGCAACTCTTCTAGCATACAGAAAGTTAGAATTATTTACTGGTAATGCCCTAGCTGTGTGTGTGTGTGTCATCAAGTTGAATAATGCGCAGATTTTTACAGCAGTTTTGAAATTAGGCCTAATTTTTGGAAGCATATAATTTAAGATTTGCTAATAACGCAAAAAACAAGAATAAAAATGTAAAATAAGCTTACTAATGGAGACCAGACTGCACTTTTGTCTATTGGACAAGTTTTGCTTTCTTGACCGGGACTTTTTTCCGTTGTCGAACTTAATGGACTTTCGGTAGAGTCACGCATCATGCAGAAACTGCTGGACGTGGAACCAAAGCTGTGACCAATTTTTGACTCGGTCAAGTCGAAAAAGTAAGAAGAAGATTCTCCGGATGTAGACCGGCCACGATCGTAAAATTCTTTGCTCGAGTCAGAGAGCCGTTTGAAATATTGGTGCAATTTCCAGTGGGTTCGGCGGAGAATGAACGGCGAAACAATCGCCTGACTTTGTTCAGTGCATGGTGAAGATCCGTGCTCGTTGCTTTCTGCCGTTAGATCTTTTACAAAATTTGGATCGGTCGACTTTTTCTCAGTCATGGTTTATTATTGGTCAGTTGTATTAACCCGTGCAGTGTTTGCGTTGTCGTCGTTGGCTTGCTTTTTGATTGGTTAATATTGGTCAGACACTGCTTGACCACTGTCCGAAAGCTTTGATTCTTTGCAAGTCGATCGATCCGAAGTGTCTTTTCTTTTTTTCAAATCTCCTTCCACTGGTCACTGTGACAAAATTCTTAATCAGTTTTGCAATGTGATAAGAAAAAATTTAGTATGCAAATGAAAAATATGAAAACAGTATATATATAGTATAATTAATGCAAGTCAGCTGCTTGTGAAAAATGCAGAAAGTATTGTGTTTTGGCTTTATCATAAGAGAGAGATTTTAAAGGTGTAAAAGAAGAAGAAGAAGAAGAAGAAGCGATTCAATGAGATCAACAACTACTGAGTGTTACGCTCAGATGAAGTCAAACTAATAAAATGGCATCACTGACACCGGTATGACTGTTTGGTCAGATGATGAGCTGACCAATGAATACGGCAGGTTCAGTTGGCCCGTGGGAAAACGTTTCTACGTGTTATACAATTTGCTGTCCATTCTTGGAAAGTACGTCTAATTTTCGTTGACAGAACAGACCCATTTAATTAGGATTGTACGGAAGGCGAATCAATTGCTTTGTCGCCGGTCGCTAGTGATGCTAGCCGGTGCATTGTGCAGCTCGTTGAAGACGATCGAAAATAGCGACCGGCGATAAAGTGCCAATTCAATTCTCAACGAAAGGGTTCTCACAGTTGGTCCTTGAAAATCCTGAAAAATGCCGGATTCTGATCTTGATCGACCATTGCTTGCTTGTCTTTAAGCTTGGAAAAATTGTTTTTGTGCAAATCATTCGAAATCCCTGCAGACATTTTTCAAAGCTCACGATCAAGCTGTATAACAACAGTCCACCAGATCCGGTTGACAGAAATTGAATTAATTGTATCTGTTTGATGAATTAATTTCAGTCTTCTGAACTGCTTTTACCGTTAAACAGACAATAATAATTTTGCAGTCATTATCAGGAGAAAATTCTTACTTTTCCACTTTTTTTATTCTTACTTCTATTGGACATATGAAAACTGAACTTTCATACTGAACTTTTCACAATTAAGAAGAAGAAAAAAAAATCACTTTTAGCCTATTAAATAAATTACAATTAATTGCATATTAATTTCTGAAAAATGTCATTAGTCTGTATCAGTTGAGCTGTATTGCTTGTTATTATAATCATTATTTAGTAAGAAATAAGGCAAAATACTTCACCATTGTTAGCAGTGAAGAAAGTGATCGAATTTATGTCTATACTTTGCTAATCTATCTTAGTTTTACAACATTTTATTGGCATATTATCATTATTAATCTCTAAAGTCGCTGTATGTGTATAATTAAGAGTTGATTTGTAGATGCAAATCAACAGAACTGTAATTTACTTTTCAGTTTAATAAGAGAATGTCTTGAAAAATGCAGATTGTTAAAAAAAAATTATAGAAAAATTCTTAGCGGTTTTCCTCTATTCAACATAACGTGAAAGCAATTTATGATGAATTAAAAAAAAGTACACTCATTATAAAAGAGATGACGTCAGTTTTAATTTTTTTTTATTCATGTGAGATAACCTTGCCGCTTCTGGATGAATGCCTACTTTGAACTCAGGTTCTCAGGTGTTTGTTTGCGTCGTCAATTAATATTGTGAATTAAGTCATTCACAGCTTTTACCTCAAACAGATGCTAATATTATGAAAGTTGGCTGTGCTTATTAAAAAAGAAGTTTCTTAATGACTTTCAATATTGAAAACATGGAATAGTCTACCTTTCTGATGCTTACACACAGTGCAACAGACAATTTGTGTACTACATTAAATTAATTATTGTTCACTGTGTTTGAATGATTAAAGTTTTAAATTTGACTCCTTCTTTGAAGTTTGGTCATAGTAACTTGAGAGCATAATCATAAAGGGATATTTTTGAAATTTTGTGAGATTTTTTATAAAAACTGAAAATTTTATAAATGAAATGAAAGTAATTATTTACCTTTACCTCTACAGGAAAAGTACAAAATTTCCAGTTAACTTGTATCATCAGTGAGTTGCAATATGATTTCAATAGTGTGTATGATTGGAAGATTGCAATGATCGGTCATTTGGAACAAATGAACGGCCGTCTCTCAATTTTAAAAGATATTATTGCTTATTTTCCGTTTTATTTCTTCTTGAACAAAGGCATTGCGTTTGTTTTCCAATTTGTCATCGCAGTTCCATCAATGATATTCATTGATTCATGCAGCTTGCTTTTACGAACGCGTTGCCCAACAGATGGACTTTACATTGCCTATACGTGAAATATTCATATATGAGAAGCGCATTAAAAAATGAAGAAGCTTTTTCTATGCAAAGCTGGTAAAGTTCTCTCTTTTGGCGCTTTGTTTTCCAGTGCATTTTCAGCAGCTGTGATTCTCATGCTTCGTTATGAAGTTCACAAGAAAGCTTGTAAGAACGGTTACAATTGTCTACAATGGCTTCTTGCTTTCATCGATTTAGCTCGTCAGAATTCTTTTTTTTACGTCGACATGACTTTTTTAATTTGTCAATGTCTGTTTTTTAAAACAGAAATGGAAGAAAGTTTTCCCTATATCTTTAATACAGTTATATATTTGAAACAATGCAATGATTGGCAATAATTTGAAAAACTATTGAAAGCTTCAACGTATTTGAAGCTTTCGTTTTATTGATTTTCAATTTTTATTGTTCTCGTTTCCGGGATCAATCAATTGTTGAATTGTTGTTTTGTTTGTTTAGTTATAAGCATTGATTTGGAAGCATATTTTTATTTTATTTTATTTTTTGAAATCAATTAGGTGAAAATTATTTTAATCATTCATGCATCATATTTAAATTGCAGGTAAAAAATGCTCAATAAAACCTCAATGCAACCTGCTGTGAATGCAACGTATTATTATAGATATAAAATGCATAAAAGTCTGATCGTCAGGAAAAAAACGCTCAACATTTTTTATAAATGTCAGTTTTATTAATTTCTCTTTTTCCAATTATTAATCAAAAATTGTCCATATTTATGAAGATGTTTGTTCAACTCAATCGATCCTTTTGAAACTTAATCAAACATTTATTCAAATGTTATCAAAGGGAAATCCAAAAAAGAAACAGAATTGCTCGTCTTCTTTTTCATCTTCTGCATGCTTTATTTATTTCTCTTTATAGAAAAGCTGTGAATTGAAAAATTGTTCAAGCGTTGGTGATTTTGCAGAAAAAGCTTGTCTTGTCATCTTTATTGCTTGACGATCACGGTGTGAACAGGAGCAAAAATTAATTTCTCTTCCTCCAATGGACTGTTATCTTTGAATGATTGAAATGCGTTAGATATGGAAATTTTTTTTTTTGGTTCCAAGGCAACGTGCATCTAGCATGAGTTGCCGTTTTTAATTAGTTCTTTTATTGTTGTAATAATAATATTGTACAGTTTGAGAATGAAGAAAATATTTTCACCTTACAAAATATAGCTTCACTTATTTTCCACATTATTGTATTTATGTTTAATTTTTCGCTAAAAAGAGACTAATCTTGCTACAGTGCTAACATAAACAGTTGCTTGGAAAATTTATGTTTGCTACTTTAGCATCAGTTTGTCAAAAATATGATTTTTCTTATGTCCAATTTCTTTGAACATTATTTTTGTTTTCAAAAACATAAACTACAAATAAGTAGTAGAAATAGTTGAGCTATTTCATTGAAGTTCCATTGAAAATTACGTTTTCAATCGATTTTTTCATTGTGCAATTATTAGATTCAGGCAATTGTCTTTTTTCTTGCACAGAGAAACAACAATGTCAGCAAAGAGACAGATATTATTATGCTTGTGCGATTAATGAAGTTTTGTCTTGTCCATGTGTTGTGTTGTCATTTGAACAGTGGCACCGAAGGGGGCAAATCAACAGCAACATTTGAAAGACAAGCCAGCCGGCTGGCTGGTCGGCTAGCTGCATACTTTGCATATATGCAAGCAACACGTAGCTGCTTGTACACGACACGACAACCATTCAAGAACTATTTGATTAGCGGACGGCAGAGAATTGTCTTTTATTCATAAAATTGAACGAAAACTTAATTAAATTAATTTTAATATTATGCTGTTGCTGCTGCTATTGTTACGGTTGTTGCTGTTGTTGTTGTTGCTGCTGCTGCTGCTGCTGCTGTGAAAAAGTAACCAAAGTGTGAAAGGGAAATTTTCCAACAAAACTAACAGAAGTGTACTCTCTATTGGAAAGTAATCCTAGACTCTGAAAAGTTATGAATGTCTGTTGCAAGAATGTATCATTGTAAAAATTGTAAATTAGTTCTTCAATGGTGAATCGGTTTAAGCAGAAAATTTACATCAATGATTTGCTTCTTGTCTTTGCAAAGCTGATATTGATCGTCTGTTCCTTGTCAACTGTTGTTAATTATTGAAATTCAACTGCTGTACAAACTACATGCGGAGAAGTTTGACTAGTTGTATCCAGGATATTCATATTCACTTACTTCATCATTTGTTTAATAATAAATATTTTCACTCAGATTGAATACTTTTGTGCTATTGATTTTCATTCAACAATGCAAATGTGAAACAAAGCAGATTTGCAATTTTTCACCTTTCATTCATATTCATTCCATTCAAGAATTTCAATTATGATTTCATTTATTGCCTGTCCGTTCTTTATTCATTTATGCTTCTTGTAAACAAAGAACAAGCAACATGACATTTCTTCAATTAGCAAATTCGAACAATTAAGCTTTAAAAATTTATCTTTATCTCAAAAAACCAAACAAACAAATCAAAATTACATATTATTATTATTTATAGAAATTTCTTTTAAGTTTATTGAAAAATCTGATGAACTCTTGTTGAAAATATCTCTTTCTTTATTCAATAACAAACGACAATTATATCAAAGTGACAAAATTAATTTTCAAATTGAACCTCAGTTTCAATCGTCTATAATCCACTTGAAAGTTGCAAATGTTTGTAATCATTACTCATTGTTAGCAAAATTTAATTACAACCTTGGGAAATGTATCTTATTACAATAATAGCAGTCATGTAAAATTTTAATTAAAATAATAAAATTATTCATAATTTATTCTTGTGGTATTTTTTATTCTGGTGAAAATTCAATCATCACAGTATACTGTATTGGGAAAAATCCATCTCTCAAACTGAGGTTAAAGTTGCAATTAGTTAGCATATTGAAACAATTTTTGCGAAAACATATTAATTAGTTAAACAATTACATGCACATTTATTTCAATATTTTATATTTGCAAAATGTCAGCAATGTGAAAATTAGTATATAACTACTTGAATTCCATGTAAAGTTGTTTCTTTAATATACGCTTTTAATTAATCTTTAATATACCAAAATGACGTTTTTTCCTGGACAAAAGAATAAAAATGAAACGCATCAGTTATAAAAACATCAAATGCAATTGTTTGCTGTTCAAAATATTTGTTGATATATTTTGAAAAACTTAATTTTCATTAACTTAAATTTATGATTTTCTTAATAAAATCTTGGCAAGTTGTTGTGATTCGAAATAAAAAAAAATATCCTTATAAAATATTACAATAATAATAAAATAAATAACAACAATAAAGTAAGTAATTGTTGAGAATTTAACATCAATAAATGAAAATCAAGAGAAGATAAAGTAAAAAATTAATAAAGAAAAAATCTTAAAATCTAGTAACAAATAAGGTAAATTTAAATTAAGTAACATTTATTCATCATATTTTAGACTAGTAATATAATTTTAAATTTTAAAAATATCCGTTGGTGTGAAATGTGATTTGGACAAAAAATTACTGACCTGGTTTTTTCATCTTCCTCCGCTGCATACTGTAAAGCATTATTTTGTTTTCTTATTTTAATGAATCGTAAAAATATTCATTTAAATATTTAATTTGCTTTTTTTTATGCAAAATTATTGAATTTATAATTCACTTTTAAGAAATTTACTTGAAAATTGTTTATACTATAGCACCAATTTTGCCTTGCTTTTCAACAATGTACTGTGCTGAATGTGTTTTTGGTTTTGTTAAACCGAACGAACTGTCCAAATTTACAGTGTATTATAGAGTTTAATTTTCACTTCAGTGTTTCAATTATATTTATCGCTGGAAGTTAAACAATTTATCGCTCTTCATTTTGCATATGTCGACTATTGGTAAAAAAATGTTCTAATTGAGGTAATTTCAAAGCTACAATTTGCAGTTCTTTTAGTTTCGTGAAAAATAGCCTTTATATTTATTGTTTTTTTTAATTTTAATTTTTCAGTTTAGTTATATTATTATTGTAATTCTGTTTATTGTATAGTATATTGAGTGTTTTATATGAACATGTATTCTGTTGTTAAAATGAACGTTTTATTTATAAAATTTTGCTTTACAATCGAATAGTGTAATTTGACTTAATTTGGTTAAAATGAGACGATATTTGTTGTTGCTTTTGAGAAATGTGTTTATTATTAAGATACTTTTCTTGATACAATATCTAGTAACGATATTGTTCATCATTTTAAAAATATTTAAGATATAGTAGTTTTATTTTTCTTTGTACAGTAATTAGTTTTTGTGTTTCTTGTACAATACTTGACTGTCGTTTTTTTTGAATTTTGTTTCAAGGAAAATTTGTTGCACTGTTTGCTTGCATTTATTTCATATGAAATGCTGTAGTTTTCTTTTTTTTCCAAACAGCATATACAATCAACAGATATTCATTGATTACGTGATACAATTAATTTGTTTTTTTTTTACTTTTGGATTTAAGTTTGTAATGCTGATTTCAGAATTATTTGTGTTTGAAAAGTAGTTGAAGAATTTTGCATGTTTTGTTGAAAAGCAAGTACTGTCAGTTTGATTTACTTTTTTTGCGATTACGCAGTAGTGATTGTTAACAACGAACAATTTTCTCAATTTGATAATATGATCTTTTTATTATTCTATTCTAACTTGAATTGTGTTTTCTGTTGTTTTGTTTTGTTTTTTTGTGTTTGCTTATTGGTCTGTTTTTGTTCAGCGTTTGAATATTGCTCGTCTGTGGTGTTTGCCAAGCTTGCATGAGCAAGGTTCTGCGCTGTGATAGCGTGCAGGGCACTGGGCTCGTGAGCAATCTGGTGCTGGTGCACGGTTCTGCAAGCTTGCCGGGACGAAATTCGAGAAGCACCCTGAAGCGGTGTCAAATTGTGCTCGAAGTGTTGCTGCTTCTGCTGCTGCTGTTGTTTTTGCCCTCTGATGACAGCTTGTCCCTTCTTCAGACTGTTTTCAAGTTGTTGTTTACGTGCAACGCACTGGTGACGAGATGTTCAAATGAAATATTGTAAGTATGTTTGTTTTTTACTTGAAAAATGTTTCACATTCAAATATTTCGTGTTGTCTTTTCAAACAAAATCAGTCTGCTTTGTGTTTGCCTTGCCCGAAGCAGTTTTCTTAGCTCTGGTATAACTTACTTCAGAGTTTGGTATGTTTCATCAAAAACGGTTGGCCATCTTCTTCTCTCGCAGTTGTAGTGTAGTGTAGTGTTGATTGCGAATTTGTCTGTGTGCAAAAGGAAAATATGTTGGCAAACAACAAACAACTGCATCAGTAGAGGAAGCTTAGAATTGTTGGCATGTTTGTTTTGTTGCCGTTGATAAAGTTGTTGCCAACAGTTTCATTAGCTTTGCTGGGCATTTGTCTTCTGTTGCTGATTCACCATGCATGATTGATCATCGTTCATTGTATGCTCAACTGGTGATTGTAGTTTTGTTTGTCGTTAGAGTGACACGCAAACGGCAGCGATTCATTTTCCACTGGTAATTTTTTCCTTAATATTTTTTTTTGCTTGCTCAAAGTCAAAGTTTCATTGACAGGAAAGAGGCAAAAATATTCACCTTATTTATTTTATTCTTTTATAACTTTTCTCTTTTTTCTTTTTTGATTGCAACTTTACCCATATATATATAACTAGTGGTTAGTTGTGTTGTTGTTCCATTCATTGATCAAACGGCCTTGGGCGAGTATTTTCTCTGCAGGGCTGGAATTATTACCGTAAGCAGTGCAGTGATGAAAAGAGTGCAGTAGAGGGGGACGGACGGACGGACGGACGGATGGGGTGGTGTAGTGTAATAAATTGGAGAAAAAGCAGCGATGGGAAAAAGAACTGGTCATCGCATCTGTTTCGTAAGTCAAGTTGAAGTCATGCTTTTGTCAAAGAAGAGCTCGTTGATGTTCCATGGTTTGCTCTTTTCGTTTCTCCTCCAAGCAGGTCCAGTTTGCAAAATTTCGCTTTGGTTTTATTCAATCTCATAATGTACGACCTGTATTCTTCTCTTTTGAAGAAGAAGAAGAAGAGAAAAAAAGCCAACTCTCCATCTGCGCTTTATTCCACTGCACAACATCCTCATCAACAGCAGCATCTTGGAAGGGCAAAATTTTCAAAAGTTGCAGCAAAAGTTGTTGTTGATCAGTTTTCACTTTTCGTTCACAATTTTCATCAGCATGACATTTAATTCCATTGTGCACTTAGTTGTAGAAAATTAAATAGTCGGTTTCCATTGTTCAACAGTTTCAGTTGGTCAGTTTATATCACATTATTCAACATACTTGCCAAAGAATTGATTGCCTCTGACACGAGATTTGTGTAGCTTTTTTTTTCTTTTTTGATTCATTTATTCATTCTGATTCATCACTTTTTGAACGATTTTACATTCATCAATTGAACAATGCTGTGCAATGCATTCACTACGGACACGAGCCTGTGCAAACGGAAAATCATTGTCGTTCGCTTCCTGGGAACATTTGCATACTGTTTGTCGTGTGAATACGAACAAGGCGCCGACGTGATTCAGCGTCGAGCGTGGTGAACATGCAAATTTGATCCGTTCCGTGCTTGGAACTAGAAGAATCAATTTCATTCACTTTGTTTGTATTTTATTTCAACCGCTCACGGGCAACAACTATATACACCACAATGGCACACACACACACACACACAACACATATACCATTTAGTCATTCAACTTTTCCATTCTCGCAAATAAATGTCAGTTGATTGGGTTTTTTTTATTTGTTTGTTGTTTTATTCATTATTTGTTTTCTGATCCAGGCAATGGGTGAATTGTCATTGGCGATTTTGCCCAGTTGTTATTGCGACTGCTTCAGTGAAGCCAACAAGTTCGTCAGTCAAGATCCTGAGCTGATGATCAGCGGCAGCGTGTACAGCGGTGCCACCGGCAACAGTCCCAAAGCAGCGGTGTTGGATGCAGAGGATACTTCACCGAACATCTTGCACGTCAGCTCCAACCGACCGGAACAACAAGAGCAGCCCGAGTTGTCACCACTGCCCCCGTCGCCTTCTTGCGTTGGTCTGCTCAGTGCTTTGTTGGCACTTTATCGCATGGACGATTTCGTTGTCGAGAGAACCATTGGCAGGGGTTTTTTTGGTGAAGTTTACAAAGTGATCATTAATCATTAATATTCCTTTTTTTTTAAATTTTATTAATCATATTTGTTGTTCTTTTTTTCTTTGGTTCAGGTCAAGCACACTACTACAGGCGAGACGTATGTGTTGAAATTCAACAAGCTCAGCAGCAATCGTATGAATTTCCTATTTGAAATACAACTTATGCGTAAGCTGCAACATCCTAACGTGTTAAGGTATTTTTAGGAAATTTATTTTTCAAACCCATTTTAATCTATATATATATATAATTTTAGATTTCGTGGTGTTTGTGTCGACGCGGGAAAATTGCATGCATTGACTGAATTTTGCGAAGCTGGCAGTTTAGCGCATTTAATTTCCTCTGATCAGTGGTCACGTTTTCGATGGTCTGTCAGAATTGGCGTCGCATTGGACATTAGTCGAGGTATGGAGTACATCCACAGCTGTGGCTACATTCATCGTGATTTGACTTCGAAAGTAACAACGATACTTTTTTTCTTCAAATTATTCTATTGTCTGTCATTCAATCTTTTAAATCTTTATACAACAGAATGTTTTATGCAAATGTGACGGTTTTCGCATAACTGCAGTGATTGGAGATTTAGGCTTGGCTTGTACACTGCCCAAGAACAGGTAATAATTGCAGTTGGATTTTCTGTCTAATTTGCTATTTTTCTTTTCAACTTCAGCAACACTCGTCTTCCAGTTGTCGGTACTCCTTTCTGGATAGCTCCAGAATGTTTACTTGGTGAACCTTACAATACCAAAGCGGATGTATTTTCTTTTGGAATCATTCTGTGCGAGATCATTGCCCAAATTGATGCCGACCCGGACGTCATGCCACGGACGGCAGTAAGTTTATTAATTGAAAAAAGAAAGACAAATCTGTTTTTGTTTTTCTCTACAAGCGCAATGCCCAATGAGCAATGATGATGAGTCACATTTTACAATTGTTGATGACTTGATGTTTCAGAATTTCGGGTTGGATTATGTTCGTTTTATCCGACTGTGCCCCAAAGATACGCCGGTTGAATTCATCAAGTTGGCATTCAGTTGTTGTCTGGTTTGTTTGTTTGTTTGTTTGTTTTTGTGCCTTTTGCTTTGTCATGTTTGTTCATTGTTGTTCTCGTTGCTTCACATCTCAGATGAATCCAGTGGCCCGTGCATCGTTTGCGCAGATTGTGCCGACCGCGGTGGCATTGCACAAAGCAGTTCTTGGTCAAGAGACTGAATGCTTTTCGAACAGCTTTCAGTCGCACAGTAGCAGCAACGTGTTGAACAACATCTGGCTGAATGAGCAGAAGAAGCCGTTATTTAGACGAGGCTCAGACACGGCGTTGTCAGTTTTGTCCGGACGTCTGGTGCTGCAAGCAGGATCCACTGACGACCAGAAATTCTCTCTGCAACGTTTCATTGCTTCCGAAGAGCCGTCCTACAAGCCTGGATCGACGTCGATCAATCCGTTCGTTTTGAACAATCGTTATGCCCCTGAACGGACGACAGGATCATCCATTGAGAAGGGCAACGGTAATAATAATCGGAAAAGCAAAACGCGACAAATAAAAGTGAAAAAGCCAAAGTCAGGACGACGAGCCGGCGGCAAACGTAGCTGTTGTTGGTCGCCGTCGGCTTGCTTGCCGATGTCGGTGTTTGCCGCAAGTTGTAAGCACGAGTCGGAGATGCGTGAGAAAAAGTCCCCTGGCCCTGGCCAAGGTCTGCAGAAAGTTGACACGACGACGGTCAGGGTAAAGTTGAGACGTTGCAAGACTTTGCCCGCCGGATCGACCGGCGTCAATTTGGTCTGCTGCAACGTTTTGAAAGAAGGTGACTTGCCGTTTGAGGATTTCAAAAAGGAAAACGTGATGGCTCGATTTTACGAAGAAGATCGCCAGTTTGTCAGTTCGAGAAAAAAGCTCACCTCCAAGCGTGCTAGGTCAACGTCTTCTCTGTTCGACGTGCTCTGCGGACGATCGTCCAGGGCGGAAGAATGGCTGTTGGCCAACGACCACAATGCCACAAGACAACAAACGGTCGGTGCTGTTCTGGGCTTTCAGCGATGGTTTTCCACGTCGGCCCTAAGTAGCACGGCACTTTGTCAAAGTTCTCCACTGCAGCATCCAGTGCCGACGACCGACGGCTGGTCCTCTTTTCAACGGTCGTCCACTGCTGCCACCAATGGTGACAACGTCCACCACCACGACCACCACCTCGTCGACAACAATGCGACCGCACTGCGCGATTTGTTGGCAGTTTGTGGTCCGGCAAAATGCAAAAAGAATTGTTCCATCCTGTGACTCTGTGTTTCACAGTGCACCATGTTCACTTCCAGCGTTCACTGAAAATTCACTCGTGCCTGATGATGATGATGATGCATGTTTGTTTTACCGCCAGCGGGTATAGTTCTCTAGCTGATTTTGCATCGTTGGCGAATCACATTTTTTCCCTGCTTTTGTGTTGAAAAATTGTCCATCAACACAACACTGCTTTTGTCGCTGTTTCTGGTCGAACGAAAAATTGTTGATCGCTCCAATCACCACTGCATTGTTAGTTGCAAAAGTGGAGAAAATTCTGCGTTGAATATTAACGAACATTTTTTTTCTCACAACCGACATTTATCATTTTGTTATTCCAATTCCGCTTATTGAATAAAGAAAATTGTTTACTGAATAATTATTGCAAATGACTAATGAACTGCAATCAAAGGCTATCAAAGTGTAAATCCAATATTAAAAAATTTGGACTGCAACATACAGTAAAGTATGTGCAGGTATGAATTTATTATATTTTGTTCAGCACGACGCAGCTTTTCCTTTTGTAATATGCAGTATGGAATTTTTGTTTAATTAATCATTTTAATATTAATTAATTTCAATTTTAATTTATTTCAAAAAGAGTTGAGGCTTTTTGAACAGTTTTTAAAAATGCTGACCTAACAGTAAGAAGTGTTTATTAAATAAATCAAATAGTATTATATACAGTTTCAACAGAAAATTTAAATGTCTGAAAATGTATATAACGTTTATTTTTGAATTTATTAAAAATTGATTGAAATTATCGACAACCACCCAAATGACAAACAACAACTCGATGGAAAGTAGTTAAATTTGATAAAAATATACAAATCATATATAAATTTTTGCAATTTAATACAACACTACAATATATTACAACTTATGGTGAAATATGTGCCAATAATTAGAAAACTAAAAGCTTTAACAGCATGTATACTGTATGTAAATAAAATTAAGTATTATAAACGGCCTGGTAACCTTGCACGTCATCTTTGTTCGTCAGTTGGTCACATGTGCAAGTTGGATTGTTTTTGACCGTGCGATTTGTCTGTCAGTCGTGCGCGTTAGTTTTATTTACGCGAAAAACAGTTCATTTAAGTTGTTTATCAGTTACTGCTTTTTAGCGATATTTATGTAAATGTAATTTCTAGAATATTGCTGCATAGAAAATGGGCGTCACAGTTGAATCAATTTCTAATGGCGATGGTAATGAATTTTTTTTTTCTTCTTTCTATTTTGTTTGTGACGAAAATTTCCCAATTTGTGATTAATCTTCGATTTATTTCTTGATTAAGTCATTGTTTAGTGATTGCATTTCTGTGGACTGGTAATATGATTTTCGGAGTTCAGTTTAGAAATAAATTATCACAGTTGTCATCATGTCTGAGCGATTTATTACATCGTAATTTTTAGGAGTGAATTTTCCAAAAGCGGGACAGACAGTGGAGGTCCATTATACCGGAACGTTCGATAATGGGAAAAAGTTTGATTCTTCACGCGATCGTGGAAAACCGTTCAAATTTGTAATTGGCAAAGGCGATGTCATCAAAGGTTGGGACGTGGGCGTTGCTCAGGTACAAAACGCGTTATCCTATCGTTTATAAAAAACACATACTGGTAAATATGTGGTTTACAAAAATAATTTCAACGTATTTCAGATGAGCATAGGTCAACGGGCGATATTGAAATGCACTCCAGATTTTGCATATGGTTCTAAAGGTGTTCCAGGAGTTATTCCGCCCAACTCAAATTTGAACTTCGACGTGGAACTGCTTGGCATACATTAAACACAATTTCCTTGTAGTGTTGTGCTTTGCCTAATAAAAGTATTGGTGTGTGTCAGTGATGTTGAATTGTGCTTTTTTGAAAAATTATTTGATTTTCAATAATATGTGATTTTCGTAACACTGCAAATATTTTCTTAATCGCGCATCTTTATAAATAAAAATTGATTAACCGAATTTGGTTGGTAGTCATTTGAACTGCAATAACAAGAAACTGATGAATGAAAATTATTTGCTGATGAGGTGAAATTTTTATTCAAGATCAGCTTATGTAGCCCTTCAAACGAGATCGAGCAACTTCTTCAAGTTGCTGAAGTTCAGAACACTTTTTCAGTTAAACAACTTTAATTGGATGGTTTCAGAAATTTACAACACCGATAGCTGATTATGAATAAAAAACGATCAAACAACGTTAATCAGGCCAACAGCAATCCATGTGGCATAGGAATATAAAACAGTAACACTGTTCATGCCAGATCACGAGTTGATGCCAATACAGTATTCTATAAAAGATAATGGATTTTGTGGCTATAAAAAATTGAAACTCTCAAAGCTAGTAATTCATTCAAAAGATTATATTCATTTACTAATAAGAAAAATCCATAAAATCAACTTTCTTTTATAGAATACTGTACTAATATTAGTTCTTGATTTCATCAACTATATTACTGTTTTTTATGTTACCCGTGTGCACGCGAAATAGACTGTTGCTTAGTAAGTCACGTCGTCTGATAATTATTTTCTTGAAATCAAAAATGTCAAGGTTGTCAATTTTTTGAAACGAACAGATTCAAGTTTAACTGAAAAAGTATTGCCAACGTAGTAACTTGTTGCTTTCTACAACAATTTCTCCTATGTATTTGTTTAATAATTTTTGACTTCCAACCTGAGACAGCTATATCCCAAGCGCTGTCAGCAATGTACACTAAGGTATGCTTAAACATAATCTGACTCACGGTACAATTTCAAGCACAATATGATATATTTGCTTCAGATGAAACTGGAGATCAGCAGCCGCATCAACGACAACACACAATGGGAATTTATGTGGCATCATCAGTTAAATAAAATAAGCTTTTTCACAAACATGATATTTATACAAAATTGCAATACATAACGAAAATTGATGGAGCCCTGCAGTGTCAAAGCACGTTCAAAATTGCAACCAAAAAATGCCGCATAGAAGTCGGCGAAAAGAAAACAACAAAATAGATATGGAGTCTGTAATTCAGTATCATCACTAAGTAATGCTGTGGTGTAATTTTTGAAATTTCACGTCTAAGATGACGAGCGCTTTATTAGGAAAATCTTAAAGATGTTGAATAATCAAAGTATTCTATTATAAACGAGATAAGACTACTGCTCAACTGCCAAACTGATACACCTGCAATAAGTTGAAATGATGAGACAACAGGAAGGACAGACATTTCCTGCAATCTCGAGCACATTTGCATAAGACAGAAACAAATAAAGGCGCATCGAAAACAGTGATCTGAAAACAAGAACGACCGTGAATTACGTTTTTTACAGTACTGCCATCAAGTAAGCTCTATTTTGTTCATTTTTAAATTTTCTTAATTTTTACAATACGAAATTTAATTTATTGTTGATTAGCTTTTTCTGCACATTTGCAATATGGTTCTTTTTATAGTGCTGTTTGCAAGTTGATAGTAGTGTTAAACAACAAAACAACAGAAATGTATTGTTCTTAATAATAATATGAGAAGAGAACGTGGCGTTTATCATGTGTGATTAATAAGTGAAATGTTACGTAGATGTAAAATATTTTAGTTTATTGTCTAGAATCATATTTGCNATATATCATTCAGGGTTCAGCTACTGAATAATACATTCTCAGCTATATTTCCTCATCTCAGCTACATCTAATTCAAAACGGTGCAACTTATTTAAACAGGCGATTTCCAATGATTAAGGTCGACCTATTTTTATGTGCTTTGAGCAAATTCAAATGCTTCAAGCAACAAATTACTTGAAATGTGCAAGAGATTTTAAGTAAAATTGAAGTTATTCAACCAAAGAAGGTGATTCTTCAGAATTTTGCATAGAATGATTGAAATTTAATCATTATTATCATCATTATTTGAAGCATTCATTTATTTTGAAATTTATCAATTTACTCTGTAATGATGCGCATTGAATTTTAAGCCGCACAACAACAACAACAACAACAAAACAAATAACAAAATAATAAGTTCAACTTTTATTTATAAATAAAATTATCAACATATTAAAAATTTTATCAAAAAATAAACAATCATACAATGTATTTAAATTTTTAATTTTATGTAAAATATTTGCAAAGAAAATTAAAAAAGATTTCAAAAAATTTAAAAATATTTAAAAATTTACAACAATAAATGCATAAAGTAAAATGATATTTTAACATTTAATATTTTTTGTATTCGCCAATCAATTTTTACGTCAAAAATTAAATTCATTTCTGTACTATATTCAGTTTATTATATATAGCTGAATGTGAATAAATTTAAATTAATTTCATTATGAAAACCATGCTGCGTAAAACAGTGCAAAATGCATTTGTATGCATCGATAAAATAATTGTTCATATGCATCTATGAAAATTATGAAAAAAATCTTTATGATTATCAAAAATAACAAATAAATATAGAAAATTAATAAATGTAAACATTATATAAAATCAATACTTTAAAAATTTAATGTTTAAAAACTAAATTGCGCAATTGTTTAAAATTGTAAAACAATTTAATGCAGTTTGAAACATTTTTTCATTGACAACAGCTACCGCGTCTTGTTCAACGGTGCAATATATCGCCATGGAAAATTCTGTACCGAATATTGTGGAAATTAATGAAGTGCTAGTGGGAATTAATGAAACGTCATGGCAAGTGAAGAGTTACTTGGGTAAGGGTTGTTTTGGTGCGATAGTTTTAGCTGTGAACAAGAAAACTGGACAAGAAGCCGCTTTGAAAGTAAGCAAACAAAATTTTGATAGGCGTAATAATTTGTTTTTGATAAGCAAGTAATTTCTTTTTTCAAATATTTGCGAGACATACCAAAGTCCAGGATATATATTTGCCTGCAGTTTGGTGGTAGACCAATGGCAAAATTAGCAGGCTTAATATCGCGATGTAAATACCTTAAATAATATTTGAAAATTATTTTGAATAAAATATGGATAATGATATAGAATGGTACAACTGACCCGGCTCTGTGAAGGTCAGAAATACCCTCCAGTGTCTCAATGGCAAGGTGTAAAGCTGTGCGAAGTGTAAATTTTCTTTTCACTTCTGTTTGCAGTTGCATCAAACTTTTTCCTACAAGAGACATCGCAACCCAGTTGAATTTGTCATCTTTTCGACCACGGTCATAGACAACACAACTATGTGTTGATTTTATTTCAGCTAATTCCAGGAGAACTTCGACTTCGAGTTTAAGTCTTCGTATTTCTTGATTTGCATCCTCAAGCTTAGAAAAAAGAAATTACTTGCTTATCAAAAACAAATTATTACGCCTATCAAAATTTTGTTTGCTTACTTTCAAAGCGGCTTCTTGTCCAGTTTTCTTGTTCACAGCTAAAACTATCGCACCAAAACAACCCTTACCCAAGTAACTCTTCACTTGCCATGACGTTTCATTAATTCCCACTAGCACTTCATTAATTTCCACAATATTCGGTACAGAATTTTCCATGGCGATATATTGCACCGTTGAACAAGACGCTGTAGCTGTTGTCAATGAAATTTACAATATAACTTTTACTGACTATTCATTTTAAATGTTTTAAACAGCATTAAATTGCTTTACAATTTTGAACAATTGCGGAATCTAGTTTTTAAACATTAAATTTTTAAAGTATTGATTTTATATAATGTTTACATTTATTGATTTTCTATATTTATTAGTTATTTTTGATAATCATAAAGATTTTTTTCATAATTTTCATAGATGCATATGAAAAATTATTTTATCGATGTATACAAATGCATTTTGCACGGTTGGTTTTTATAATGAAATAAATATAAATTTATTCACATTCATCTATATATAATAAACCGAAT
This sequence comes from Trichinella papuae, assembly GCA_001447755.1. NCBI lineage: Eukaryota > Metazoa > Nematoda > Enoplea > Trichinellida > Trichinellidae > Trichinella > Trichinella papuae. The sequence goes on from JYDO01000072.1 coordinate 193,737, forward strand.
ATAGTACAGAAATTAATTTACTTTCTGACGTAAAAATTGATTGGCGAATTCAAGAAATATTAAATGTTAAAATATCATTTTACTTTATGCATTTATTGTTGTAAATTTTTAAATATTTTGTTGCTGACAGATATATTTAAAATGTTTTAATAATCCTTATTAGTGGTTACTTCGATTCGAATTTAAGTCACATTTTGGAGATTGAAAGATTGAAATTTATTTTCTGCAAATAGGTGTTTCAGCATAAAATTTTGATACAATCAGTTCAGCAGTACAATGAAATGAACAATGCGCCAGCAGGAGAGCGGTACAAACTATCAGACACACACACACACACACACACACATACACAAACAATCGATCATCTTCTCACTGATAATTTAGCTCAAAACGGTCGTTAAGCGATAGACGTGGCCACATGACATGAGGGTTCAAGTGCTGGATGTTGACAGCAGGCGCGACAACTGTCGCATCTCGTCAGTCCCCGTGTCTAATCAGTGGGCAGTAGCGTCTTTTTTTCTTGCGGTGGAGCGCATTTGGGACGTATTGATGGCCATTATCAGAAGCCATCATCCGAACAGGCAAAGGTTTTAAAACAGTGGTTCTCAACCCGTGTCAGGGCATGTCCCTTAATAAAAGTTCTGCAGTTAATGCCCCCTCCAAAAAAAGTAGTGCGGTATGTATTCTGTGTACGCAAAGCAAATTGTTGCTTCATGGTTGCATCAAGCCAAGCTACAGTTCAAT